>JASPKZ010009377.1:817500-1417500 GCA_030220185.1 Diploptera punctata | reverse complement strand
GTCTTCTTGGATATACTGTACAACAATACATTTTATATGTAAAATTCTAATTTTAAATAATATGCCTTAAAATATGTATTATGTATATAATTAATATGTATAAACAGTTTATAGGTGATAAACTTGTGTACACACATAGAGATACATAAGAGTAACTTTTCTTCCCTTATGATTTTTAATTAATTATGAATTGATAATTAGCAAACATATTATTTTGAAGAAAATTTAATCCATAATTTTTCTTACTGACTCAAGAAGACAAAGTCAGGTTGAACAAACAGGAATTATTCATTTAATGTTGACACTTTTTTTCACATCCATATTCCTTTTTCTTTTCTTAATTAAATGCACATTGGAATGATTTATTATTTCAGATACATTATACTAAAATTTTCCTTAATGGAATATTATATTCTAATTCTCAGCAACATAACGGTCCCATTGGATTAATAATTGCCATGAAATGCCATGCTCGCCTCTGGTTCCCGATGTTTGCGGATTCAAGCCCGACAGGGGTCATTGGATTTTCATGGGCTTTCCTTCGGAAGGCAAGTAAATCCGTGAGTACCGTATCGTTAATTTAAAGCATATAAAAGGAACTCAAGGCCGGAAAAAGATATCTCTGAGCAAAATTTGTCTCCCCTTTTACGTCCATTTTGAATAGCAACGCTATTGACTTGAGATCATAAAGATCTGTATTAAATAAAAACAATTATGCGCAATTTGAGTCTCAAAGGAGTCACTTTGTTAAACATATATCGAAAGACTATTTATTTTATGTACTAGGGATAACATTATCTTCATAACCGTAAATTGTCATAATATCCTGTAGTAGAAATACATGGAGTACCGGTTTGTTTCTCATTCACACGTCGGACAATGTGGGTAATTAGATATTAATTTTTATATTGTACTAGAGAGTTTTTCTATTACATCTATATGTAAATGCACTTTTTTAAATCGAGAAACATACATTATAATGACATCGTACGTTATTATATGCTAGGTACATTGTCTGCATTATTTTTATGAATGGATAGAAAGATTCTTGGTCATAAGAACATTGGACTAGATTCGTTCTATTTTTTCTAACAGTTTTTATAATTAGACCATTACTGTGGCTATTGCTGTGCGTGCATGGATATAATTTAATATCGAATTTCTGTCTCAGTTAATTGTTATATGGTATTCATGTACGTGGAAGTGAAAATGTCCCATTACCACAAGCCAGTCAGTGAAAAATTATTTCAACGAACTGGGGGGTATCTTGTGGAACAAATTAATTCAGTGCAATTGAGAAATAACAAACGAAACAACTAGTTTAATTATTTATCTGTTAGTTCATGTGAATTGAAGATATTTTTTTTAACTACTGAAGCTCCAATTAATAATAATATTATTATTATTAATAATAATAATAATAATAATAACAATAATAATAATTTTTTAGTGTTTACTAATAGTTGGTTGTTAAGTTAAGGGGTTAAGATGAAAGTTTTAGGTGAAATTTAAATTTTAGTACATCTTTCTGTACATAAAGTTTTATTTTCCTTCTCCACTCGTCTCTATATCCAACCACTCCATGTCCTCTAGACCCCTTGTTCTCATTCCAGTTCTTATTTCTTGCATCCACAAGTTTCGAGGCCTTCCTTTCGTTATTCTATCAAGTGGGTACCATTCCAATGTTTTTCTGGGTAATCTTCTTTCTTGCATTCGTCGCACATGCCCATACAAATGTAATTGCATGTATCTTATATAATATAGTAATATAATGTACGGTTAAAAACTATAATATAGTTACCTACAGGGTAACTATATTATAGTTTTTAACCGTACATTATATTACTGTGAACTAATACCTCAACGGAAAATCACCATGAATTTTACTAGTATCGATTATATAACATATATTTAATATTCATTTTTTCTCGTATGACACAATTTCTTATTTTTTCTAATTTTCAACTTCTTGCTGCCCTCCTCTAGAATTCCAACAAGAATAATAATAATAATTAATAATAATAATAATAATAATAATAATAATAATAATAATAATAATAATAATAACAGAGAGGCAACGAGAAAGTAAATTGTCTACAGAAATACATTATTACAGGAAATAAAGAAAGGATAAAATTAGAAATCAAAGAATTAGAGAGATGATGAAAGTGACTAAGAATATTCTTGAAGTAATTGAAGACATGGTTTGAATACGTTAAAAGAATAAGAAAAGTCAGAATACCGAAAAAAAAAAATTGGAATCGAATGCTGAAGGCAGAAGAAGAAGAAAACCTCAGGAACAGTGGACGGATAACAGGAGGAGTATGAATAGAATGGAATTGAGGAAATAAGACACGCAAGACAGGGGTTTTTGGAAGAATAAAATTGCTGTAGATTGAAGGAAAAACTACTGTAGTGTAGAAAAAAATATACATATAGGCTACATATATACATATATATATATAATATATATAATCGATAGTAGTAGTAGTAATAATAATAATAATAATAATAATAATATATTATATTATATTATTATTATTATTATTATTATTATTATTATTATTATTATTATTATTATTATTATTATTATTATTATTATTATTATTATTATTATTATTATTATTATTATTATAGGAATAATAATAAAATAATAGTAGTAATTTTAAATACCTGGGAACAATAATTATAGACAATAAAGAATAATTATAATTAAAAAGAGAAAGAGATTAAACATAGGTTAAATTCTGGAAATGCATGCTATTATGCGTTACAGTGATTCTTATCGTCCCAACTTCTCTCAACAAACACTAACTTGAAAATTTATAAAGCTGTTTTTCTCTCAATTATATTATATGAATGCGAAACATGTACGCTTACTTTAAAAGAGGAGGAAATATTACGAGTATTTTAGAATAAAGTTCTTAGGGACATTTTTTGGACCAAAGAGAGATGAACAGAAAATACTACAAAAAGTGAGCTGCATGATCTGTATGGGAAAACAGATATAATAAGAAGAGTTAAGTCTTGTAGACTGCGATGGGCAGGACATGTGGCACGAATGGGGAATGAAAGAGGGGCGTGAAAACTCCTTGTAGGAAAACCGGAATGAAAACATCTAGTAGGCATGCCAAGAATAGATTAGATTCGATTTATTTAGCCTGGTGGAGTTAAGGCCATGTGGCCTTCTCTTCCACTCACCAGGACAAACATATATTACATCAGAATATAACAATCTTAATTAACTCTAATATTAAACACTAAGTAAAAATTTGATCAAAAGATAATATCTAATATACGTATTACGATCTATAATACAACCAGTTAATATTAGTTAAAATTAAGACTAAAACTAATAATAAAATGTATACAAGCAAGACATATTAAATTGTCCCTGTCTAGTGTATATAAAAAACAGGAAAATAATGAGATATAGAAAACTAATTTTACGATTATACAATATTTAAAACAAAACAAATAAAAATATTTGTTATTCTTAATATTATTTTCATAAATAATTAAATATATTAATATTGTTAAAAGAATACTATCAGTGAGGTGTATAAGTTAGTTTGTTATTAAATAATTCTTTAGTTTGTTTTTGAAGGATGTTATAGTTTGACAGTCTCTGACATAGGGTGGAAGGGAATTCCATGTTTTGGTAAGTGACACCGTAAAAGATAATGAATAATATACAGTGTAATGAGGCGGGATATAAAGGACAATGTGCTGATGGGATCGAGTGTCAAGATTATGTGTGTCGGATAGTCTGATGAAGCGGCGTGATAAATAATTAGGCGATGATGTGTGAAGTATTTATATAGAGAAGGGATAGGGAATGGACAGTTCTACGATCTCTTAGACGAAGCCACGATAATTGTTCCAGGGACGGTGTAACATGGTCAAATTTGCGAATACCACAAATAAAACGTGCGCAGGATTATGAACACGTTGAATAAGGCTGGAGAATAATATGAACCATGATTTGAGATAAGTAGATTATACAGACGTATCGAAACTCTATGTCCGCGCGGCCATGAACCTTAATGTACGTTAGTGCTAGTGAGTTAGTTAGTAATAATAATAGTAATAGTGGTGATAGTAATAATAATAACCCTTACATTATCAGTAATATTAATAATAATAATAATACTAATAATAGCAGTAATAGTAATATCCACTACTGTTATCACATCCCAATCGCGATACTGTGTTTCGCCATCACCTAATTTTATTTAAGAGCACCAAAAAATGTTAGTGAAAGGTAATAAAAGATATTTCTGATTTTCTATGAGCGTCTGGGTTTCAGGTACATACAAAGATGTTGGTAAAATTATGGTTTTATACTTACTTACTTACTTACTCACTGGCACTATCAAACCCGTAGGTTCATGGCCGCACGGACATAAGCTCTCCATACATCCCTATCCTGAGCTAATGCTTTCCAATCATTCCCTGTATAATCTACTTCCCTCAAATCATAGTTAATGTTGTTCTCCCACCTCATTCTTGGTCTACCACCCCGGCGTTTCCCTTCTGGCTTTCCAACAAGAAGTTTCCATGCGTCTTTCATTTCATTCCCCATACGCGCAACATGTCCTGCCCATCGCAGTCTACGGGACTTAACTGTTTCTATTATATCTGGCCTTCCTCCTATAACGACCATGTAGTGCATTGTTATGTAGTCTTCTCCATTCACCTGTCTGTTCAGCTCTCTTTGGTCCAAAAATTTTTCCTAAGACCTTTATTCTCAAATACTCGTACTCTCCCTTTCCTCCCTTAAAGTAAGAGTCCATGTTTCCGCACCCATATAATATAACTCGGTAGAATAATAGTTTTATAGATTTTCGCTTAAACGTTTTTTGAAAGGAGTTGGACACATCAAAAGTCTCTGCAATGCAGACTAAATAGCATGCATTTCCAGAATGTAAGCCCTATGTTTAATTTCTTTGGTGGCATCTCATTCCTATTTGTGATTATTGTTTCCTAGGTCATTTTGAATTCAGCCAATTCCTCAAAATTTCCCTCATTTTGTCATTAGCTGTCCAATTTCCATTATAGAATGTATTTATCCGTGTGACCATATATTTAGTTTTATTACTGATATTTACTTCCAGTCCTAATTTCTTAGTGTTACTCAATATTGTGTGCGTGTTGGCCTTTAGTCATCTCCTCGCTATCGGCCAGTAAGTACTACATCATCAGCATAAACTAACAGCTTATTTAACTACCCATTTCAGTTGTAAGCCTTCCTCATTCTCTCTAATCAGATTTAATGCAATGGCTCTAGTACAAAAACTTAATTAGTGACCGGAGATCTACTGTGCATCTCCTTCGCTTCCAACCCAGTTTACTCGGATTTCAAAAGTGTCCTGAAAACTGTTTGCCTACACGCACCCCTACTCGTTGAGCCATTTAGACATATTCGTATAAGTCTACTAGCTAACTAACCTTTTTCAGGAATTCCGAACTCCCAGCAGGATACTATATAACTTTCTCCCTCTCTTAATTGAATCATATGCTTTTTTGAAGTCTACATATAGTTTTGATGTACAGTACCATTATATTCCCATTTCTTTTCTAAAATCTGTCTTATACTAAAAATCTGATCTGTTGTAGACCTGTTTTCTCTAAATGCACATTGATGATCTCCTAGAATGTCATCAATATAGGGAGTAAGTCTGCTCACTAATATATTTGTTAGAATTTTGTACGAAGTTGAAAGTAATGAGATGCCCCTATAGTTGTTGCAATCAGTTTTATCTCCTTTCTTATAAATTGGTACGATAATTGATTCCTTCCATTCATCTGGAAGAGCTTCTTTTTCCCAAATCATAGTAAGCAACCAGCGTATCTTGTCCATCAATTTTTCTCATACAAGTATAAATTCCAATATACGGAATGAAATATTTTATTTAATATTTGATATGATTCCTCTGAGCTTTGGTATGAGAAATTATATTACTTATATGGAATTTGTCATTTTCTTCTGATTTTTTTTCATGGGTTTTCTTTATGAAATTGTTCCTCGCAAATGTTTATAATGCAGAATAAAATGCTACGATTCCTGAAAAATTAAATGATTCGATCGTATTATTATTATTATTATTATTATTATTATTATTGAATATGAAAGTCTTATCTGCTGAATTGATAATAATACTCCAAGAGTATATTTTTGACTGAGTGATCATTTCCTATATTCCTATACTTATTGTTCATCCTGAAGTGAAATAACTCTAACTTTTTTAAATCGATATCATCGGATTGTCACTACAACATTTTTGTTACATTCTCTCCTGATATGGCGTATTTGTAACTTAAATTGAAATATCTGCTGGCGAATCATTACCATCATCATCACCTTTCATATCGTCGCGGGCAGTGTACCACCGCGTTCCAGCGTGCCTTAACTTAACTCCAGAAATATTCAGTTGTCCCAAAAATATATGCTAACCTAATGTTTTCAGTGTGGTAGTTTATAATGAAAAAAAAAATACGGTTCTTGCCTTCAATGTGCTTTGAGAAAACACCTTTATCCATGTAATTCCGGTTTGTTTTTATTCTATAAATGTATTCATAAATTAATTCTAATCCAATTTAATAACATAATTTGATAGATATCGTATGTTTTCAAAATCACCGTCATTGTTGTTTCCCCCATAAAATTATTTTAGGGATTTTTTAGTTTTATGAATTAATTATATTTTCCTATTTTATCTAAATAACAAGGGCTTTAAAAGATGTAAAAATATGTTTGATATTTTGGCTTATTTGTGTTTAGAAAAGCATCTTATCATAATTAAAATACGTTTTAATTCAGTTTTAGGGTTGGTGAAGATGAAGTGAAACGCATATGTAGATATATATCCTCTATTTCAGCGAACAAAATAAAGATTCCCCGTTTTGTATATCTAATTACCTACTTCTAATTTGATACACGGTTTAACATCTGTCATATGGCATCTAGAACCTTTGTTTGTATTCAGTCAGCTGCGAATTTTCATGTCTTGTATTCGGAGTGTTTTTTATATAGTAATTTAAATGCTTCAATCTTATAAATCATATTGTGAGACAATGGTTATAATGAAATGATCATTTGTCTTGAATTAGAAAAATCAGCAACAAATCTGAAGTTCGTCAGGAACATTCTTAACACAATCTCAAATACTACCGCCTAACAAGGCAGAAACCTAGAATTTTCAATCCCATTTTAATATAATGTATTTTATCTCCACATATTAGGAAACGATTCCTGAACATTTGCCTATTAATTTCGTTACGCTTTCATTGGCCTCTTTTATTTTCTACTATAATATTAATTTGATTAATTTTTATTTCATTTTAATTCTTATATATTTATGATGATCTTGAAGAAGATTTTCGGGCTGTAGGCCGTGGTCGTGAGGCTTGTTGTTCCCCGACGTTTTGCCAGAGACTGCGTCTGGCATCCTCAAGGGTTGTCTTGAGACTCAGATGCCCGAAAATCTTCTTCAAGATCATCATAGCAACTCCGGCCGTGAAAGTCTACGTGAATACATCTTATATATTTGTCCCGCGCCGTAGCCGAGCGGTTAAGGTAGGAAGCCTTGGCGCAGAGCTACGGGACTTGCGCTGGTTAGAGTCTCCAGCATCGTGAGGCAATTGGGTAGCTACAATAAGTAGCGGCTCCTGGTTGAGGAACCAGCTATAACGGCTGGGGGACTCGACATGCTAACCACATATCACCCCTACTAATCTGGCTCGTTGATCATCTAACTCTGTGATTGACACATGTGGATGTGAAGGGCCCAGCATACCGGCTGGTAAAAGGGCAACCGCTGAAAAGTGGAAAGACCCTCAATCCGGCATATATTTATTTACATTTAATTATAATTATTCTCGGTAAATTACTTTATTATATATTTACTGGCATATAATAATTTATTTTTACTGCGAATGGAAACGAAGCCGTATGGACTTAACACTGTCAGTTTAATTGATTGTAATTTTATTATTATTTTTATTATTATTATTATTATTATTATTATTATTATTATTATTATTATTATTATTATTATTATTATTATTATTATTATTATTATTATTATTATTATTATTATTATTATTATTATTATTATTATTATAGACGATGCTTTAGACAGGAACCTCTGGCGACAAATCACTTTGGATTGAAGGAGAAACACTGTATTGTGGAATATTCCTAATAAAAAATTATTAATAAATATATTATTTGCCTAGAATGCATTCATAATCCTAGTAACCATGTTGATATAGTCAACTATACGCAAGAGAAATGTTAACAGTTTATGCCACTATTTTCGATAGAATCTGTATCTAATGAATTGTGTTTTATAATGACCATCATTGACGATCAGATTTCTTGACTATTGATCTATACTTAGCGATTAATTTTGTTTTAATAACTACAATTCGTCAGGACTTTTAAAGTAAATTGTAGTATGTCGTATTTTTACAAAATATTTCGTGACTATTTTGTTGGCATGTCCTTGGTCGTACAATATAACATGTGAAATGGACTAGATTGAGTTGCTGAGATAATTTTCTTTTTCTTCTATTGTTGTGTTAGGTTAAGTGTGCTCTTCAAATTACGGGACGCTACTGTCGTGCAATCAATTGCTACCTATCCCAACATTTTTGAAACATAATGAATATGGCATAGGTTGAAGTCTTAATTATCAAAAATCATATTTTTTCCATGCTTCATATACAATTTTTCACGGTTAATTGATTATAATTGTTCTCATTTATGACACATCCGTATTATTAATAAACCATATGCTCTTCTATTAATTTACTTAATACGCATTTTATGTCTAATTTTTGAGAGGGAAATTCAAGTTAGAAAGAATCACGAGAAAGTACATTGAAAGTGCAATGCTTGTTTTTAAGTTGGTGATTCCAATTGAATGATTATTAAGAAAAGAAACACGAGAGTCCAAAAATGAATATTTTGATGAACTTAAAAAAGAGTGTAATTTCAAGTGTATTTTACGGAAGTTTCCAATATTTTGGCGGGGGGCGGTCTCCCTCAGTACATGTCTACTGTGCATTTTCTTTAAAAGTAATGACTCGCTAATTACAGGTAGCATTATTATTAGTTGTAAATGTTAGGATAGTGTAATAACTATCTATCTCACTGGGTCTATCGAAGCCGTAGATTCATGGCCGCACGGACATAAGCTCTCCATACATCCCTATCCTCAGCCAATGTTTTCCAATCATCCCCTGTATAATCTTCTTCCCTCAAATCATGGTTAATGTTATTCTCCCACCTCAATCTCGATCTACCAACTGGGCGTTTTCCCTCTGGCTTTCCTACAAGAAGCTTCCATGCACCTCCCCATCTCCCATATTTGCCACATGTCCTGCACATCACAGTCTACGAGACTTAACTGTTCTTCACTTTTGTTACAAGGGTTGAAAGTGATCTACCCCTGTGGTCTCGAGGTAGCATCTCAGCGGGCCCGGGTTCCATTCCCGGTCGGGACAAGTTTTCTGAGTGATTTTTCTTCCTTTTTTCGGGTAAGTTTCCTCCATCCTCCTCCTCGCTGTAAGGCTAATTTCAGGAAATGTTAAGGTTCAAACTATCATCTGGCCATCATAATCATCAACATATACGTCATATTTAGTATAAATGTATGTGTGAATAATGTGTTTCTTCTTTATGTTGTGTTGTCTCGGAGGAAGCCCTGGCATTGAACTAATCATTCATTCTGGGAGGCCCTCCATGTCCTTGTGTGATCAAACAAATACATGTGTGTGATTTACAATTTAAAATACCTCTCCCGGCAGGTCGTCCCACTGTATTGCCCGGATATTATGTGGCATGTAAAACAATACCTATAAAGTGAGAGGTTAAACTGAGTTAAAGAGGAATAAGATAAACACTCTACAGGGAAATTAGTGAAATCACTCGATACTTTATGGAACCCGAAGGTTCATTCAAAACTGTTTTGAATATTTTTTAATTTTTTTCGCGTGATTAATGTGTTTATTTTTAAATACATTTTGAGAAAGTTTTATTATGAAATAACTATTTATGATACAACAATTGAACGTAAAGTTTGAGGTTGAATTAATATTAGTTAGAAATGCATCTGTACAATACTGACAATTCCTGTAGGCTATACAAATTATATTTCATGTACCGAATTTAATTATTTTAATAAAATATTAACATGTACTTACCTATTGAATCGAACAATCGATACAAAAGGATAGAACCCAACATATTCTCACAGTACGAAAATATGCAGTTATTAGAACTATTCTGAGATAAAATAGAATAAAATTATCATATCTAGAATATACACTATCGTTGCATAAATTCACTGTTTTGAGTGTGTCGTCAACCATTTGCAATATCACTTGTTACAGTGATACAAATGATGGTTGATTCAATCACTACAGCCATTAACAAAATGAAATGTAATCGTGCCATAACTGTTTAACATCAATACGAATTAAATTATTTTTAGTTGGTCCAATCAAAAATTGAATGCGGTAGTGATGATGAACATATTATGTCCATCCAATTGCGTCCCTAGTTTAATTTTTTTAATTTACTAATTAATGAGCAAATCACAGAAAAAATTATTAGTCACAGAAATGGAATTTTTTAAGAAGATCGGTAAGGATATCAAAATTGGATAAAGTAAGAAATAATACAATAAGAGAAATAATGAATATAGAAAAGGATATTGTACAAGAGATTGAAGAAATCCAATTAAGATGGCGTGGACATATAATGAGAAAAAGGGACACAGAAACAAACAAAGAAGTATTGGAAAAGGGAAACGTTGTAGACCAAATCCAACGTGTATAAAGGGAATTCAAGACAACATGGAAAGAGAAATATGACAGAAGCAGACACGCAAGACCGGGAACTGTGGAAGAAGAAAATTGTATATTTTGGTTGAGGATACCTGTGTAAATAACAGAAACAATCCTGAAAACAAATACAAATAATTCATGAAATATGTTTGCTATATGCTGGTGATAGTTGCGTTGATTTGTGAATATTCTGGATTTTGATGTTTCTTGGTAAAATTATCTTTCAAAATATATTTGGTTCTTAGATGAATCGGACAATTTAGGCGTAGGACATAAGAATTAAGTTTAATTTAAGCATTTCAATAGCATCATATCAACGAGTTAATTTCGAATATTATTAATATGATTTTTATGTGATTTAGCGTGTGCTATAATGCCACCCTCTGCAGTTCGCGTGTTTCGGATTCCGGTTGGGCGAATATATGGCGTTAAATGGTCTATTTTCAATTGACGCTCTAATTCGGCAGACTAATTTACATTAGTATATGTTTTAGTGTAAAGTGTGTAGTATAAGGGAGAAGGTGAAATCCGGTGCTCCCTCCTGTCTAAAGCACCAAGAGAGCCGCTGGGTTTAACGCCTTATCCTTATCTCTATCTAGAGTGCCTCATGCTTTCTCAACATATATACTGCGGAGGGTTTGGTATTTAATAGGAATTTGGTGCACAATCTAGTGATTACAAATTGTATGGCACCAGTCTTCCTAGGCCCGAGATTGAAAATTTTATAATTGAGTTAATTTAATTTATTTTATAATTAAAATTTTCAACCCCTGGAGTATCAAACTCGGACCTGTTAGTCAGCAAACATCCATGCTACTATATGAGCCACCAGATAGATGGAAATGGATTGTAAGAATGTACATTAAATTATTTGGCAATGGGAAACAGAATTTCATAAAATTATCAGAAGTACGTTATAGTAAGTATTTTATATTTTTTTACAGTCAAATAACTTTTATACCTGTTGTTTGTGTTTATAGCGCCTAAAAATAAGATTTAATACACAAGGTGAAAATTATTTAAACCGACAAATTCTGGGAGGTTATAGAGGACACCAAAACAAATGTTTTTTCCTTAATGCCATTTTTTCCTATGAGGATTATTTAAACTGGTAAAGAGCGTATTACTCTCTTCAGTTGTCATAACTGCAACTGATGTTAATGGTAGGAATTGTTTTGTTCACCAGTGTAGTAGTGAATTGTATATGTTTGCTAATGGAGCGATACACCTGGAGTGAGTACACTGATATGTGTGGGCCGGTGTTGTTGGGGACTGTTTAATTGGGACATATCTCCTACCTAGGCCATTAAATGGCAGGCACTATTACAATTTTCTCGCCAAAGCATTGCCAGAATTGCTGGAAGACGTCCCGCTTCCTAAAAGACACGCATGTGGTTCCACCATGACGGGGCGCCGGCACATTTCAGTCGTCGTGTGCGTCGATTCTTGAACCAACTGTTTTCAGAAAATTTTATTGGCAGAGGTGGTCCTGTACCATTGCCTGCTCGATCCGCAGATATGACCCCTTTGGATTTTTTTTTTGGTGTGGGGAGAGATGCGCAACCTTGTTTACACAACTCTTGTTGCATCAGAAAAGGATCTGGTTGCCCAGATAGTAGCAGCAGGAGCAATTAACGATACTCCTGGAGTTTGTGTTAGAACATGATCCTCCGGAGTAACCTTTGTTTACATGTCAATGGAGGCATTTTTGAACCTCTACTGTAATTTAAGTAATTGCGTTGTGTTAATGTGTTGTCTCTTGGTAATAAAAAATGCAAGAGTGTTTGTTGGTTTAATTAATTTGCCGCTAGAGAAATCTTCCTATACCGGTTTAAATAATCCTCATAGGAAAAAATGACATTAGGGAAAAATATTTGTTTTGGTGTCCCCTACAACCTCCCAGAGTTTGTCGGTTTAAATAATTTTCACCCAGTACGAAGCCAATAATTAGTTAACAAACGGGAAATTCCTAGTAAAGCCGGTCAATTAACATTCACACTCGCTCGAATTTCGCTCCCCGAGCTTCCCAGTCTCATTATTTCTACGGTGACACTTTGTGTATTCAGGGAGTGAGAGGGAATAACAACCACAGACGCTGGAGTAGAATTCGTAAAATAAGAAATTCCTTTTGTTATTGAGAAATGTACTGCTTTTTACATGCAGTAAACATTTCTTATATGACACGATCCCTGCATGACTTCATCCTTCATACTCACTGAAAGAGAAAATGCGTTTTTTTAAGATCCACTAAGTACAAAATAGCCTGCCTTGGCACTCAAAAACCTGCTAATTGCAGTCCTCAGGACAAATATATTGGCCACCGTACTGAAGCCTTTCCTGAACGTATAATTCGTATATAGAATGAATATCATCAATGTTTGATTTAATATTAAACATAATTATAAGCGTAGGCTATATTAAATATATTAAATAACTTGAAATATAAGTAATGAAAAGAAAACCGGAAGTGGATTGGAAAAAGTGTTAAGTGGAGTGATTTAAAAAGAAAAGGAAACGTAAATTAGTTGTATTTGATTTCATTTATTTATTTATTATTCTTTTTAGGTTGTTGGATATAAGGCAAAGTGATCTTTTGTTTCACTCAATCAGAGAATGTTATATTCAAATTCGACTCGTCAGGTTAGAAATTCTCTATTTATTATGGAATAAAAAATGGGAAAAATAAATTATAGTACGGATAGTATTAACGACAATAATAATGGTAATAATATTAATGACAATAATGAAATAATATAAATGATAATAATAATAATATTATTAATAATATTTGTTAGAATTATAAACATTTAAAAGAATGAAGATAGAGAATGCAGTAAGATAATTTCTAATATATAAGTAGCCTACATTTGAATGTAAAATTTCTTCTTCTCCCTCTTTCTGTGTGTTGTTTAAAAAAATGTTCAATGTATCTTGGGATTATTTTATCATGACACACTATCACTATGGAGGAAGTGAATTCCAGGGAGATTCTATGAGAAGATGTGATTAGGAAGGCCATCTTTATGTCTGTCATGCCTTCAGAATAAGAAGTTGGAAAATTGTGTTCAATTGTATTCTGAAGATGTCAATGTGAAACTGGTGTTAATTAATGTACAATGATTTGTCAAACAGAGATGTGAACATGAGGTCGTCGAGCACTTGATGTGTTGTTGAGTCGGAGAGATGTGTCCCATATTCATGCTTGGTATTGATTGTCATTCACAACGTGGAGATGATGATGCCCTCATATCCTACCTTCCAGCCTGCTCGCCCCTCCCATTTGGTGTTCTCCAGTATCTAGTGGTTTCATTTTCATGTCTGTATCAACTGGCACACTTGTCTTCTCGAGAAATCTACAAAAATCTCAAAATACTTTGTTCTTGTACACAGTCTATTTTAATTTTCCTTTTATAAGACACATGTTGAAAGTGGTATTTTCGTTAATACCTTATTATATAATATTTATTGATGCGTTGCAGGATATACTCTAAGAGACCACATTCCTAGTGAAACAATTAGGCAAGAACTCAAAATGTTTAATCTAAATGAAAAAAAATACAAAGCTATAAACAAAAATGGCATGAACATATTTTAAGAATGGACTCTTTTAGGCTAACAAAACAAGTGTTGTTGGCTATAGAGATATGGGACTTCCTAGAAGACGATGGGAAGATGAATTCTGAGAGCGGAACAGGCCGAGGGCCTACCATGAAAATGATGATGATATTTATTGATATATTACATTAAGGGAAGAAAACAATTTAACATTACTCGAAAATAGGATCCTAAGACGAACAGTTGACCCCATAAACGGATGAGAATGGATAATGGATGAAGTCTCACTATGAATAGGTTCATAATTTATTTTGTTGTCCTATTATTGCCAGAGTTAAAAAGTCTAGATGATTGAGATGGACAGGCGATTTATTTCAAATAGGTGATAGTATAAATGCTTTCATATTGTTTATTGGGAAACTATTGAGGGAAAATGTCATTAAGGTGTACACGTAGCTAGGAGAATAATATTCGAATGGATGACTGAATGTCAGAGATATGATTTGGATTCAGTTCGTTGAGTGTGGGATCTCTAGAGAACCTTAGATAATGCTACATTAAACATAAGGGTTCAATGACTGTGAATAAGCATGATTTTGTCCCTTGAAGGGCTAGGGCATCCCGAGAGAGAGAAGAGCTCATGAGTTAACTCACCCGGCGAGCTATTCCGCGTGATAATAGTTATTTAATTAGTAGTATTTCTTCACTTTTCATCAATAAATAGGCTTACACCATTTATTGAATAATTCTGTACTGTAATGCTTCATGATAGCTATATTTTCATAAACTATTTAAAATGTACCATACTCACAAGCGCTGAAGCAAACTTTTACGGAGCAGCTCCTTGGTTTATTTGAAATCCTAAACATCTCGGACTGAAATTATATGTTGTCAGCCTGTTTAAGATATAATTAAGTTCCAAATTTATTAAAACGTCTCCTGGAACAGTTTTCTACTTCTTCCTTTCATGCGATATACCTAATGGCCTGTTACGTTCTCAATCCAACGTTTGAAGGGCCTGCCCAAAGATATCTTGCCTGGTGGAACAGTTTTTAAATATTTCTTATCAACAAATTTTCAAATCAATCGACAATTAAAAGTCGCTTCCACAAATCATTCTCCTCTCGCTCACAAATCCAGGTTCCATACACATAATTAGTTTCATTATTAAAATTAGAATTAGAAACTGAACAAATTAGGAAATGGATGAATGCAGAAATAAATATTATGGATGAGATTGAACATAGAAGGCTAAAATGGCATGGACACGTAAGACGAATGCAGGGTGAAAGACTACCAAAGGCCGTCTATGCATGGAAAATTGAAAGAAGGAATAGAAAAGGAAGACCTGGAAGAACAGCATTCAAAATTCAAATAAGGAAATTTGGTGTAACAGATGAAGACACAGAGGACAGAGAACGATGGAGAACTTCAATTAAGGGGAAATTTGTAAATATTTGTTGCAAACTGATAGTCCATAAGTCCGTAGTCATATATATATATATTTAATTCATGTTAATTATTAAGATTGGTTGGAGAAACCCCTCAATGATGAGGAAAGTTTCTCTAAATGAATGAATGAAAATGATTGTTGTTAACTTTAAGGTGATCTATTTCTTGATAGTTTCCTTTTAACTAACTATACATGTGTATCTGTGTGTGTTCCTTTTGATATGTCTTATTAACAATCTGAACAGCAGGATTGATACAGAACGATTATATTTATCTTTTTATAAAACTGTAAAATTGATATCCGTAAGGTGCAGTTGTCAACCTGATTAAAACTTTAAAACATTTCTTGCAACCCATTCGTAATCCGATTCTATCTGCAGCAGAAGGAATTATGTTATTAACCTTTGTATTTTAAGATTATTTTTTTCATTTTACAATTCAGTTTGAAAATTTATAGATAGGCCTACTTAATTGCTATGAGAGTTGTCAAGCTAGAAGACAAAGCAAAATGCATTTGAATCGGAATGACAATTTTTTTGCAAAATAAAGTGGAAAAGCAAACGAAGAATGAGATATCTTGTAAATGGTTGGCCCTGAAACAATTGTTCTAAAAAATTCGCTATAAATATTACGATAAAACCCTACATATTGTATTTATTATTTTTATGTTGTCTTTTTATTGGAGATTTATTATTATTATTATTATTATTATTATTATTATTATTATTTATTATTATTATTATTATTATTATTGACTATATACTATTTCTCAAAATCATATATATATATATATATATATATATATATATATATATGTTACTTATTTGTTATATATTTTCTAATTTGTTGTTCACATGTAGGTAATGTGTTTATTATATTTTTAACTAGAGTAACTGTTCATATATTAATAAAACAATTTAAACAAATGTAATGATAAATCTTTAAAAATAAAATTGTGTGTATTCTAAGAATTAATATGTAAGTAATAATGGATAGAAGATAATGTGTATAAGAGACTAGGTATTGTAATACTATGTCAATGCACAGGTGGAAAATAACTCCATCATACTTTCAGAGATTATTCTGGGATTTTACCTCAGTGATTTGATATAATTATCCATTAATTTCAATGAGTTATTATAGAGTAATATGTTATGGATGTGTTGGATGTATCATATCCTCTGGAGTATGATGGTATGGGCTCTTATAGATTGTAAAGGACAGTATCTATTCAGGTGATGAATATTGAGCCATCTTACGTCGATTCAAAACTTGCTACATTACTTTGTAATGTGTCACGGAGTCTATGGGTTTCTTATATCAAAACGCTTGGCCAAAATCCCTGAACAACATGTGAAATTTTATCTGTAAAGTTATGTTCCAATATATATAATACGTACCAGTATTAGTCTTATTATGCGGTAGATAGAACAAAGCATTAGTTAGATTTTAATTTATGTTCACTTGACACATTATGAATTCTTGTTCTTGAAAGAAAGGCGTTAAACACCTTTTAGCGAAAGTGGTTCTGTTAATTATAACTAGTGGGACTAACATGAGGGTAGTTCATTAACTTAGTAATTACGAATGCAGTTAACTCTCACGAGCACTTTCTGCGAAAAAGTGACAACGATCGAAACTGTAAATAAATCAGTGAAACTTTAGCAATTCTCAAAAAATCCGATTTAAAGATTTAAAATATATACTGTTTGTTATATAATAACTTATTAATTTAGAAAAAGCAGTATTTATTAACGTGTAAGAATTATTAATAGATATTTGCCATATATAAATAGTAATAACTTATATAAACTTGAAATAAAAAGAAATAATTATATAATAAGACTTATATAAATATAAACCACTTAAATTTAAATATATTTTTATTATATAATTAAGATAAATGTTCTTCCCTTGTTAATATTTTTGTAGCCAATTAATGTCTTAAATTCTTTGTGAAGAGTATTTAAGATTGAATTTCATATAATGAAATTTCGGGAGGGGATAAGTCAAAATGTTGAGGGGATAATTATTAATCCTAATAATGTTCTAATTCAATTTAGTGAGAGACTATAAACTCTTGTCGATGGATCAAAAACTGAGAATAGATTTGTTATCATTTTCAGTTTATTATTTTAATACTTACCTCTTTTTTTTTGTAAAGAGGTTTGTTAATAAACTATAAATTGTACAATGTATTTATGGATAATTTCTTGAAACTAAAGTAATTACTCCATAAATTATAAATTCTAGTAAGTAGATACTTAAATAGCTTAGATTTGGAGATAAATAATAGTTTACTAAACGAAATTAAATGCAATTTCAAAACCCACTGATTTAACAAGATTATATATATATATATCCACCGCTGTGGTCTCGAGGTAGCGTGCTGCCTTGTCACGCAGCGGGCCCGGGTTCGATCCCCGGTCGGGTCAGTTTTTCTGGGTGAGGTTTTTATCGGGGTTTTTCCTCACCTGTAAGACAAATGTCAGGAGAACTTTAAAGCCCAAACGGTCCCCGAAATCATATGGCCATCATCATTATCATTATCATCCTTACCATTATCGTCATCATCCTTCACCGGTGAGGAAAGCAACGGGAAGCTACCACACCTACACAATTCCCTAGTAAAGCTGCAAGCATAGCATGAAAATGCTATGATTGGAGTGAAGGACCTGCCTTCGGGCAGAATTACTATGGATGTATATATATACAAACACGTGTGTGTGTATTATTACCCCTGGAATCGACTAATACAGATGCATTTTATTTTCTTCTTCTTCTTCTTCTTCCTTTCATGTGATAGACCCAGTGGTCTGTTACGGTCTCAATCCAACGTTTGAAGGGTCTGCCCAAAGATCTCTTGCCTGGTGGCTGGTAATTTAAGATCTGACGTGGTATTCTTGTTCTGCTCATTCTTCGTACGTGAGATTTCCAGTTGTTTCTGTATTTTTGTACATATTCCTTGACTGATTCTGTGTGTAATTCTTTGAGAATCTCAGAATTCCTTTTATGGTCTGCCCTTGAATAGCCCGCAGTACGTCTCATAAATTTCATTTCTGCCGCAGTTATCCTTTGTTCATCTACACAGCGAATTGTCCAGGCCTCACTGCCGTAACATAATATGGGTCTGGCCAGTGCATTTTATTTTAAATCGAATATATATTCAGATATATTAAAATATGTACCTGAAACTGCAATCGTCCTCACCTAATTATTTATTAGGTTAATTAATATCCCGCAACGTAAAATCCAATCTCCATTTCTCGAAATTGGAAATCCCTACCACAGGACACCAGGAGGTGCCGGGCGTTAGAATCATTTGAAAAAAAAAATCTAAATTTATATTTGCTCTAAGTTTGGCTTGATCATTCCCAATAAAATGTTAAAAATATAAAATGAGTATCAGCTATTTCAGTCGTCCTCTACTAAAATAAATTTCTGTTTGAAAAACTTCAAGTACTTAAAACTATGAAGACCTTTCAAAACCAAGTTTCATCTTCTGCATTTCAACTGTTACCAATGAAATTATTTAACGGCTATCTTTAACATTTCAATTTTTTAGTGTCGCAATTCAGGGTTAAAGGACCAAAATATTTTCGTCAGAAGTTTCTTACTTGACGCTTGAGATTATTTTACGAGTCTCAAATCTACAACAGAGATAAAATGAATACCTTTCAATAAGCAGAATGTTTTCAGATTTGTGGAAATTCCTAAAAATACACATCATTTTCGGAAATACGCTAAAAATTGGCAAAAACTATCGAAAAATCGACAATTTCAGAGCAAGTATAATAAGTTATGGCATTGATTTTGTTCCGAAGGAAGTCATACTCAGGATTTTTACGCTCTTAACAGTCTATCGACCCCGACAGAGTTCGAACCCACGAATTTGGGAAGCAAAGCCGAGCATGGTAACGATAATCACTTATCCACCAGGATTAATAATAATATTTATATATTCTGATTCACATTTAATAACTTTTTAGGCTTATTCAACACGACAAAGTTTCCTTTTTGGATTAAAAAAAGGAGTAATCAGATCCTTACATTGTAGGCCTACACTGAGGAATTAACTGGTTGGTTTAGTATCTCACCTTTGCTTAATATGTATAATAACGAAGTTATGTTGAAGAATACGTGACCGAGTTGAAATTGGGAATATATATATATTTCATCATCTGCCTTTCAAGTATTAGGTCCAGTGGCCTGTTACGGTCTCCCGCCATCTCCGAAAAGGTCGACCCATCACTGGACTTACTACTTTTTGGCTAGCAACCGACTAGTAGGAAATTAACTTGCTTTCAAGTCTCCAAAGAAAATATATATTTGAGTAACACAATTAAAATAAACGATAATAGACTTATTTGAAAAAAGAAATATGATTCCGTGAAAAACTACAAAATTTGTAATAAAAAGTCATGTCATGCAGAATTAGTTTGAATTTATGATCGATTTTCTGGATTATGGAATACATTTTTCTTCTTTAATTAAATCGTATGTATCAATTATTTACATAGCGATAAAATAAACATAGCGGCCGCTAGAGCGATTTTTGCACTAAAACTTTCGGTAAACCCCTATTCTTAATGGATGGATTAAGTTTAATTTTGGATATTATGTTTCTGGTTTTATTCAAGTTATTTATACCGAGTTTTGATCCACAAATTAGAAAATTGCTGCCACTAGAGCGATTTTAAAATTTTTCTTTCCCATAAAATCCCACTTCCAATGGCCTAATTTAGCTGGTTAACGAAATGGAATTTTCTTTTCTTCATTAATAGCTGTATGCCTGGTTTAGTTCCGAAAAGACTTCCGGCGTCTGAAAGGTTAAAACACAGAGGCACACTACACAAAAAAAACACAAAATATATTTCTTAATCGACGACGATTTATGAAATAAAAAAATAAAAAATAATTTTCATGAGATAAACCTCAATAGCTATATTCTTCTCCAATATTCACTTTGTGGAAGAATAAAAAAAATCCAATAAGTATAGGGCAGTGCGGGTAATATGGACACCTCTGTTTGAGTGGAGCCTGTTAATGTCTTCTTCAATTGGTGCTGCCCTCGAACAGAAAATATTTTAATTTATTCTTCTCATCAACTTTGATGGGTTCAAGGTCAGTTTCTTTTATTCTTTATGCGAAAAAGGGTTTATTTGTGATATTTATGAAAATGACCACTTCAATAGTTTTTTATGCTAAGAATCAAATCTTAATTCTGCTATTGAATATTACAAATATTGAAAAAAACTCCTAAATATATTATATTATGTAGATGCTGTTTTAATATACTGGCGGGTTTGGTTTGATATTTTGTGATATGGTAGCTATATAAACTAATTAAACATAACAAAGGAATTCGGTTAATGTGGACCCTCCACAACAATCTTGATCCGCATTACACGAATACGTATATTTTATCAGTGAGGATGCTATCTTTAAAAATCATGAATTTAATTAATTTTATTTAATATCCTTATAATTTTACTAAATCCACAGACCGTCGTTTTCTGCAGTTGAATGACTTGTGAATGTTATAATCAATAATATTTTTTTTCAAAACATTAAACAAATATCAACGCTTTTGAATTATGATCAAACATAAATATTTTCAGATTAATCTGTGCCTGACTGTATGAATTAATTGAGTAAATAAACTTAAAAATAGACTAAAATCTAAGGTGGACTCTGGGGTCCACTTTATCCGAATATGGAAATTAAAGTGGACCTTTCTTGTAAAGTAAAAAAGTTTATAAATTATGAAGATGTTTCCATATTTGAATAAAATAACAATGCTATTTCACAGTTACAACACTAATGATAATCACTGTAATTGAACAACATTCAAATCCCTTAATTAAAAAAGAAAACAAATTCAAAGCAGGGGTCTAAATTACCTGCATTCCTCTATAAATCGTAAATTTTTTGAGTTCTAAGGATCATTTTGTATGTGAAAAAAATGCAGTAATCTAGAATATGGAAATTGTTATAAATCACTGAGAAACAAAAAAGAACCTTTTTTTGTCTCAGAAAGAAAAATATGTGATTCTGATAGTACTTTTTCTCCTGAATTCAAATATGATACCGGTTTTTCACCATCACGCAAGGTTTCGAGAGACAGGCAT
Organism: Diploptera punctata; assembly: GCA_030220185.1. Classification (NCBI taxonomy): domain Eukaryota; kingdom Metazoa; phylum Arthropoda; class Insecta; order Blattodea; family Blaberidae; genus Diploptera; species Diploptera punctata. Next base: position 1,395,505 of record JASPKZ010009377.1, on the reverse strand, counting down.
TTATTATAATTTCAAACACTTTAATATTTTCTACATTCGTAACTACACAATATTCGAACATTCGGACTCACCTAGAAAGTAATAAATTACGATTTTCTGCTATATTTCGTCTGTGGAGCATCCCTCTTGATGGCCCAATAATAATCGGCCAGCATATTAGGATTTCATTTGCCTTGATATCTCTTTTCCATAGCTGAAATCTCCTGATGAAAGTGTTCCCCGGCTCATCGCTCACTGCACCAAGATTTTCCGCGAAGAAAACTAGGTTTATTAAAAAAATAATTATTTAAATTCATTAATTGAAATTGAAATAAAAAAAACTGTGAGTGATGGAGAAATTGTGAATACATATTTGGAAACACGATAAAAAACTACATTAAGTACAACTATTGGTACTCATGAGAGAAAAATCATGTTAGCCAGTGTAACCTATCTGTAGGCTTATACTTGATTTCAGAAATAACATAAGGAACAAGGTAGTATTGTGTGTACTTGTTTTAGTTAGCTACTGGTAGTGCAAGAGAATAAAATGTTGACCATAATACTCATAAGTTACCGGAACCAGAACTTAATCTTATCTGTCGCTGTCTTTCCTTGAAACTCAAAGATGCTCCGGTCAGTCCGGTTTCTTACGCATGTGTGTCGTGTAAAATATGTTCCAAACCATATGGAGTTAACTATAGGATGCATCAAAATATTAACACTAAACCAAGTCGCTAGAAGCATTCTCATCCAAGAGGGTAGTCACATGAATAAGTTAATTAGAAAAATGGACAATATTAGTTAAGTTTAGGCTACGCCGATCATCTTCAAAGACTTCTGCGCACTGTGAAGAACTGCGCACTGTGAAGAACTGTTAACCTAGAACTCTTAACACTTTCCGAATTATAAATGTTTTTTTTTGACATCTCATAAGAATAGTGCATGTTCTAGCAAAAAAAAAAAAAAAAGGTTTCTCTGTAAAGGAGCAATTTTATATTTAATGACTTTAGAAAATAAATTATCCATATTATATTTAAACCATGCAATTTTGTAAAATTCCAAAATATCATATTACAGGAAATTAAGAGCTGCCGTGCATCATAATAATTTAAAAACAATCTAAAATCAAGCATTTTGGATTATACTCGTATTGCCTGAAAATTATCCACATTTTGATATTGAGTGGATTTATTAGTTGATGTTTCCATATATAATAATAATAATGATAATAATAATAATAATAATAATAATAATAATAATAATAAATATTAGTGATCCATCCATAGTATCCATAGTAATTCTGCCCGAAGGCAGGTCCTTCACTGTAATCATAGCATTTTCATGCTATGCTTGCAGCTTTACTAGGGAATTTTGTAGGTGTGGTAGCTTCCCGTTGCTTTCCACACCGGTGAAGGATGATGATGATAATGGTAAGGATGATAATGATAAGGGTGATGGCCATATGATTTCGGGGACTGTTTGGGCCTTAAAGTTTTTCTGACATTTGTCTTACAGGTGAGGAAAAACCCCGATAAAAACCTCACCCAGAAAAACTGCCCCGACCGGGGATCGAACCCGGGCCCGCTGCGTGACAAGGCAGCACGCTACCTCGAGACCACAGCGGTGGACATATTAGTGATAATAATATTAATAGTAATATTGTTAATATTACTAATAATTATTAATTTTTCTATTTTATTCAGGATTTTTTTTTATTTACATAGGTATCCTCAACTAAAATACACAATTTTTTTTCTTCCACACTTCTCGATCTTGTGTGTCTGCTTCTGTCATCTTTCTCTTCTTCATGTTGCCTTGAATTCCCTTATTATTATTATTATTATTATTATTATTATTATTATTATTATTATTATTATTGTTATTATTATTATTAGTGAATGTGTAGACGTTCCTTTTAGACTAGTGCTTATCATAAACATCCTAGTTCGTAGGTTGGAGATTTTAAATCCGGATGAACCCTGTAGATATTTGAGGGCTTAAAAATCTTGAGATAACTTCCTTCTAAAGAGAAAAACAACCACTGATTTCATGTCGTAGATTTACGAGATGTAAAGAAACCTGTAGCTTGAATTAAGAGGCCTCTGAACAAATGTAACGGCCAGATTTTTTAATTGTGAACATATAATGTGGTAAGTTAAATAGTCTTTGAGTAGAACACTAAATAACCAAGTAACAAACTAACACTTAGGGCTATAGCACTTTTCATGTGACTATTTAATTCGTGCTCCAAATGGGAGTCAGTGACCAATCACATTCAATGATTTTATCAGTTTACTTTTATCTCTTTAAAATCAAGCTCCTCCTTTTTTAACATTCTGAGCAGGTTATAGCATTATTTTCTAATGAAAGCATGTGGCTACCAGATTGTATATATAGTGCAGGAATTTAAACACATAGTGCTTGCGGGAGCTAATATAAAAAACATTTGTAGCAATTGATTATACCACAAAAAAAAAAAAGGAACCAGTTTGCACTTTCTTAAACGTATTATTTTCCAGGAAATAACATTTCAGAAAAATATAATTGACATATTTACATCATATGACATCATAAATGAATTAATACCCAATAATGTTCGTTATAAATATCTCCACTAGTGTGCATTCTTACAATATTGCAATCCGTTGGCAATAAATAAAATGATCTGGTTGCGATGATGAACAAATGAAGCTTAACAATCGTTTCTTATTTGTTTTCAAACATCGCCGTTTACTTTAAACATATAAGTATTTTAAAACAACTACAGTTAAATAATGATTTGTGAGTAAACGGCTTGATTTTATTCGTTAAATAGTCCTATGAAATGCCACTCTTGATTTCCAAGTTCTCTAGATAAATTGGAAATCACTCGTGGCATTACTTATGATAAAATGTATGATATTTTAAGTTTCTTTATTGCTAATAACCTATTTTTTGTTAAATGTTAGAAACTACTTTCGTACCAAATCTGCTAAAATAAAAAAAAACTTTTATTTTGTACGTTTTTATTAGTATTATTATTATTATTATTATTATTATTATTATTATTATTATTATTATTATTATTATTATTATTAAAATCACTTGTACCGAACAAGTTAGATCAAAAAGTAGCCTAAATAAAATAACTCAAGTTTATCATAAGATGGCCTGAGCATAATGTGTTAGTGTATTCACATTTGCTTTGAACTGTGATACCTATTCTCTTAGATGCCTTAAAGAACACCATTAGTTACCAGTTCAGTAGCATTACCATGTAATACAAAGATTCTTTTGAGGACATATTTTGAGAAGTTGAATGTAACCTCTAAAATTATGATGTCGCAAAACAATCACTGTATACCTGTAGATTTTAATAAAACGTCTGAGTTCGTTTTGGAGTAATCGTTGATCTCACTACTGTAGCATGCAAATTATAAAAATTGGCAAGGTAATGATAGAAGGTTGTGGCATGTATTTCTCTTTGAACTTGATATTTGCAACGGAACTAGATAGGGTTGTGCCCCACAGAACTAGTTGAAACCGAGGCCCAGTAGGTCAATCCGCCTCTCATGATTGTGTTAGTGTCATTTGGAATGTGCTGGGAGGAGTACTTGGCTATCGTAATGGAATTCAACAGAGGAGAGGATATACCGAGGAAGTAGCGATAAAATAACATAGCATTTGGGTCATACAGTAAAAGTTTCTTATTTTACTCCCCAGCATTGATATTTATACATTTCTCTAATGGGGAAAAGTTATGATCGATACATACTTAATACCAATAGAGATATTTTATTACAAATCAGAAATCCAGTGCATGGTAAAATATATTTAAGTAACACAAATTTAGAACATTTCAACGCATTTCAGTATTTAGGTTATATATCATGTGAAAAAAGTCAGCCTCGCTGGGGTAGTGGTTACAATGCTCGCCTCTGGTTTCGAGGAGGTTAGCGAGTTCAATCCTGGTCTGGGAGGATGGATTTTTAAGGACTTGAATGTCCTAAGAGTGACTTCTATCAGAAAGGAAGTAAATCCATAGGCCCCTTGACGTAGATTTATGGCACGTAAACGAATCTCAAGCCTGAAATATGAGGTCTCTGAATAAAACTTGTCGACCATTTCAAACCCAGATGCGAATTGCGACATTGTTAGGAGCGGTGTTAAATAATACACCTAATTACTAACTCAAACAGACAATAAAAGTAATACATCTGAAAATCATACATTTTATAAGAGGGTTAGATATTATTTATTCTTTTTTTCAAATCCAGTGTAGTTCAAGGTTACATAAAATTAATAATATGACAAACTAGCAGACCTTTTATTTCTCGTATGAAGGAACATATGAGAGCATATAACAGAAAATTTAGATAATTCATAATATGCTAACCACCTACTCCAATATGATTATTGTTTTGATCCAAATTTTAAAATTTTACATATTTGTGAGAAAGAAAGAAGTTGGACCTTAGAAGTTATACAAATAAATACATTGAAATGTGATAATAAACTGATAAATTCCCAAATAGGTTTGAATGAATCGCCTCTTTTAAATTTATAATAGAGATTGTAAAAAAAATATTATTGCATAGTTACAGTTGTTATGTACTATAATAACAAAATCCATTAATTTGTTAACATGTCTGAAGAAGGTACAAAGTACCGAAACAGCTGTAACTAAATTATATTTTAATTAATATGAAAATCACATAACGCTGTAAGTTTTATTTTTATTTAATTAAATAAAATTAAAATGTTATAATATTGCTACGCAACCTACTTTAGTATATGGATTTAATGTTTCGACACTAATTAAAAACTATGTGCAATGCATAAAAACCAACGAAATGAAATTCACGAGAAAAATAGCAAAACACACTATTTGGAAGAAGATGAAGCAAGATACTGATATTTGGAAGAACTAGATGTTTATCCTAAGAATGAATTCCTACAAGAATATAGGTTAACATGTACGAACCATGTCGAAATAATTTCTGATCTTGATTGGCCAAAACGAGCTTTAAAATATTGACCTATTGGGAAAAGATCAATTGGTAGACTTTGGTAAAATAAATGATGAGACCGCATTGTATCATTAGGTCCAGTACTTGAGGAGGACGAAGAAGAAGAAATAATAATGATTTTTTAATCAAATATGTCATGATCTAAAAATTCGTGACAACGAAATTCCTACTCAGAATATTTAACTTAACGATTGAATAAGAGGACAAATTCCAGTTACACGATCACCTGAGATTTGGAATCCGGGACTTCCGAATATATTATCGTCTGAACTGACTCGCTCGTGTCGGTTCTGGTGAACTAGCGGCCGGGTTCAAACTCGTCCCGGTTCGATTAATTTTTAAGGACGTAAAAATCCTGAGTATAGTTTATTTCGGAAGGGAACTAAAGCCATAGGTCAGGAGTCCGAGATTTTTGCTACGAAAGAATCTTGAGCCTTAACAAATGGATGACTTTGAGCCGTTTCATTTCTAGATTTGAATTGCGACATCAATGATCCTAATTGTTATAGAGACTTAGATCTGCTGAAATGAGATATCTTCGGAGGACTGCAGGATACACAAAAAAAAATGAAGACATCTTAGAAGAATTACACATGGAATCTTTAAAAAACAAAATTTCTGATTATAAGTCAAGATGATAAGTCATTATTCATCGAATGGAAGATCACAGAATACCCAAACAAATGTTAAGATATCAACCTGCAGGAAGAAGAAGACCAGGACGTCCACTCAAAAGACTTTTGGATGGCGTTTCTCTTGAGGCCGAAACAGGTCAACAAATGGCCTAAATTCGTGAATGTACTATGATGATGATGAACTGTTATAGAGTGTCGTTAAGTAAAATACTTTTTTTGGACGATAGTGCGTTTTGTCGTACTAACCAGTAATGGCGACCATTATAGAAACTTCAACTTCCTACATTTCGGGATTGCCAACCTAAATAAATATACTGTAATATTACAGTAATATAATGTACGGTTAAAACTATAATATAGTTACCTTGTACAAGGTAACTATATTATAGTTTTTAACCGTACATTATATTACTGTGAACTAATACCTCAACGGGAATTCACCATGAATTTTACTAGTATCGTTGTAATATTATATTTACACCCACGTGCGGAAAGCAAAACCACTGCCCTCTATGTATACTATGTACAATGTATATACAGAAAATATCCAAAAGGTAGTGTTAATATAAATTATGTGAAACAAATCACTGCATCTTAAATGAACTGCACTTTATTTGAAACAATATAAAACAATAAATACGTACTTGCGGCCATGTTATCGATAATTGTTCTCAAGGCTTTCTGTTGTTTCAACTAATAAACATTGCCCACACTGCTAACGTTAGTCAATTGTTTATAATGACCGCAAATATTTTCCAACAAATATATTATTTTACTATTATTCATTATTTTGAAAACACCATCACGCAAAAAATAATGTACAACGTACGTTTGTGAAGTGTTTTACAGAATCTCGGAAATTAAAAACCTCGCTATCACTCGTTTTTGAACATTTTTCCTCGATTCTGTAAAAACCACTTTCCAGCCTCTTATCGTAATATACAAATTCACCATTCTGTAGTATCATTTAAAATGAAAAAAAAAACTAGGTGTATCCTTAGTTATTTAAACATCTATAAAATAAGGTTGAAATAAATAAATATCTCGTTCGGTCATACTTTAACTGCTAATAAGACATTTTCATTATCCAGGAATTTCATTTCTCATTTCTCTTACAACTTAAAACCACTCTTTTAACCAAGCGAGACGACTTAGGGGGTAATGTCTGAGGTTCGTATTTGGTAAGTCCGAGTTCAAACCCCAACGTCTAACGTTTTTTCCCCTGATTTTCCTCATTCAGTAAGTTAAATGAAGGGTAGGGATATAATTACCAGGAACAGTTTTGTAATGTATGACATAACTTCAATAAAATTAAAAGCAGCAAACGTCAGAAATCAAACGAAAACACAATAATAGAAACACAGAGCTTATTGGCTACACGTGAAGATCCTAGACGCAATATGAATTGTTCAAGCTTTTTCTATAGATAAGAATTAGGTAAAACTTTATTATTATTATTATTATTATTATTATTATTATTATTATTATTATTATTATTATTATTATTGAGTAGTTAATATCTGGTCCTTTATCCATATAAATTGTTTTTTTTCTGTGTTAAACTTAAGGTTATGGTATACAGAAAGCTTCTTCTTCTTCTCTATCTCAGTTTAACCTCTCACTTATAGCTATTTTTAATGACACATGCCACACGCCACCTGAGCCTTACAGTGGCACGACTTTTTTGATCTCACATGACATGGAAAGCCTCCACTTATGAGTGATCAGCTCAGAGTCAGGGCCTCCTCCGAGACATCACAATGTGAAAGCAAAATACACCATTCATACACACATTCATACTAAACACCACGAATATGATGATGATGGCCAGATGATGTTAGGAGACCATTTGGGCTTTAAAGTTTCCTGAAATTAGTCTTACAGCTGAAGAAAAACCCAGCAAACTTGTTCCGAACAGTAGATCGAACCCGGAGTAGCGACGCTACCTCGAGACCATAGCTGTGGACATGCAGAAACTATAATCACCATAATAATTGTCTCTGGCTATAGAATTCGAAACTCCTATTCGTGGACTCCCTAGTTCAAATCTGGAGGCGATAAGGTATTTTTGGTGGTTTGTCTCAGTCATTAAGACAAACGCTGGGCTGTACTATCTTTACGGTGCATTTCACTATAAATCATACATTATTTTTCCGTTAAAAATTCAATATCAATTGCGTTTATACAACATTAATACATATAACAATACATATTATCGTCTACTGGTATATACCGAAATTTCCTAAAATGAATGTGACCAAAGTTGGCCATTTAAAAAAATACATGGTCTCCTGTAATATAAGTAAGGCATTTACAATGTTTTTTTAGGGGAAAAGTAAAATATAGTCGGATGATTTATTTTATTTTCGGAACTTCCTGTAGTTGAATTGTTGGATTTTAGGGTATGACGTTGATTACTGTATGGGTGAGAAGAGAAAACGAACGGAAAACGGTACTTGATGTATTAAGGCCGTTGATTGAGTCATGGAATGAGGTGGGAACGCTCGTAAATACCTATACCACGCACCATGTGTGCGGCACCTGCCTCAGCATCCCCTTGTTCCGGGAGACTACATTCCTTCATTGTTATGACTTTTATTCAATTTCAAGACTTTATCAGAATTTAAATTACTTCTTATGATACAGTTGTGCCAGTTCCCATCAATCCTCTAAGGGCTACTGACCGAAATTCTTCAACATGGTATTTATTCCCTTCTCCTTATATCCTATCAATATATATTTTTTTAATTCATGCTTACTTACAGACTTTTAACATACAAAGCCATATTGCGGCTAGAATTATTAGGCCTAATTGTATCCAGTAAATACAAACATATACATATATTGATGTTATGAATTAAATTTTAATATTTAGCAGTGAAGGCCAAATATTAAATATTGAAAAGAAATATCGATGGTTGCATTAGGAACCTGAATACCGTAAGCCATAGCACACTAGCATGTAAGCTAGAGATCTCGGGTTCAAATACCATTTCAGACGTTAATTTTTTTCAATTGATATAGAGGAACGTCGGGTAATTTGATCCCTGTTTTGAGTTTTTTCTTATTTTTAATTAAGGGATTTGAATTTTGATTAATTACCGTGATTATCATTAGTGTTGTAACTGTGAAATAGCTTTGCTATTTTATTCAAATATGGAAACATCTTCATAATTTATAAACTTTTTTACATTACATTAACTTCCATATTCGAGTAAAATAGACCCCAGCTCAAATACAGGGCCTCCTTCGAGATAACACAATTTTAAGCCGATACGCACTATTCACTTACACATTCATACCGAACACGACAAATATGATAATGGTCATACTGATAATGGTTTCCGTTTCGAAAACCTGTCCCGACCGGGGATCGAACACAGTACCGTTGCATACGAGGCAAGGACACTACTTCCAGACAACAGCAGTGGACTGGTTTACAATCATATAAATTACTATATTATTCCAAAAGTTATTTAATTCTAGTATATTTCAATTTCCAATAATTATCATAAGTAATGCCACGGGTGATTTCCAAATTATCGATAAATTCACGACTCACGAAGAGAGGAGTGAATTTGTCTAGAGAATTTGGAAATCAAGCTTGGCATTTGTTAGGACTATTTAATGAATAAACTTAAGCTGTTTACTCACAAATCATTATTTAAATATTGTTATTTTAAAATATTTATATATTTAATGTAAACGGCGATATTTGAAAACAAATGAGAAACGATTGGTACGCTTCATTTGCTTCTTTTGTTCGTCACTACAACCAGATCATATTATTTATTGCCAAAGGAACGCAGTATTGTAAGAATGCACTCTAGTGGAGAAAAAATGAAACACATCAAACTGTATATTACTTCATTTCTGATGTCCTATGATGTAAATATGACAATTGTATTTTTCTGGAAAAAAAATACATTTAAGAAAGTGCAAACAGTGGTTTATTTTCTTGGTGGTATAATCAATTGCTGCAACTTTTTTATATTAATTCCCGCATGCGGTATGCGTTGACATTCATGCACTATATATACAATCTGGTAGCCGTATTTCTTAGTGAGTCAGTCACTGCAAAATAATGCTATGACCTATTCAGAATGTTAAAAAGGAGATGCTTTCTTTATTATGATAAACTTCAGTTGGTAAATTCTAGGCGAAACACGACTGTGATTGGTTGTAAATAAAAAATCATTGTAACGTGATTGGTCATTGACTCCCATTTGGGGCATGATTTAAATAGTCATAGTTAACTTGTTGTAGACATGATCTTTTAAGAATGTGTATGTCCAATGAAATTTGATATATTAACAGAAAATCTTGATTGTTTTTCAATAAATATGTTAACAAATTACAGTCGTACTTTATTTTCTTCTTTTAAAATTACAACTGCAAATAATTTGAATTTTGTACAAGTTTAAAGAACTTGTTAGAACCTATATTGAAGATTATGACATATGATTACATGTATTTGTTTGATAGACCCTACCATCAGAAACAATGTATAAATAATTTATGTTAAATATATAATTTTAATTAAGTGTAATAAAAAATATAAACTTATTATTACCAATATTGCTTGGATATTGAATTTTGGAAGATTAAATTTTATTTATTATTTGGATTGTATAAAAATAGAGCGGAGATGGAATTAAAGACTAGAAATTAAAAAAAATAATGTAACTATTTCAATGAGTTGTTTATTTAAAATATAAGTTTTGGAGAAATGTTATGATTTAATGAAAATAGTAATACTCCATAACATTTATTCATTTATAAGATTGAATGACTTAGGGCAGTAACATGATAAGCCACATTGTGTTAAAAGGGTAAATTATTACAATGATAGCAGACAAATGTATTGAAATATACATAATATCATTTGTAAGTGCGCCAATGAGGAGTTAAACCATATAGACAAACGATATATTAACAACTATACTGTCGAATCAGTATTTATAATTTTTAAACATTAAAATCCTTACGTATCACAATATGTATGTAATGTGGCTCATCATGTTATTGCCCTAAGCCCTTCAATTATTTTATAATTAAGTTTTCGTATTTTTATTTTCGGAACCTTCTCATATTATAGTTTCAAAATATTTAACAAAATGAATACTTAAAAACGCTCGGTAAACACAGTTCAGTGCCCAATAGAACATCTTTGAAAATTGAACTAGTTCCGAAAGACCACGCTGATTATTTGAAACAATTTTAATTGTTTGAGGACGACTGCCATCACAGATACAACTTTTTTTTTGCTTTAAACATTTAATAAAATGTACTGCGAGTTCGTAGGGCGTAAATGTAATGAGTATGGTGTACCCCGGAAGTGAAGTAAGTGATATATTCCACGTTTTACAGCACATAAATTAACCTCAAAGCCTGAAATAAAATGCTCTGTTCTAAATGTGTTGGTGTTTTCACGCCCAAATTATAACTGTGACGCTAATGACCCATGTTACGTCTCTCCTCTGTCTAATGGGAGATACCTATTAACAGGTTTAAAACTTTATATGGGCTAATGTTATGTTATCAGTACCGTTTTGTACAGTGAATCAAATTGTGATACCATATGTAATGTTAATGATCTCTGTTGCTTTTGACAAGGTCTCATCTAATTATAATTAATGGTCTCTGACTGGTATTAATGTGAGCTTTTAATAGTTCATATCTATCTTGTAAGAAAATTCTAGCTTGTGTTGATAAGCGATTCTCTCCTGATGGAATAACGGTTACCATGGATGTCTTTACTTCCGATATTCGAAGGTTCACGCTTTTCCGAAGTCGATGAAGTTTATTGAAGTATAAATTCTCATTATAACTTCTTAGGAAGAAAGAAACGCCATGGACCACTTTTCCTATATTAACTGTTAGTAAAAAAATATAAATTATCTAATAATTATTATTGGTCTCTGACTGAAATATGACGGCACTTTCAAGTTCAGCATTTAGTTTTTTATTTTTTATTTTTTAAACCGTCTTTAAATACATTACTAACTTAATGAATGCGTCATGGTGCATATTGGATTTTGGATATAAACGTCATCATCATCATCATCAACAACAACAAGGTTAAGCCAAATGGCCTGTTCCGATCTCATTATAGGTCGAATTGGTCTTTCCATCTCTTCAATGGTCTTCCCAACATTCTTCTCCCTTTTGGTTTATAATTATACATTCTTCTTGGATTGCGCTGTTAATTCATTCGTAATACGTGCTGAAGATAAGCATTTTGATAATATTTTACTCTTTCACAGAGATTAAATATATTAAGTTTTATTCTTATATATTCGTTTTTTTCTTTTTATCTGTCCTTTGGTATCCTGCTATTGCTCTCAATATCTTCATTTCAGCAGCCTCTATTTGTTTACTATCTGCCTTTGTTAATGTCCAGGTTTCACATCCATAGATAACGTTAAACTGAAAATATATAAAACAGTTACAGTATTCTCACAGTTATAGTATATCGATGCGAAACATAGATTTAAGGGAGGAAAGAAGGTTACGAATATTTGAGAATAAAGTTCTTAGGAAAAAATTTAGGTCAAAAAGAGATGAACAGACAGGTGAATGGAGAAAAATACATAATAGTAAGCTACATTATATGTATAGGAAACCAGATATAATAGTTAAGTCTCGATGGGCAGGAAATGTGGCACGTATGGGGATGAAAGAGGTGCATGGAAGGTTCTTGTAGGAAAACCAGAGGTAGACTAAGAATGAAGTGGGAGAATAACATTATCCATGATTTGAGGGAAGTAGATTATACAGGGGATGATTGAAAAATATTAGCTCATGATAGGGATGTTTGGAGAGCTTATGTCCGCGCGCCATAAACTACCGGTTTGATAGAGCCAGTCACTTAATATATATATATATAATTAGGACTTTATGAGACTAAAAGTAAGATATTTACAATATTATTTACAAATATGAGTTGCACGGGCAATAAGCCGTACGTGTTGTTGACAGTCCGTTACAATAAAGTAATAATTGGTAATAGTATAAAGAAAAAACAAACAGAAAACTATAATATTACAATTACATAAAGAAAACACAATAATATTACAATTACATAATAGTACAATAACATTATACATTAATTAAGTTATGTATAATTATTAAGAATTAATGTTATTGCATTTTGATAACATGTATTTATTCAAAATATATATATATATATATATATATATATATATATAATGTGCGTATGTTGTGTTTGTGTGTGTGTGTGTGTGTGTGTGTAGTCCATCGCTGTGGTCTCGAAGTAGCGTGCTGCCTTGCCACGCAGCGGGCCCGGGTTTAATTTCTGGTCAGATAGGCTCCTTGGTGAGTTTTTTTCGAGTTTTTTCCTCACCTGTAAGACAAATGTCAGAAAGATTAGGGCCCAACAGTCCCCGAAAATTATCCGGCCATGATCATCATTGTCATTATCATCATTCACCGGTGTGGAAAGCAACGGGAAGCTACCACACGTGTAACTCACTTGTAAAGTTGTAAGGCATAGCATGCCCTCGGGCAGAACACTATAGATGGATGGTTGTGTGTGTATCACACATCATACTTTGGTGCAGAGCTACGCTACTTACGCTGATTCGAGTTCCCATGGGGAAGAAATTTTCTCATGAAATTTCTGTCAGTATGGGATCATGCCTACCCAATATTGTGAGGAATTTGGGTAGCTTCAATACCTAGCTACTCCAGTTAGTTAAACCAGACATATCAGTTGGAGGAACCGAAAGGCTCACCGTATCACCCCAAAACTGACTGGATGGACATTCTCCTCTACAAATTACACATGTGGATGTGAGGCTAGCTGCCGTATGTTACATGAAGGACCTTCTTGTCCTGTCGCGTCATGGAGTTATATATATATATATATATATATATATTGTCTGCATGATATCTCCTTCCGCAGTAAACCCCTCCCGGATATCCGAATGGGGGATAATTTACGTCCGGAGTCTTTTACCGTGGAAAGACTAATCACGCCATATTTGCAGCTTTACTATGGATATATAGGTGTGGTAGCTTCGTTTCTTTCCACACCCCGCTCTCTCTTTTGCATCTTAAAATCTTAAAAGATCTTAAGAGGGTCCCGAAAGGCCCGAACTTGGTGGTGAGGAGAGTGGATTTGGCTAAGTTTGACCCTCCGGACTTCACCGAAATTCACCCCAGAGGTTAAATATCAGTTTTATCAGGGTTTTTGACCAGATCAAAGATCCAGAAATTCTAATTAGCCTCAGCCCCCCATATATAATAATAATAATAATAATAATAATAATAATAATAATAATAATAATAGCTTTATTTTACCTGGCAGAGTTAAGACCTTAAGGCCTTGTCTACCACTCAACCAGGTTTAAAAAAATACAAACAAAAAAAAAGTCTTAAATCTAAATTACAATATAATATATAAACGATTACAATTTATGAATGCAATAGAATTAATATTTATAATGTATTTTGAATTACTCTAAATTTAACGAATTGAATATATAATATGTACAATATATATATAAACAAACCAGGAAAAGATTAATGACATAGTATAAAATTAAATAAATAGAGAAACATTAATTATTAGACAACAGGTAACTGTATAAGCGTGACTTAAAGGTGCCAAGTGTGCGGCAACCCCTGATATCTTGAGGAAGGAGATTCCAGGAGCGGGCAGAGGCTACTGTGAAGGAAGTAGAATAGGAGGAAGTGCTATATATATATATATATATATAAACCATTTATTTATTTATTTATTTTTATTTTATTTGATGGAGTTAAGACCATAAGGTCTTCCCTTCCACTTCACCGCTCCGCCTTCGATGTATATAAGTATATATGTTAGGGAGAATTAAGTAAATACGGGAAATGTAAAAGACCGCTCATCAACGACATTGTTCTCTTTGGATGGGCAATAACGTTAATACGAACTATCGTACTAACTTTCCCATTATATCACCCAAACTTGACCTACATTAGCGAGTAATTACTTTGTTTATTGCCCTTTAAAATCCAAGATCATTGCCAAGTTGGGTTAAAAGGTCGTCAGAATTTTCTCAAAGGTATCTTACTATATTTCAGACTTTAGACTGTTTTATGTTTCATAAATATACTAAAGTGGATCTACGATTTTACTTGATTTCTGAAGGAAGTCGTGCTCAGAATATTTTCGGCTTGAAAAATACATTGGCCTTGACCGGGTTTAAATCAGGACACGAGAAGTTCAAAGGCAGGCATGGATGCAGGATCATTGAGATTTTTAATAAGTACACTAAAATGTATCTGCGATTTTACTTCCCCTTTGAAGGAAGTCGTGGTCAGAATATCTTCTTCTTCTTCACTTCCTGGTTTAGGCAAGAGTTGCCTGTTCCGTCTTCACTAATATATCTAAGACCATCTCTTCCGAGGACGTCCGACATCTCTTCTTCTTGGAAAATAATGGAAGATTTTATTTGGTAATCTACTTTCTTCCATTCTTTCTACATGTTCTTTCCACTGTATCTTGTTGTTAAATATATTTTGCTTTATGGAGTAGTTCAGCAGTTCTTCACGGATATTCTCGTTTCTTATCAGGTCCATTCTAGTGCAGCCTTTTACTCTTCTTAAAAATTTCATCTCGGCTGCTTGGATTTTACTTTCTTGTTTGGTAGTGGTAATCCAAGATTCGCTCCCTTACAAAAGGACAGAGACAGCCATTGTTTTATAAAATTTTAATTTTGTTAGTTTATGGGCTTTATTATTCAATGTTCTATTTATTGTATTGAAAAATACATTGACCTTGACCGGGTTTAAACCAGGGCACGTGAAGTTCAAAGGCAATCATGGATACAAGATCATTGAGATTTTGTTTTAAAAACTGGTCTAGCATTCTTGAACATCTGAAAGTTTGTCAGTGTCTACTTCACGCGCATGGCCGCAGGTACGTCTGATGAGATACCATATAAAGGATTGTCAGTTAATTTGTGGTTAGGACAAGGAACTGGTACAGTAAAACTTCAACTTCACCTCTACAACAAAGTGACCATATCACTTGAAGTAGTGAAAGCGGCCTACATCGTGAAGCAGCAGGGGTGGGACCACCACTCTCTCTCTTCTACAATATTATCAAACAGGATTTTGTTCTCTCTTTCAACATTGAAAGTGTTGAGTGATCATAATAACCTACTTATGTTCAGCATCCGTTATCTTAAACTCATCTTTACTTTTCCCCTTACTCTTTAATTAAGAGGATTATGTGTGCCACTTGAGGCCAAGGTCTCCAATATATCTCTGTTGTTATTCTTGTTGATCGTGTTTTCATTTCGTTTCCTGCCTTTAGGGCATAGGTCAATATCCAGCTATTATTTATCTCGATTTTACCTTTTGGAAAGTATTAAAAATGTAAATTTAAATAAAATGTGAAACTTAAAAATTATAAATTGTATATAATTGTTCATTAGACATTCTGGATGACCTGATTTTTTATATAAATAAATAAATTACTAGATAGGTAACAAAAACTGGTATGAATCCCTCAAAGCAATGAGAACAAAGGAAGGCTAGACTAACATACAAGGACAGTAAGATATATACGAAATGAAATGAGTAAATTTGGATTTAGAAGAAAATTTATCACTACTAGGCCTATAGAGATGGTTTTAATAGACTATTTAACTCGTGCCCCAAATGGGAGACAATGATCAATCATGTTTCAATGATTTCTGTTTTACAACCAATCAGAGTCGTGTTTCACGAAATACTTATCAGTGTTATATTTACCATATTAAAGAAAGCTCCTCTTTTTTAATATTCTGAACAGGTCTGACCATTATTTTGCAGTAACTGACTCACTAAGAAATACGGCTACCAGATTGTATATATATAGTGCATAGATGTTATAATTAAATCTTTAACATTGAGCAATGCAAGCTTAATATGGTATGATAAGAAAAATAAATGCCTGGACGGGTTTCGAACCCGGATCTCTCAGAGATATCTCTCAGAGATCCGGGTTCGAATCCCGTCCAGACATTTATTTTTCTTATCATACCATAGTGCATAGATGTCAACACATAGCGCTTGCAGGAGTTAATATAAACACATTTGTAGCAATTTATTATACCACCAAAAAAAGAAACCACTGTTTGCACTTTCTTAAATGTATTTTTTCCCAGGTAATAATCCAGAAAAATATAATTGTCATATTTACATCATACGACATCAGAAATGAATTAATATATAGTTTGATGTGTTTCATTTTTTCTCCACTAGAGAGCATTCTTACAATATTGCGTTCCTTTGGCAATAAATAGTATGATCTGGTTGCAGTGATAAACAAAAGAAGCAGATGAAGCCTACCTATCGTTTCTCATTTGTTTCCAAACATCACCGTTTACATTAAATATACAAATATTTGAAAATAACTATAGTTAAATAATTATTTGTGAGTAAACAGCTTAATTTTATTCGTTAAATAGTCCTAACAAATGCCACTCTTGATTTCCAAATTCTCTAGATAAATCACTCGTCGCATTACTTATGATCATCCGGAATATGTTATAAATTAAAAAATTCAATAATATATAGGCCTATTTAGGGTAAAGGTAAAGTGATTCCTCTACAGGCCATAGGAGGTTAAGATTCCCCCTTTTCTATCGGTCCCAACTGCACAAAATGCCTTTAGAAAATTTCTTCTCCCCTGAAAACTTGAACTAGATCTTTTCTCGTAGCTCTGATACAAGACGTGATTTCGACCACTCATTTCACTGAATTAATTAAAATTATGTTTTATCGATTGCAATTTTATGATTCTTACCATTCTTGGATTCCAATTTTCTAGGAATTAAATTGTATTCATTTTTTAGGGCAGATGGATTAAGTCCAATTTTTAAAGAGCATTAGTATCTGGTTTATTTTTGTATTCTAGTGATGGTAAGGTGCTAATATATCATTAGTTACAAACTCGTATTTACCAACTTTTCTTTTGGTCAAAATGCCACCAGGTCAAGTTCAAATTTCTCTCCCCATCTTGGCACGTGTGCGTTATGCTGGCATAATTTGTTCTGTCTATATTCCAACTGTGCATATAATGTAATGTATATATTCAAATCTTGTGGCCCAATATAAATTAACTTGACTAGTCTCGTGGGATATGGTCAACTTTCTGAGTACAGTTCATGAGATCCCGGGTTCGATTCCAGGTCAGACCAGGAATTTTTCTTAAAGAGAGTTATTCTGTGATTGCTCATGGTGTGGATTTAGGCTAAAGACTCTCCTGACACTTCATTATAATTTATCACCCAACATATTATCGGGGTAATAACGTAACTCGGTCTTCCAACGTGCCCCAACCTAAGAAATGGATTACATATCCGGAACTGCCAGGGGAGGAAGCCAAAAATGTCATAAAATATAACCTAGTGACATTGGGCAAAAAATATATAATTACCTTTATTATCATAATAATAATAATAATAATAATAATAATAATAATAATAATAATAATAATTATTATTATTATTATTATTTATATATTTAACAGATTTACAATATTTTACGTAATCTTCCTGCGCACAGTTAATCAACAGTCATTCTCCTCCACATCTTTCTGTCATTCCAATCTCCTTCGTCTAAATCTATTTCCTGTATTATTATTATTATTATTATTATTATTATTATTATTATTATTATTATCATTATCATTATTATTATCATTATCCACTGCTGTGATATAGTAGTAACATCGTTGCTTCAGACGCAAAGGGCCTGGGTTCGAATGTCGGTCGGGACAAGCTTCCTGGGAGAGATTTCTCGGATTTTTCTTCACCTATAAGGGAAACGTTAGGAAACTTTAAGACTCAAATAAATAGTTCCCAAACACAATCTGGCCATCATAATCATCCATATCGCATCCACTTTGCTTGAGTAGTAAGCCTATGAGTGAGTGGTGTATAGGCTATTATCTTAAATGTGTGTGTTGTCTTGGAGCTGACCGCTCATTCTATGAGGCCGTCTGTGTCCTTATGTATAAAAAAGTAATTATGTGATGCAAAGTTAAAATACTTTCAACAAAGGTTGACCGGGTGGTATGGGACAAGTAAAAGTACCTACAAAGGGTGCGGTTAAACAAAGGAAAATATGTTATCATAATTATTATGATTAGTTTTATTAATTTATTATTACATGCGTTAAAAAGGATTATGCATTTATTTTATAATTTCTTCTATTTCTCATGCCCATAAATTAACTTCACGTACAATTGTTATTTCCTATATTTGTGCAGGTTGAATGGAAGAAAAGTCGCTATGGTTTTTACTGTGCCAGAAAAAAATAAAATTGCTATTATTAATACAATATTGAAGAGTCACATATTCAGACATATAAGATTCTACTAATTTAATTGGAAAAACAATATTTATTAACTAATAAACCCTTGATGACATTAGCGATTGCGGAGTTGAACATAGGTGTTCCATATACAATAAAGTTAGTATTGGAAACCAATAGGCCTATTCTTACCTAAAAATATTAATATATTATGTAATACTTGACCTCCAAAAATACATATTTCAACCTCGTGAATAATTTAAACCTCCTGAATAATTTGGTGGTATACATTCTAATTTCTATATCGTATCCACTGCCGGTCTCTGGAACCCCTTACAACAGTATAGAGACTGCTGGCGTTAGTTTCCTAAAGCATGTAAATCTATATCTTTTGGTAATTGGTCTTTCGTTAAATTTGTATAAAATATACTTACAATTATTTATTCTGTTATGATATCATGTATTTTTTAATTAAATGAAAGAAAAGGCCTTAGGCTATACCTTTAACTCTGCCAGTTTAAATATTATATTATTAAAAAAGAATGAAGGAATTTTACAACAGTTAGAAGTAGAATCAGTAGAAGAAAAACTCAACAGATATAAATTAAACTGGCCAGGTCATGTAATACGAATGGATCATTCAAGAATCCCAAAACTCATGATGCAACATAAACCTAAACGATATCATCGACCTGGAAGTCCTCTTTAAAGATTGCTAAATGCGGCCGAATCAGGTCTCTAAAGGTCTAATTCGTGACGGATTATTATTATTATTATTATTATTATTATTATTATTATTATTATTATTATTATTGCTATTGCTATTATTGCTATTAATAGCGGATGCATATAGATATATTTATTTAACCTGCTGACAACCTTATGTCAGCGTCCACCGCTGTGGTCTCCAGGTAGCGTGCTGCCTTGTTACGCAGCGGGCCCGGGTTCGATCCCCGCTCGGGACAACTTTCCAGAGTGAGGTTTGTTTCGGGGTTTTTCCTCACCTGTAAAACAAATGTCAGGATATTTTAAGATTCAAACGGTCCCCGAACATCATCTGGCCATCATTATCATCAATATCATATTAACCTCATTAGATTAAGTTTAGGTTTGAGGCCTCTCCTGGTGCATCATTACCCATCGTCGTTACCCATCATATCATTGGGGCAGTGTAACCCCGCCTTCCAGGCGCCCCAAACTCAGAAATGGGTTATAATACGCCAATGCCAGAAGAGAATAACCTGAAATGTCGAATGACAAACACGTGGCATTGAACAAAAAAAAACCTTATCCTAGCTAATGACAGTGTTTTTTTTTTGTGATTGACACGTGTGGAAGTTGGGCCTGCTACCGGCTGGTAGTCCAAGGGAATTTTAGGACTTACGAAATTGGGTAAGAATAGGAGTTCAATTATGATTAATAATATTTGACCCTTTAGAATATCTTAATTATTTTTTCATTACAATATTATTTTTAATATTGAGATAAATTAAGGAGTTCATACTATCCTAAAGTATAAAAAACTCAAAATATACCCCCCAAATCTGCAAAACATTTTTGAATATTTGGATTGGCAGTGATAAACATGGAAAAAAATTAAATGTCGCAGTGAAATCGATGGCTTAAGTTTTGATATGCTGGCGAAAAACAAGGATTGTTCGAACATTAAATTTGTTTCTTTTTTCAATTGATATTTCCTGTTTTCTCCCGTGTGATTTTCATTGATCCTATTCATACGGCATAAAGTATGGAAAATTATATTTTTTGTTTAAATTCTTTATACAGACACCATATATCTTTTTACTTCTTTCTTTTTCTTCTTAACTTCACAGGCTAGACAAACTGCCTGTTCCGCCTCACTGTTGTTCTGTCCATCTTTTTCACTGGCCTTCCGACATTTTACATCTTCTTGATTTGTAGTTAAATGCTGCTTTGGTAACCTTGTTACATTCATTTTTTCTACATGTCTAAACTATATCTGTATTCTTTGATATTTTTTCATTCAGTGGATATATATTTAACCCTGTGCTTATATCTTCATTCTTTATCCGATCCAGTCTTCTGCGGCCTTTTGTTCTTCTAGGGAAGTTCATTTCTGCGCTTCGTATTCTACTTTGTAATTTTTTAGTCAATACCCAAGTTTCGCTCCCATAAAGTAAAATACTGTAATTCGTACTAAACAAGGAGAATAAGGGTCGAATCTATGAACGCATTAGACCGTAAAAGGCGTTCTCTGCTGAGAAAGTTGTATCCTAATACGATTTTGCTTACTCAGAAATCTATTCATGCGATAATAATTGTTGAAATTCGTAAGCTACCTGACGAGGTAACTTAAGATAGAAACTTATCGTGAGAATCCCGAAGGGAACCGATGGTAACCGATGTAGTTTGAAACCTTGCCGCGTACCTTGCTGTTTTATCCAAGATGTCGGACCTTGAAGACTCCGATCATGTTTTCGGTATACGCGGAGAAGAGGAATTTGATAGAGTCTACCAAAGAATTCAACTGGAAGAACAGGAGAATCGGCGTAATATTGCGCGACGCAGACGTCGTTGTATACGGTATTATTTGCGGGACGCAAGCGTAAATGCGTTCCTCTATAGCAGACGAAAATAACGGAAGTGGTTTCATCGCTGATAATTCTGGGTAATTTCTTGGCAATATTACGAAAACGACGACTTTCATGCATGACCAGTTAGTGGGTCGCTAATTCGATCTTTGCACTTGCTCACGGTGAGTCAGCTCACCAGTGATTGGAAGTAATTTGAGTAGAGACTAATGTATTTGCATGCGGCCCTAAGACTTGGGGTATTATAATGTGGAGTTTAGGGATTATTTGGGGCTTAAATATTTGTCTTACAGATAAGAAAAAGCCCACGTAACTTGTCCGAATCGACCATCAAATCCGGATCCTTTGCAGCTGAGGCTACGACGTAACCCCCTAGATCACATCAGTGCAGATTGAATAATAATTATTAATGCAAACGATTATAATTTAAAGACTACTTAACTCAATCCCCAAATGGGAGTCAATGACCAATCACATTTCACTATAAATAATATAATTATCCCTTATTCTTCTTCAGTAATAGATCTTGGACTACATCTAGACGCAAATTTAACCTGGCAAACACAAGTGAAACACATATGTAAAAAGACTTTCTCCATCTTACATTATCTTAGACGTTTAAAGAATTTTCTCCCAGTTTCGTTAAAACAAATCCTAGTGCAGAATCTTGTGTTACCACACTTCGATTATTGTGACATTATATATAATGATCTAAACTATGCCTTGTCGCAGAGACTGCAGCGTGTTCATAATGCTTGCGTTCGATTCATTTTCAATATCCGGCGTTATGACCATATTTCCGAACACTTTAATAACCTCTCTTGGCTCCGTCTTACTGACAGACGTAAATTGCACTCTCTTTCGCTACTTTTCAAGCTTCTGAATTCCTACATTCCTACTTACCTGGCGTCCAGATTTGAGAAGTTATCCTCCTACCACAATATTGACACTAGGTCACAAGATAGCAGTCTGCTAACAATTCCTCTTCATAGCACTTCCTCCTATTCTACTTCCTTCACAGTAGCCTCCGCCCGCTCCTGGAATCTCCTTCCTCAAGATATCAGGGGTTGCCGCACACTTGGCACCTTTAAGTCACGCTTATACAGTTACCTGTTGTCTAATAATTATTTTTTCTCTATTTATTTAATTTTATACTATGTCATTAATCTTTTCCTCGTTTTTTTATATATCTTGTACATATTATATATTTAATTCGTTAAATTTAGAGTAAATCAAAATACATTATAAATATTAATTGTATTGTATTCATAACTTGTAATCGTTTATATATATATTGTAATTTAGATTTAAGACTTTTCTTTTGTATTTTTTTTAAACCTGGTTGAGTGGTAGACAAGGCCTTAAGGCCTTAACTCTGCCAGGTAAAATAAAGCTATTATTATTATTATTATTATTATTATTATTATTATTATTATTATTTCAATGAGTTTTTATTTACAACCAATCACAGTCGTTTTTCACCTAGATTTTATCAATTTTATTTTATTATATTAAAAACAGGCTCCTGCTTTTTAACATTCTGAATATGTCAGAGCATTATTTTATAGTGACTGAC
The DNA here is from genome assembly GCA_030220185.1 of Diploptera punctata. Taxonomy (NCBI): domain Eukaryota; kingdom Metazoa; phylum Arthropoda; class Insecta; order Blattodea; family Blaberidae; genus Diploptera; species Diploptera punctata. The sequence goes on along the minus strand of JASPKZ010009377.1, from coordinate 1,372,419 downwards.
TCTCTAGGAAATACGTTGAATATAACAACTTATATATTAAGATGTAAGAATCCAAGAATACAAGTAGCTCCCAGATTGCATATACAGTGCACTAATGTATCATGATACTGCTTGCGAGATACAGGGTGGACCGCTCGAATGGACCTAATTTCAATTGCTTGTTACTGGCAAACGGTTGAAGATAGAAACTTAAAACAACGTTCATATTACAGAAAAACTCACCAAGTTTTGATATCCAGATCACCACATCTCTATATGAGCCCCAGCAGTCACTGTGACGATATCAAAGCGATGAACAATTTCTTGCCAAGTACGTTGGAGTATGTCTTCTGGAATGTTCTCAATAGCCTCTATGATGCGCTCACGAAGATCACGAAGGTCTTTGACTGGGGTGGTGTAAACTTTATCTTTGACATAGCCCCAGAGAAAGAAATCCAGTGGTGTTAAATCGGGAGATCTCGGGGGCCTACCAATCCAACGGCCAGGGAAAATGTTGTCCAAAGTCGTACGAACTTCATTGGACCAGTGGGGAGGAGCACCATCTTGCTGGAAAACGATGTTAGGCTGCAGTTGTTCAATTTGTGGAAAGAAGAACTGCTCCAGCATGTCAAGATATGTGGTACCACGAACAGTTTTCTCGGCGAAGAAAAACGGTCCAATGACCTTATTATGTGACAAACTGCACCAAACATTCATCTTCGGACTATCACGAACATGCTCTTGAATAGCGTGAGGATTCTCCGATCCCCAGATCCGCACATTATGCCGGTTTACCTTGCCTGACAAATGGAAAGTGGCTTCGTCCGAGAAGAAAATCTTGGTCATGAGTCAGGATCAGCGCCGAGACGGTCCAGCATCGTATTGGCGAATTCCACTCGTTTCGGCATGTCATTCGGCTCCAGACGTTGCACTAACTGCACTTTATATGCGGTGCAGTTTGAGGCGTTTGTGGACAATCCGTTGTAATGTCGATTTGGGTATTTGAAGTTCCCGCGAAGCTCTTCTTAATGACTTCCGGGGGCTTCGATCAAATGCGGCTTGAACATTTGCTACCATTTCATCGGATGCTCTGCGACCACCACCATGCTTCTTCAACACAGATCCTGTAGCTAATAATGTATCACGCCACTTCTTTATGCTTCTAGCAGTTGGAGCATCACGGTTAAACACACGCCGGAACTCCCTTTGAACTCTAATGATTGATTTAAACTCCGCATACCACAAAACAGCTTGCGCTTTCATCTGCGGAGTCGCCATTTTCACAAACAATTAAATCTAAGAACGAGAAACGTATCTTTGTGCCATCTACCGACAGGATTCGAAACTTGGTGAGTTTTTCTGTACTATGAACGTTGTTTTAAGTTTCTATCTTCAACCGTTTGCCAGTAACAAGCAATTGAAATTAGGTCCATTCGAGCGGTCCACCCTGTATAATAGAAAAACACTTGTAGCAATTGATTATACCACAAAAAATGTAACCACTCTTTTCACTTGTTAAATGTATTATTTTCCAGGTATTTACATAACAAAAAAATATAATTGACATATTTACATCATAGGACATCAGAAATTAATTAATAACATATAATGTTGGTTATAAAGAGTTTGATGTGTTTAATTTTTTCTCCACTGGGGTGTATTCTTACAATATTGTGATCCTTTGACAATAAATAATATGATTGGTTGAAATGATGAACAAATGAAACATAATAAACGTTTCTCATTTGTTTTCAAACCGCCGTTTATATTAAATATATAAATATTTTAAAATAAATGTATCTAAATAATGATTTGTGAATAAACAGCTTATTTTTATTCGTTAAATAGTCCTAACAAATCCTACTCTTTACTTCCAAATTCTCTAGATAAATTCACTCGTCACCTCGCGTCATCGTGAATTTATCGATAATTTGGAACTCACTAGTGGCATTACTTAGGATAATTAATTAGTTAAGTATAAAGTCAAGATATAATACATTGTACGAGTTTGTTATATATATATATATATATATATATATATATATATATATATATATATGTGTGTGTGTGTGTGTGTGTGTGTGTCCACTGCTGTGGTCTCGAGGTAGCATGCTGCCTTGTCACGCAGCGGGCAGTTTTTCCGGGTGAGGTTTTTATCGGGGTTTTTCCTCACCTGTAAGACAAATGTCAGGAAAGCTTTAAGGCCCAAACGGTCCCCGAAATCATTTGGCCATCATCCTTATCATTATCATCATCCTTCACCAGAGTGGAAAACAACGGGAATCTACCACACCAACAATTCCCTGGTAAAGCTACAAGCATAGCATGAAAATGCTATGATTGCAATGAAAGACTTGCCCTCGTACAAAATTACTCTGGATGCATATATAGATGTTTAACTATATTTTTGACATTTAGCAATGAAGGCAAATATATATATATATATATATCTTCTTGTAAGCCCACGTTTCCCTTAACAGAGATTTAGGCGCTCTCCCCCTAGAGGGAAGAATTTGAACCATACTAATTTAGTTACATTAGTTTTCATATAGATGTCACTTGAGTGGTCCGTGGTCAGTGTTCCGCCTTATCCTGACATCTAGGAAACCAAGGTAGTACTAGGACGGGAAAATTCGGTAAATTTTGCTTAGAGGCCTTTTCATTCAGGCTTAAGGATCTTTTACGAATCTGAAGACCTTCATATTCGGGACCCACGGCTTAAAGTCCCTCCCGGAGGACTTGCTCCTTGGATTTTTCCATCCTAAAAAAATCCATCGATCCCGGCCGGGTTTGAGCCCGCGACCCTCGGGACCAGAGGCAAGGATCATAACCACTAGTTCACCGCGGCCGATATATATATATATATATATATATATATATATATTATTGAATGTGTTATTTTCATGGCTTGGTAGTAATCTAGTGGTTGGTTTATGACTAGGATAAAAATTATATTCGCCACGTGTATTATTATTAATGATCTCCTCGAGTAACTTTAGAAATACTGTGGGAAAAGGCACGCGGGTTTCTAAGCCAGTTTGCAAATTCTGAGAAATGAAGTCTTCTTTAGTTTCTAATTATTAAAATGTTTATGGAAATCCAGTTTTGAATTATTTTTCATCAGCTAACTGAAATAATATATAGAACTGTTATCCTTCCAGTGGAACTTGCTCTCTTACTTTAAGGAAGGAGAAAATATTACGATTATTTCAGAATAAACTTCTTGGGATTTTTTTGGAACAAAGAAAGATGAACAGACAGGTGATTGGAGAAGATTAGGTAACAGTGATCTACGGAGCTGCATCAGTTTTGTGGGAAACCAGATGTAATAAGAACAGTTAAGTCTCGTAAACTTCGATGAGTAGGACATGTGGCACGAATGGGGAATAAAAGAGGGGCATCGTAGCTACTTGTAGAAAAGCAGAGGAGAAATCATCCCTAGAATTAGATGGGAGGTTAATAATAATCATCATCATCATCATCCAGGGAATAAGCCTGTTGGCTCGTTCCGGTTCTCATGAAAGCAACCGGATTGACCATGGGAGGTTAATATTAACCAAAATTTAGGGAGGTAATTTCTACAGGAAATGATTGAGAAACATTAGCTCAGGATGGTGATGTATGAAGATTCTATGTCTGAACGGCCATGAACCTCCTGGTTTGATAGTGTCAGTTATTTACTTATTACTATTACTATTATTATTATTATTATTATTATTATTATTATTATTATTATTATTATTATTATCGGAACAGGCAACTCTTGCCTAAACCAGGAAGTGAAGAAGATTATTATTATTATTATCATTATTATTATTATTATATTATTATTATTATTATTATTATTATTAAACTCACTGGCTCTATCCAACCCGTAGATTCATTGCCGCGCGGACATAAGCTCTCCATATATCCCTATCCTGTGCTAATGATTTCCAATCACCCTCTGTATAATATACTTCCCTCAAATCATTTTTGGTCTACCAACTGGATATTTTGCATCTGGTTTTCCTACAAGAAGTTTCCGTGCATCTCTTTCATTACTCATTCGTGCCCCAAGTCATGCGCATCGCAGTTAACGAGGCTTAACTGTTGTTATATCTGGCTTCATTACTATTGTTATTATTATTACTATTATTGATTGATCGCTATTTACGGTTGATTGTATTGAAATAAAATATATTTAAAAATGTGTATATATAAATCGTTAGGGTCATGGGTGTAGAGGCGAACACGTTATCTAACAGGTATATGTGCCAATGCGGTGGCAGGAGAAGACATTATTAATTGAAGACATTGACCTTGTACCGTAACTGGGGAAGTGAGTCGTGTCTGACACATGTAGTGGTCATCAGACCGCGAAACAGCTGTTGAATGTCTTGAGTGATATCACCAATTCAATGTAGAGAAACTCAATTATAAATTAATTTTCATTTGCATTTTTTATTAAGCTGAATTGTGTGAGTTATTTTGATAGGGTAGCTTTGGTTACTCCATCCCCACTTAATGGTTTTCTTAAGCTCTGGGTTAGTATCAATTTTTATGATATATCATGAATTATTTGATAAATTATAAATTATTTATACATGTAATTATAACTACTTCAGTTTTGTAATTTGACCATATTTATTTTATTTGCAATATCATTTACGGGGTGAATCACAAATATGGCTATATGTTTGATCGCGTTGTGTGATGAAACTATTACCATTACTGGAAATATGAAATTACCGTTGGAAAGGCAATTATTCAAATTACAACAATGGAATAAAACAAAACGGTGTAGAACTTACGTCATTAGTCAAATGGCGTTGAATATGCAACAGCAAATTACAATTGCTGCATGGGCAATAGCGTACGCTAATGCTCGTGAGGCCGCTAGACGGGCAAGACGTGAGTTTAACGTAGCATTGCAGCCGTCGACTGTAGGGAAGTGGAGAAAACAACTGCTGCAAACGGGAAGGATGCAGAAAATCAAACCTCCTGGAAGGCCTCGCATTAGCACGGATACAGAAACAACGAAGAAAATTGTGGAGGCGTTCGACGCTAGCCCACAAAAATCAACCCGCCAAGCTGCACGTGAGCAGTGATTTGTTTTGTTTTGTTCTATTGTTGTAATTTGAAGGATCCCCTTTCCAATGATAACTTCACATTTCCTTTGACAATAATATTTTCGTCACAAAATGCGATCAAACGTATAGTCATATTTCTTAATCACACTGTAGTTGTAATTGTTAGTTTGTGTATATTTATTTAAGTCCATATTTTTGTATATTTTATTTTACTAGTTAAATGGGAGATAAGACCTTACTGTTTGAACTCTGCCAGTTTAAATATGGTTATTTATATATCTTCGGTTTTTTTTTACAGCTGCTGCCTCTTTCCGTGCCAAACCTCCAAAGCATACGATCTTGGACATCTTCAGTGCTTACCCTCTTGCTTGCATTGCTATCCTCATGTTTTCCTTCCATGTTAACCTTGGTCTCCATTCTTTCTTCGTTCTGGTCGGTTGCCATTGATACAGTTGTTACGGCCATCACTCATCTTCCATTCTTAAAATATGTCCTAACCATTTTAAATCCCATTCCTCAATTCATTCAATTATGCTTTCTTCTGCTTCCATTATGTTTGTAATTGCCTTATTTGTGACTTCTTTCTAATTTTGACTAACACTTCTGCGTAAATAATCCATTTCTAGAGCTATCTAATTCTATAAAAACCACAAAGGGACTAAAACAAGGACGCAGTCTATCACCAATTTTACTAATATTTATGTAGAATATAATATAATTATATTAATGAAATGGAAACAAAGGTATGGGTATCTCAATAGGTAACAAATGTTTGCTATTTTATTATTATTATTATTATTATTATTATTATTATTATTATTATTATTCTTTATTAGGAATTTATCTACAATACAGTACTTTTTTTACAACCCATTTTAAATTTTACACCTCCATAAATCCCTATTCTCTGAATCACTCTCATTCCCATGCACTCCTTAAACTGTTATTTTGTTTTTCCCTTTCTGCTGTTGTCCTCCGCTTCAAAATTTAATATAATTTTAGGTCTTGCTGACATCCTCTTCTCGTGGCCAAACATTTTTTCCCCTTAATTTAACATCCCCTTTTATAGGTAATTTTACCTATCGTACAGACAGAAAATGCTCCAAACTTCATAATTATTCACAGGTACGTTTGTGATGCAACAGGAATAAACATAGGCCTACAGCAATAGCTCAACAAACCATCTAAAAAATACACAAGATGCGAGCATGAAGTTACAACCCAAGAACTTTTGCGTTTTAATCAGAAGTAATTATATATTTTTGTCCACCGCTGTGGTCTCGAGGTAGCGTGCTGCCTTGTCACGCAGCGGGCCCGGGTTCGATTCCCGTCGGGGCAGTTTTTCTGGGTGAGGTTTTTTATCGGGGTTTTTCCTCACCTGTAAGACAAATGTCAGGAAAACTTTAAGGCCCAAACGGTCCCCGAAAATCATAATGGCTTTATTATCATTCTTATCTTTATCATCAACATCATTCACCGGTGTGGAAAGCAACGGAAAGCTACCACGCCTATAATTCCCTAGTAAAGTGAAAGACCTGCCCTCGGGCAGAATACTATGGATTGGATTTAATAGAGATCAAAATATTAATCGAACAATTCCATTCACTTTACATGCTACAAGCCACCCAGACATTAGAAGCACGGCCTTTCGGGAGAAGGATTTTATACTATGGATCACACGCATACTTTCTTGACCACATAAGGATATGTAGGACCTCCCCAAATAAGTGATTAGCTTAGTATTAGGACCACATCCGAGACAACACAATCTGAAGACGAAACACACCATTCACACATATTCATACTAACACGGCGAATACGATGTTGGCAAAAAACATAATAAAGTTTGTAAATAAATAATAGTGCTTTGAACACATTTTCTGATTTGTATTTATCCAACAAAAAAATGAATATATTCACCCCATATTTTAAACACCAAAATTATCACATGTGCATATTACCTGTTCCGTCATCAAGATCAGTTAGGATTTGAAACAAATGCGTGAAATTCATATCATCTCTCTAATATCAATAATAATTTCTAGTTGTTAAAATATTTAGAAATAAATATCATGTTCCAAGATATATCTGACATTAGTTTGATGCAATGGACGGAGGATTCAAGGATAAAAAATCAAATATATCCAACCGTATTTTATAAAAAATATTTATTACGGGTGTAAAAAAATACATTTTTAAGATACGTATAAAAACAATAAATACACTCTCTTGAAAATACATATGCTTAGATTTTAATAAATAGTACATTCAAAATATCTGTAAAATCTCAGTAAAAAACGGAACAAAAATGTAGCCTACATTTTTAACAATATTTACAATAACTGTTGGCAGAAATATACCTGTTGCCTTATGTTTTCTCTCCCTATAATAGCAATATAGGCCTACATTATCTAGTTTTCGAAATTCGATTATAATTAAACTTAGAGACATTATTATTATTATTATTATTATTATTATTAATGCTAATAATAATAATAATAATATTATTGACAATTCTGATATGTTTTAGATTCAGTTTAAAATTATTACAATAAACTCTTCAGACTTATTTGGATTATAACAAGTAAAATATAATTTTTATGTTAATTTTTTGTAGCGCAAAGTAGTAATGATTTTGGAAAGGAAACGTTGTGGTGCGGATTCTGCAAATGTTGCGCGTATGCAGTGTAAATTTAAAACTGATTTGGAGATTAATTTTGTTTTTGCGTTAAATGAGTTATGAAGTAGCAACATTATTTATATATTTTTTTAAATAAATTTAGAGGCAAATTAGATTAGGTTGAGCATCTATCACTTATTATATATTAGATTTTCAATACGTGTTTACAAGTTATACAGTGGTACTACCTATGTTAAAAGTTAAAAATAAAATGGACATTTGAGGAAGAACTACAGCTGTGTTATGTCGTGATAAAACTAATCAAAGCTATCTTGAGTTGTTTTCGGAGTGAGAAAATATTAATTTTCTCTTTATCAAAGGGGATGTAGAGGATAAGAACAGAATAAAATATTTTAGAGACATTTGTTTTAGTAATTTAAAAAAATGTAAGAATAAATACATAACTCCATAACGTGACAGCTCCGAATAAACAAGACCGACTGAAGTGATTGCTATCACTGACAATCTGATATCATGTTTATTAGTAATAAAGCTAATCGTCTTCATCCCGAATTGGAGTTCCAGTAATGCAGAATACAGTTGAATTAATGAATGCATTTGTATGGATTGTTCAGTTTTATTTCGACCTTATGAACTATTATCTGGTTCAGAATGTTAGAATAATTAAGAAAAGACAATATTTTTAGTCTTGTATTTTAAATAAGAAATTTTAGATATATTTGTAAAGTGATTCTAGTAATTCACAAATAAAAAATAATAGAAAAATATGTTATTTTCCACATACACTGTGATAGTTCAACCTCAATACATGTACTCTGATCTGTTTTCAAATATTGCAAGAATCACAGTCAATGTATTAAATTTTAGATATTAGTTATTTTTGTTAGTCTTGGGAAGATGTGAGAACGAACGCTGTTTTTTAATATCTTGCATCATAGACGTACAGTGACAAATGGCAGTGCCGTCATTTGTGTCTTTCCAATCTGTTCCTCAGTGTTATACTGTGCAGAGGTCTTCTTCTTTTTGGCGCGTTCTTTATAAGCTCTGTTTACTGGGAGATAATTAAATAAAGTTTTCGAATATACAAAAATAAATTTCAAAATATCTCAAGTTTTATATAGCGAGAATTCTGATATTGTTTTCAATGTGTATGAATAATTTAAAGGGAGATACTACACATGTTTGTCTGTTTACATCACAACTATTACCGCTTATAATAACCGGCAGTTTTTGTGGTAGGAAAGTGGATGTTTTCTTGCTATTTGTGTTTAGCTCGTCCCTGGCGAAGAAACATACCCGCTCTCTTACAGCTTCCCGATTATTGTATTCTTCTTTTTCTTCTTCTTCTTCTTTGGCTTTCTCCCACTTATAGGTTTGCCGTCTTCAGTTTCCATTTATTTCTTTCATTCCAATCTCCTTCTTCCAAATTCCTATCATCCATCATAGTTCTGACGTAGGTTTTCCACTTCCATCTTGGTCTGCCACGTTTATTTCTTCCAGGGGATGACCATTGGTATACATTTTTGGCCATCTTTCATTTTCCATTCTTTATACATGGCCATACCATTTAAGCGTTTGATTTTCAATCCTCTTAATAACAGATGTGTTGACATTGTATTGTTAGAACCTATAAAAATCTATCTGAAAATTATCTTTTGTTATTGAAAAATCCCTTCATTTCTATTTTAATGATATACTAGAGGTTGTTAAAGTAAAAACATGCAACAATTAAACAACGTATTGGAAATATTCTACTGAACATTTTGAGATAAGTTTTTTTTTAAACTAAGCTTTAAGCTATGTGGGAAAGGACCTTAAAGCATTTTAAACTGTCGCTCTTCATGAGAGAATTTAACTGCAGCTCAACGTTACGTCGCAACTCTTTGAATAAATTCCCTGATCCTTTTTTTATTTTAAGGAAAATCCCTATTACACTCTTGACTATGTGGGAAATCATATAGTGATTTACATGTAAGATCTTATATCTTCAGTCAGACTTCTCAGATCATATGGTACCTACCCTATATATTAAAATTTCAGTACACAATTTCATATTTCTAGTATACTTTGGTTTTCACTGAAATGTCCCATAACGGTCTAATTAATATCTAAAATACAAAGAACATTGAAAAAGGGACTATAAGATACATAAGAAAGTGCTATATCAAAAAATATCTTACAGAAATACTAGTATTTACATTTCAAAGATAATAATTTGTTAATCATACTTTGGTGAAATTGACTATAAAGTAAATGTAATTTAATTTTCTATTTGCACTTACTATAGTTACCACATCTAACTCCGGTTCAATATTTTTCAATTACTTCTTTAGTTCATTAAATATATATAACGTAAATACAATTATAGTTTTATTTTGTTTCGGAGACATGACCTCTGTATGCCAAATCATGAGCATCATTAAGACTTCGGTGATGACTGGCCAGATACGTTTGTTCATGATGTCCACCACCAGAAGACACTAGTTTCTTCAGTCCCAGTATTCCGGCCAACACCAGTGCTAATTTGCTGATGATGAGTGCTTTGCCTGCTAAGATAGCCAGACCACCGATGGCAATTGGAACAAACATAGATGCCATCATGAGGGGTATCAGTAGTAGTCCTGAACTTTTCTTCCTTTTTCTTCGACCTGAAAACAATATGTTAGTATCACATTAGTAATTTACATTTGCCTAAAACATTTAAAGGTTACAGTAGTTCAACTCTGGAAATAGATTAGATTAGATTAGATTTATTTAGCCTGGTGGAGTTAAGGCCATGTGGCCTTCTCTTCCACTCACCAGGACAAACATATATTACATCAGAATATAACAATCTTAATTAACTCTAATATTAAACACTAAGTAAAAATTTGATCAAAAGATAATATCTAATATACGTATTACGATCTATAATACAACCAGTTAATATTAGTTAAAATTAAGACTAAAACTAATAATAAAATGTATACAAGCAAGGCATATTAAATTGTCCCTGTCTGGTGTATATAAAAAACAGGAAAATAATGAGATATAGAAAACTAATTTTACGATTATACAATATTTAAAAACAAAACAAATAAAACTATTTGTTATTCTTAATATTATTTTCATAAATAATTAAATATATTAATATTGCTAAAAGAATACTATCAGTGAGGTGTATAAGTTAGTTTGTTATTAAATAATTCTATAGTTTATTTTTGAAGGATGTTATAGTTGACAGTCTCTGACATAGGGTGGAAGGGAATTACATGTTTTGGTAAGTGACACCGTAAAAGATAATGAATAATATACGGTGTGATGAGGCGGGATATAAAGGACAATGTGCTGATGGGATCGAGTGTCAAGATTATGTGTGTCGGATAGTCTGATGAAGCGGCGTGATAAATAATTAGGCGATGATGTGTGAAGTATTTTATAGAGAAGGGATAGGGAATGGACAATTCTACGATCTCTTAGACGAAGCCACGATAATTGTTCCAGGGACTGTGTAACATGGTCAAATTTGCGAATACCACAAATAAAACGTGCGCAAGAATTATGAACACGTTGATGTCTTTGAGTGGAAATAATATTTAAGTATGTAAAAAGAGTGTCACAATAATCAAAATATTAATATGATGATGGAAGCTGGTTGTTAAAAGTTTTTTTTTTTTTTTTTTTTTTAATTTAACCTAGTTGAGAACGACAGCATCAGGCAAATATGTGTCATAATATTTTATTTTTGGACTATTTATCTCGACGGAATTTTAGTATAAATTTTGTCAGTATTGTTTTCACAGAGCTTTATAAGATTTGAGAAACGGGTGTAGATTTTGTCAATGACTTCGGCTAGTTTCTATATTCATTAGGTGACATTTTTTTCCGTTTTTGCATCAAATGTTAAATTTAAATATAAAACAGCAATTAAACTAGGGCTACGTATTTCAAAGAGAGATATACAAACATCGTTAGATATGCATAAACCATCCAAATCTCTTTAGAAAAGTGTAATATGATTAATACTTAATAACTTTACGTAACTTGATTAATAGCCTATATATTGCAATCATATTGTCACGTGTTGTAAGTTGTGTTTTTTGTCTACTTTATACGTATTATAACTAGACATTATTTTACTGATACGGACTATCTACAGCACGTACGGCTTGGTGCACGTGCGACCCATATTTGTAAAATAACATTATAAAAAGTAAAGTGATCCCACAACAGGCCCGGAGGCCCTTGGGGTAGTAGGAGGTTAAGGCTCCCACTTTTTCTAGACAATCGGCACTTTATGTCAGCCGGGTTGTCAGCCCTGCGTGAGGCCGCCTTTACACCCAGAACAAGCGTCTGGTACTCATTTCCGTTAGAGGCTGAGTCGACCCCAGGGCCATAGTGCGGCCAGAGGGTTTGGGTCAGTTTAAAAATCCTTACCCCAACGGGACTTGAACCCTCGACCCTCCGGCTTGTAGCTCAGCGCCTTAACCACTACGCTACGGCGTGCTAAATAACATTGTATGTATCTTAATTTTAAAACAGTCCTACTACTGCTATTAGGCCTATTAGTACTCCTATATTAAGTCGTTTAAATGCCACCAGTGTACCACAACATATGTAGTGCAGAGGAATTTAAGAGGGGACCTACATCTTTACCTATTAAAAATATGGCATATTTCAATTTTTCTCAGCAACAATGCTGTTTATAGAAATTAAATTTGGTATGTGATATCTATATTAATATGTGAGCATGTTTGTATACTTTTAGTACATTCTAACTTCAGTCGTTATGGTTAATTAAATATTCAAAATGTCAGCTAAAAATGTGACGTTGTCTTGCCGTTTCCCTGATAATTTTCCTATTTTTCAATATATTTTAATGATTCTTGTTTTATTTTACTCATTAATGCTGTAGCTACAACGTATACTACAATTGTTTAATAATATAGAGTGAAAATATTTTATTTTTCATTTTAAATTGATGTTTATTATTGTTAAAATTTGATTTAAAAATATTTTTAAAAATAAAATATGATAGGTACATTACTAATTGTAGTATATGTTGTCCCTCTTTCTAAACTACATATAGGCCTACATGCAAAATTTCATCTCAATATATTGAAAACTTTTGGAGTTATCAGGGCTCACTCGAGTGACAGCATTGCACACTTTTAAACATAACTCAAAAGTAATAGAGATAACAATGAAAATCTTTCACTAATTTAAAGATGAAGTTTCAATCTATATGAAAAAAAATGAAAAATGACTTTTTTATCCTCAAATGTGTATTTTCCCCAATCCAGTGGTAAAAATTATTGTTGACCACCATTCCTCCTAATCCCTGTTTAACGCCGGTTATCTAAACCTAGATCCGCTACTCAGGAAACGACATAATAAAGCGTATATAAAATAGTATATAATAAAACATGGTTAATGCTGTAAGAGAATAAAAGTAATTTGTCATTGAATAAAAGTAATCCATACGAGTGCTTCAGATCAGAATTTAATCTCAATTTGAAAAATAGACATATTATTTACGTCACGAAGTATAATATCACTGTTAACCTGTTAAATTGATCATACTTGGCGTAACATAATGATAGTTGGTTTTGTTCTCCACTGAAACATGTTATTTTTTAAGGTAAACACATAATTACGTTATTTGTATCTGTGTTGCATACTCCATTAATTTCTTTAAAGTATTTAATAAGTAAGTTAATACGGTTTTCATTGTTATTCTTTTAATTAGACCAAATGAATTAGGTTAAAAAATACTGACTGTGGTTGCCGCTTCCTTGTTTACTTTTTGTTTCGTATCATGCTAATTAAGTCTATTATTCAAAACGTCACATTTTAACGTATAATTATAAAATTAAATCCTGTAAGGCTCCGCCACCCTCAACTAGTTAAACATTTAAAAACTAATGGATATTTCTGAAATTACTTCCATCTTCCATACTAGAAAGTATAATGTTATATGGATCGGAAGTTAGGACAATGACACAATAATATGTCAACGGAATAACTTCAGTTGAAATGGATTTTTGGAGAAGAGCTGCCAGAAAATCTCGACTGGAATAAATTAAAAATACAGAAATTAGAAAATGGATGAATGCAGAAATAAATATAATGGATGAGATTGAACACAGAAAGCTAAAATTGTATGGGCACGTAAGAAGAATGCAGGATGGAAGACTACCAAAGGCTGTCTAAACGTGGAAAATTGAAAGAAGGAACAGAAAAGGAAGACCAAGAACAACCTGGAAGAACAACATTCAAAATTCAATGAGGAAATTGGTGTAACAGATGACACAGAGGACAGAGAACGATGGAAAACTTAAATTAAGGGAAATTTGTGAACGTTTATTACAAACTGATAGTCTATAAGTCCGTAGTCACTTATATTTATTTATATATTTTTAATTCATGTTAATTACTAAGATTAGTTGGAGAAAACTCGCAATGATGAGGAAAAGTCTCGAAATTAATGAAAAAATGAAAATTTCCATCTTCACCAGAAGGCGTTATTCTACTGTATCTTTCAGTGGTATAGACTAGCCGTCAGATATACAGAATCTTCTAAAAGTTGGACCTAATATAAATATGCGTCCCACAATTATTAACTCAAGAATATTTGCAAACATTATCGAAAAAATAAAAATCACTACAAATATCTTCCACTAATCACATAATTAAAAAAACAAATCATGTAAGATTTTAATTGAACCCAAATACCATACAACTCTATGCTTATGATACAGTAATAATAACCCAAGATCATATAAATTCAATATGAAAATTGAGCCAAAACCCAGCAATCAGAATACTGGTAAATTCAGAACTGAAATTACAAGACACGTATCCAACAAGCAGTACACAAATAATTATTAATTATCCAACCATTGACATGTAAAAAGGTAAACACTATTTAATCTATAAATTATGACATTTGGGTTTCCTTTAGGAAAACCAGGGGGGAAAGAGCCCAGTAGGCAGGCCAATAATGAGGTGGGAGAATAATATTAACCATGATTTGAGGGAAGTAGATTTTATAGGGTATGACTGGAAAACATTAATCCAGGATAGTGATGTGTGGAGATGATATGCCCGTGCGGCCATGTACCTATGGCCTATCACAAGGTTTTATTAATAAGAATTAAATGAATCATGAATTCTTCTTACCTCATACTTCTATGTTTTTTTAAACACGGCACTGCAGTATCAGCGACCATCGTCACCACCTCAGCTGTTTTCACGACTATCAATTTTTTCTTTTACTGGTAATTATCCAAACTGCCATCTGGTGTTATTTTGAAGGAATTATTTTCTAAACTGCCATCTGGTGTTCTTTTGAAGGAATCATTTTCTAAACTGCCATCTGTTATATTTTTGAAGAACAAAAAATCTGGAATTTATCAAATTGATTGCAAAGATTGCAACAGGATATATATAGGAAAAACAAAAAAGGACTTGGAAACTCGTAAAAAAGAACGCTTCAGACACATAAAGAATGGAGAAATTGAAAAACCAGCTATAGCAGCACATTGTTTATTAGAGCATCATAGAATTGAAAAAGAAGCAAAACTTTTGAAACATCTATCCAAACCTTTGGATTTAACAGATTGGAAAATATATATATTAAAAAAATACTAGAACCATGAACTTCGAGATTCCAGACGAACCGAGCTTGATTACAAAGTTGTTCAAAAATACAAAAGATGGCAGTTTAGAAAATTATTCCTTCAAAAGAACACCAGATGGCAGTTTAGAAAATAATTCCTTCAAAATAACACCAGATGGCAGTTTGGATAATTACCGGCAAAAGAAAAAATTGACAGTCGTGAAAACAGCTGAGATGGTGACGATGTTCGCTGATACTGCAGTGCTGTGTTTAAAAAACATAGAAGTATGAGGTAAGAAGAATTCACGATTCATTTAATTCTTATTGTAAATAAAATGTTTACTGCTTCCATATTTCGCATCCAATATTGTTTCAAAATTATGTTATTTTATTTTCTTACTTGTAGTTTTCATGCTAACGACGTATGGACCAATTGTAATATTATAATAACTATGTACATTTTTGTACCTCAAATTGTATTAAGTTATCATCTGTCTTTGGGCTGTGCCCGAGAATGAGCGACTGTTCATTCGGGTATACTTACAATGAATGTATGTTCTTATACTACCCTAAATACATCCATAGTAATTCTGCCCGAGGGCAGCTTTACTAGGGAATTATATATGTGGTAGCTTCCTGTTGCTTTCCACACCGGTGAAGGATGATGATGATAATGATACGGATTATGATGATGGCCGGATGATTTTCGGGGACCGTTGGGCCCTAAGCTTCCTGACATTTGTCTTACAGGTGAGGAAAAACCCGGAAAAAATATCTCCCTCGGGAGCCTGTCCCGACCGGGAATCGAACACCGGCCCGTAGTGTGACAAGCAGCACGCTACGTCTAGACCACAACGGTGGACTCTTATGATCTCATCTACACTGTTTTCAAGGGAACATCAACCGATATCAAAAAAAAAACTTCCTAACAATTTATAGGCCTACATCATTCGAATGAGCATCCTGAAATATCCTTAAATCTCAGATATTTCATACTTCAATCCATTTTACAAGCAAATAGTCGTTAAAGTTTAAATAATATTAGTCATTATATCCCCTAGCAGTTTCATTTTTGTATCCATAATATTTTGAATACAGGATATGATAGAATTTTAACTTTCAAAGTTATATAGGCCTACTTTTTCACATAAACTATTGATTCAACTGTGGGTTTTGAAGGACTTTTTATTTCATTTAATGCAGAAGAATTATCAAATATTTCGTAGCCCAATTTCAAGCCATTTTTGAAAAGGGATTATAAATAAATAAGTAAATAAAATTAGCACAATTCCAATTTTAAGAGTTAAATCGAAAATACTAAAATCGGTCACTAATGGTTACCATGATCGCCAACTGTGGCTGATGGATTGTTTCAGAGCGTAAAACTCCTGAGTATCGCTTCCTTCGAAAACGGAAGTAAAGCCCTGGATCTCGTGTCTTAGATTTTACGCCACGTGAAATAACCTGTAGTCTGAAATAAGAGGCCTGTGAATAAATATTGTCGCCTTTCAAGAACAGCCTTGGATTGTGAAGTTAATGGCATTATCTCTTAAAGAATGTCGTTTAGTATAAATACCAGCTATTATGAGAAATAATCCAAATAAAGGTTTCTTCATCAAGCTTGATTAACAATTTTATCGACACTAAATTTAGTATCTTCCTGGCGTACACGTTTGCGGTTGACTAAAAGTCTTCAGTAGATGCGTTCTTCCAATATTGACTCCTGAGGTGTTATAGAACATTGTAATCGACGACAGATGAGTCAATATAAGATGAACGCTGTCTCCTGAATACATCTTCCGTAATATCACATGAAACATTATGGAAGTTTTTAATGCTCGAACCACGGCCTCTTGTGTGAAAGACGCTATATTTAAAGGGAATGGGCTGTGAAGACGGGTAAATGTATCATAATCAAAAAAATTGTTATATATCTGATTGATTTACCTGACATTATTACAAATGTTATATTAATTAAGGAAACTTTATATAATAGAGATATATCTTTTTACCCACACATTCAAGTTTGTATCTTCAATCAGTCTAAATATATTTTTAATTAGTTGTATATGGCTATCGCATATCTACATTGAAGTACAGTTTTCTCATCTTATATAATAAATAAGAATGTGAAAATGTAGCAAGTAATCATTATAGATTACATAAAAATCTGCCTTAACAGTTTCATTCTTGTATCTGTAATATGTTTTATTCAATATCCCTGGTTGTCATTCCGACATTTCTGGTGTACTCCCCTGACATTGGTGTAATTGAACCCCACTTCTGAGGTTTGGACGCTGGAAGGCGTGGTTACGGTACCTTAATGATGTGATGGGTGGTGATGGTGATAATGGTGTGCCAGGAGAATCCTTAATCCTAAACTTAATCTGAAGCGAATATGAATGATGATGCTTATGAGGGCCGTGTGATGTTCGGGGACCGTTTGGGCCTTACGTTTTCCTGAAATTTGTCTTATAGGTGAGGAAAAACCCTGAAAAAACATTAATTCAAGAAACTGTCCCGACCTAGGCTCGAACTCGAGGCAGCACACTACGCGGCGGTTTATAAAGCAAGATATGATTTGATAAAAATGTCCGATTTTTTCCAATTAAACTATTTATAAAAAATATGTTTTTTGAGGATTATGTTCACTGAATCTGTTTCAGAAACTTTATGATACAGTATATAAAGTATCCTGAAAATTTCATACCGCTACCCCAAGTAGGCCTGAGAATTTTTTTTTGTAATTATTTATAAATAGGCCAATAGGTCTAATTCAGACTGAATGGTTTAAGATTCCTAAAAATACACTTATAGTCTAATTTAAAGGTAAATTTACCCTTGACTGAAAAATATTGTAATATCTAATAATTAACTTTTATTAGATTCATGATTTGTTCCGCTGAGGTGTTATTCAAAATTAAATTATGAAATTATGGAATATTCACCTGAAAGGTTCGTCTCCACAACTTAATTAATTATTTAACTGTAGCGCTTTCGGGACTAGCGCTACAGTTAAATAATTAATCAAGTTGAGGAGACGGACCTTTCAGGTGAATATTCCATAATTTCATAATTTGATCTAATAATTAGAATGAGAGATACAGTTTCCTGATTTTGAGTTACCATTTACTCCTCTTCACAGTTGATTCGCCCCTAAGTTACCTGACCATAACGTTGCAATAATTTTATTAATGAGAAAAGTTTCAAGTACTTATACAGCTCTCTATCAACAATTTTAATATAAATCTCTAATTCAGACCGTAACGGGCCACTGGGCCTAATACTTGAAAGGACGATGATGATGATGATCTCTAATTCAGTAGTACTGCCAATGGAGGCGAACCGTAGCGTTATTGATTAAGGAAATATCCTACAATCCCAGTGAAATCAGCATTTTAAAAAATCTAAATCTTCTGGCGGCACTATGGTCCTGCGGTTGATTCAACCAATAGGGGAAATGAACACCAGGCTTTTGTTGGCATTATATACGGCTGTCAACCCGACTGACATCTCGTGCCTATTGTTTAAATAGGTTGAAGCCTTAACCTCCTACTACCATGGAGGCTTCATAAGGCCTGTAGTGGGATCACTTTATCTTTTAATATTGCCAATATGATTGTTTACCCACTAAAGTGCGTGAGAATCAAGTATGTGATTGACGCAAATTAGTATTTATTACTAGAAATATATTTTTTTATCTGAACCCAAGGACTTACAACTGAATTTTGGTATCATCCTTGTATCATATCTCATAGTGAGAAAACATTTTGGATATTGAAAGCAAGTTCCAGACAGTGAGAATAAAAATGCCAATCAGATACATCTCGTGCACTATAGGCCCTAAATATATTTCTTCTACTCTTATTCGATGGGTATTTTTTTACTGACGGAAAGCAATTGGATTTTTTTTATATTTATATTATTGGTATTGCGGTGCTTTTGTACGACTTTGCTATGTTTTTAATAATTAATACTGGCATTCCCGCGTCTTAGCCGAGTGGTTTAAGGTATAAGACGCCTTATGCAGAGCTAAGGTACTTGAGCTGGTTCGAGTCCTCAAGGGGAAGAAATTTTCTGGTGGAATTTCGGCCAGTAGGGAACCGGTGCCCACCCTGCATAATTAGAATTTGAATAGCTAAAATGAGTAGCGTCTCCTGGTTGAGAAAACCTGCTCTAACATCTGGGAGACCAGACATGCTGACCACATGTCATCTCTATATTGGCTGGATGATCATCCATGTATGTGATTAACACATGAGGATGTGAGATCAGCAGTCGACTGGTAGGTCAAGGGCCTTCTAGGACTGTCGCGCCACGGATTTTATTATTTTTTAATTATTATTACAATTTAATTTTGATACTTCTGATTGTGACAAATTATTAATCTTAGCTTCGGTTAAGGGAAGCTATCTCAATAGATATTTCCTTAAGGATAACTCATATATTATCATGGTACCACTGAGGCAGTTGAAACTTGATCTTGCCAGTTGCCCTGTTATAAAATTGGAATAGAAATAATTCTATATTATATACATTTTTTATAATGGATCCATCCATCCATAGTAATTCTGTCCGAAAGCAGGTCTTTCACTGCAATCATAGCATTTTCATGCTATGCTTTGCAGCTTTACTAGGGAATTGTAGGTATGATAGCTTCCCGTTACTTTCCACACCGGATGTTGATGATAATGTTGATGAATGATTTTCGGGGAACGTTGGGCCCTAAGCTTACTGATATTTGTCTTACAAGTGAGGAAAAACCCCGAAAAACCTCACCCAGGAGCCTGTCCCGACCGGGAATCGAACTGGGGCCCGCTGCGTGGCAAGGCAGCATGCTACCTCGAGACCACAGCGGTGGACTTATAATGGATAGTGGTAATATAATCGAGACGTTTAGAAGCAAAGGGGTATAAGTGCAAGTTTTGCAGCATGCCTATTTAGAAAAAAGTTTGAAGTTAAAGTTGTATGCGATAATCATATGTAATTGAAAGTTGTAGCATTATCTACTCCTAACGCATGCCCTTATAATCCTCTGCCGTTAAATAAATGTATGCTTCAAGAACGTAATTATGTATCAAACTCGTTTTTTGCGAGAAAAAAATCACGTGCAACCCTTCGATTCTAATCGTCTCCATTATAGATCTGTTGAGTTCTTTAAACTATTACTTATTATATTAGTCAACATGAATGTCATATAATTAAAAGGGAAGTTTAAGAAAACATGCGAAGAAAAAATCAAGTGGTTTATGCTATATTCGGTGAGTTTTTTGTGTGTTAGCGGATTAATAATTTGGAGTTGACAACCCTGACTTAAGCATAGTTAACTACATTACTGCAATAATTCACTTTTGTGTCCATTCATCCATAGTAATTCTGCCCGAGGGTAGGTCTTTCACTGCAGTCATAGCATTTTAATGTTAGGCTTTGCAGCTTTACTAGAGAATTATAGGTGTGGTAGCTTTCCGTTGCTTTCTACCGGTCAAAGATGATGATGATAATGATAAGGATGATGAATGATGGTCGGCTGATTTTCGGGGACCGTTGGGCTCTACGTTTCCTGACATTTGTCTTACAAGTGAGGAAAAATCCCGAGAAAAAACCTCATCCAGGAGCCTGTCCCGACCGGGAATCGAACCCGGGCCAACTGCGTGACAAGGCCGCACACTATCTCGAGACCACAGCGGTGGACCACTTTTGTATAATCCCTTAATTGCAATACGTACTCATACCAACTGTATGGAAGTTAGAAGTGAAATTAATTTACATGGATCTAACGATTTCATTATAATTTAGAATATGCAGTGTTTTTCAATTATTGTGATGAAAACAAAGTGTATCCAAAAGTATACCGGCTATGGAATGTTTTTTTTTATTGATGCTCATTGAAACTTAAATACTAATTTACACAAAACCAATAACAAGAATAACGGGAGTCTCTGCACGTGCGTTAACAAACTAGGAGCCATACCCAAAAATGTACAGTTTGGACACCAACCAAAGATTGTAGAGTGGCGGATCCCATTAATATATGCTAATTAATTGCTAATTTGAGGATCAATTGTTATTGGATATTTTGTTATTATTTTGTTTTCACTTGAATACTATACTTGACTTTTTCTGACAAATTCTCACTATTTTTGTTATTAATGTTGCCACAAAAAAAAATCGCAACCTGTTAATTTCCGGACCCATGTTTATATTGAAGCCTTTTTGCTTCTCTTCGCTTCTCATTGCTACATTTAAGACCATCATCTCTGAAAAACCCTGAGTAGGAACTATGAAATATCTGAATAGGGAGCAATTTGGTATAATTTTTTTCTCGAATTTTTTCAAGCGCCAAATTACATAGTAATTTATTCAAATTCTTTTGATAAGCATACCTAGAAAACAACAAGCTAATAGCATTTTATATAAAATATATTATATATTTCATCAAATGGAAGATCACAGAATACCCAAACAAATGTTAAGATGTCAACCTGCAGGAAGAAGAAGACCAGGACGTCCACTCAAAAGACTTCTGGATGGTGTTTCTCTTGAGGCCGAAACAGGTCAACAAATGGCCTAAATTCGTGAATGTACTATGATGATGATGATGATGATATATTATATATAAATATTTAACAATAGAAAAATAATTATTGTTTATATTTGTGGCATGTAGATAAATCAATTTAACCAACGTTTTATGAAATCCGTTTTCCAGCCGATATGATAAGATTGACGAAGTTTTAAAACTGAAATTTGATTTAATTGAGGATGATAGAAATAATCGGTAGGAATTTCAAGATTTTAACCAATTCCAGCAAAATGCCATACAACTTCTGCCTCTTAATTGAATCATTGCCTTTTTCGAATTCTACACATAATAATTGATATACTGTACCGTCATATTCTCATTTATTTTATAAAATCTGTTTTATGCTAAACAATCTTATCTATTGTAGACATATTTCCCCTACATCCACATTGATTTGAACAGTTCATACATTCTTTACAGTAGAATAATTGCAATGCCTTATATGCGAAAGGATAATAGTAAAACAATTAATACATATTCCATAAGTTCATAACATTTATAGTGGGTCCATAAACTTGCACAAAATTAACCTGAGGACAAAATTAGATTAGTAAAAACGGGTTCTGATTTTTAGGACCCTAATACAGCAACATTATTTTTGATGCATTCTATTACTCATCTTTTCTTAAGGGAATGGAAGTATTATACGGTGATATATAGTCTGTTATGATGTTACTAGTTCGACACGCATCAAGCATTCACACACATGACTCATACCCGCCGTTTATTTAGGCTGGGCTCAAAGGCCTCGAGGAAGTGGTACGACCCTCCCTCTGGTTCTATCCAAGTCATGAGCAAGCAAGTACGTAAGTACCTCCCATTATATGACCACTTCTGTGGTTTGCTAATGCAGGCTATTTTTTTACCTAACATGAGATAAAAGGTGATATGAAATTAATGAATGGAGATCCAGTTAATGATGGGGAGAGAAGAGTAGCAGAGAATGTCGGTGGGATGAAACTCCGAAAACGGGATAACCCCAAGAATAACCCGAAAAATCCCGTTCTGGCCTACCACTAACAAACCTTTGGAAACTCAGGGATCGTTAATTTGACCAGCATCTCCCGAATGCAAAAGTCGTGGTATAAGAAGGATAAGTAAGCCATTCATTTGTAGTAAAAAATATTCAGTTAGTATTCGTTCAGGTTGATTCTTCAACCGAGAAGTGCGAATCAACAATCTTACACAAAATAAATAAAAATAAAATAATTTAATGTGTTAAAATTGAAATGATAATGATAAATTAAAATTATACTAATAATAAATTTTACTGTATTCATTAGCCTTATTTCATAGTAATGAAGTCCATATTTTACCTGTACTTTTTTCATCTCTTATGCTCTATTGTTTGATTTGAAACAATTTTGAAATAAAAAAACATAGTTTTTCTCAGATAAATTATCACCCATTCCCTGAACCCAAATTTATATTCTTTGCTGTAGATTACACATTTTTTAAAATTTCGAACGAAATTTTATTTTTATTTATATTTTAAAGAGAACATTTTCTGTCTGAAAGGGATTTGAACCAAATTCCAGGGATTTGAACCAAATTCCAGGGATTTGAACCAAATTCCAGGGATTTGAACCAAATTCCACCAAGCTTTATGTATTAGCGTATATTAATTTAAATATTAAAGTAAAGTAAAGTTATCCCACTGCAGGCCTCAGGAGGCCCTCGGGGTAGTAGGAGGTTAAGGCTCCCACTTTTTGTAGATAATCGGCACTTGATGTCAGCCGGGTTGTCAGGCATGCGTGACGGCCGCCTTTACCCCCAGAACAAGCGTTCGGTACTCATTTCCGTTAGAGGCTGAGTCGACCCCAGGACCATAATGCCGCCAGAAGGTTTGGGTCAGATTAAAAATCCTGACCCCCACGGGACTCGAACTGTCGACTTTCCAGTTTGTAGCGCAGTGCCTTAACCACTATGCTACGGCACAATTTACATATTGCTAAAATAAAATTATATTCGTATTGAAATTTGATGAATTTATATAATACGTAGTTGCATTTCGGTAACTTATACGGATCCTAATGTATCTGACGAAAAAATAAAATATCTTTATTAAATTAAAATGTGTTTCAAGTCCCTAATCTATAAAACATAAAATATGAAAAGTTGTGGATAAAATTGTACATTTATTACGATGGACTGACTTTTTGGTCTTTGTTCATAAATCAAAATGTGTTACCTTCTTCATTAAGACTTCTTTGAAATTCTTCCACTGATGTCATTTTAAATTGAAGAGTATGAGACTTCAAAAATCCCAAAATCTTGTCAAATATAAGTTCGTCTAATTGATCTTCCTTATCCTCAAGATCTCGTGGAAGACTTTCTTCTAATTCAGCTTCATTTAAAGGTTTATCTTCGTAAGTGATATCTGTAGCTGAAGGATCTTTTACAAAACTTACTCCTTCCGCAACTTTAATATCAGCATTACTTCTTGCAGCTCTGTCAATAGCTGTCACCAATTTAGTTTTCAAGCATGAACTAAGTTCCTTTTGAGAACAGTCACTATAAACTCTGTATAAGAATTTTAAATCTGTTGAAAACGGAGCATAATCTGAAGATCTTCCTTCGTCTGTAGTACCAAGTCCATTATCACCACTTTCAACACTTCGACAAAAAACATTGAAGACGCTAGAAGATATAATCACAAACATAAACAAATACGTCGCCATTTTGACTGGCTTACTAGATGTTGTCAAGTGGTTGACTTTAGAATTACTGCTATATTTTCTGTCATTATTTATTTTTATAACATGTAACTCCCACCCATTTTCTTTTCCAAACATTTGTTCTTCTGAAAGCGTTCCCCTTCAATCATTCTCTTTTTTTTTACAAGGATGATGTTATAATAACGTTTTGGTAGACTTGAGATAGCTACAAGCGGGTAGAATAACTGGAGCATTTCAAATAATTGGGTATATTATAGAAAGCTTTAATATTGCTATAATCCACAGACAGTGATGAAGGATTTGTAAAAAAAAAGGGAGACTAATTGCTAAACGAGAATCAAATTGACGATATCGTATTATAGTGTTTTGTTGTACATAAGTGTCATTAGGTGGACAACATTAAGTTTAAGTACCTAAGAAAGTGCATCATTGCCCTGTTTTATACATTTAGTAGGTCTTGATGATTTCCCTTTTTGCCCATAGGCATTCATGAGGTTAGTTCATAAATAACGAGAAATTATGCATGTAGTGAGAACACGTGTGAAGAGTGAATCCAGGTGAAAAGGAAAAGTGATATCTCTATTGCAAGTTGCAGACCCTGTTAGAGTCTCAGACGTGTTTCTTATTTTATTTCATAGTAAGTCCCATTTAGCATTTTACTATCTTGTAAAAATGTCGCAAAATTAAAAACATTATTAAAAAGACAGACGCAACTTTTAATAACATGTAAAAACGTCCGAATTCATAACAAAGTTAATTTTATAAATGAAGGAACAGGGACAATTAATATAAATTATATGGATAATCCATAGTAATTCTGCCCGAAGGTAGGTCCTTCACTGCAATCATAGCATTTTCATGCTATGCTTGCAGCTTTACTAGGGAATTGTAAGTGTGGTAGCTTCCCGTTGCTTTCCACATCGGTAAAGGATGATGATGATGATGATGATGGCCATATGATTTCGGGTACCGTTTGGGCCTTAAAGTTTTCCTGACATTTGTCTTACAGGTGAGGAAAAACCCCGATAAAAACCTCACCCAGAAAAACTGCCCCGACCGGGGATCGAACCCGGGCCCGCTGCGTGACAAGGAGCACGCTACCTCGAGTCCACAGCGGTGGACATTATATTGATACAAATAATATATTTTCAGTATTTATTTTAATTTGACTGTGCCTCATTTCAGTATTTTACGGTCTTGTAAAATCACCGGAAATGTAATATTACACAGCATTGTTAACATTGCAGTACATTGTAACACATGTGAATAAACTGTGGTAAACTTAATGTTAGTAATTTGATAAGTAAAGAAGCGGGGATGTCTACCGCTTTGGTCTCGGGGTGACGTCGTTGTCTCGTATGCAGCGGCCCAGGTTCGATCCCCGATCGGGGCACATTTTCTGGGTATCTTTTGTAGTTTTCCTTATCTGTAAAACACATTTTAGAAAACGTTAAGGCCTAAATGGTTCCATTTCCTGAAGAAACAGCATCAAAATAGCCCACCTTATTATAGATTTACTATGTTCATATACATGTTAATATTACGTAATTTATAGTAATTAAATTAGACATAATATGCAATAAAAATGTGCACGTCAAAGGATTGAAAGTGTTTTACAAATTCGTTTCGAATTTCCGGTCCCACCTACTCTTCGGCCCAAAATATCTCAACTCACTTTCAATCATCGTAACATAAATATGTTTTGACCTCCTATATTTTTATACAAGGTTTTTTATTAATTAGAAATACTACTTTTCATCCATACTTTTCCAAGACTTAGAATTATAAATAAACTGCCTATATCAACAAAAAGTCTTTTTTAAAGCAATAATATATCCACAT
This sequence comes from Diploptera punctata, assembly GCA_030220185.1. Lineage (NCBI taxonomy): Eukaryota > Metazoa > Arthropoda > Insecta > Blattodea > Blaberidae > Diploptera > Diploptera punctata. The sequence goes on along the minus strand of JASPKZ010009377.1, from coordinate 1,346,024 downwards.
ATGTTTATAAATCTTATGTGGTTACGTCTTCTTTAAAAATCATCAATTATTCATTATATTTTAATAAAAATATATAATTATCTAAAAACTACTTTGAGTTATGTAGGTATTGCCAATTTAAATATAAGAGTTATATCCTAAAAAAAAACTTAAAACTTCGCCAGAATAAGCGTATCTAATTAATCTAAATGATTAAGATGGAATAGTTGTTACCACTCTGGTTTCGAAGCTCGTGAATTTAAATTCGGAAGTTATCTGTGGATTATTTTATTATCAAACAAGTTTCACAATGCAAATTTGCATTTAAGTTTTGTTTTTTTTTCTTTCGTGGCATCAGCAACATTCCCATATTAACCCTTAAATTGGCAATGTGTCTTATAGGATACAACAATTGGTTTAATTAATTTATTTTTTTTAATAAAACAAAAAGAAAACGCACAAATATAAATTACTTAAATTTGTGTTAAAATTACACAACATACTTAATAATAACAGTTATGCATGATTTTGTTTTCACTGCGGTCCGTCACATTTAAATAACTGACACGAGAAGTTAGTGCCTTGCCAATTTAAGGGTTAAAGTTGCAATTGAAATCTGTTCATGAGACAGCGGTGTCTTATTTAAGGCTTAAGGTTCTTTTACGTGCATAAATCTTCGAAATGCAATTTACAACTTTATCTTATTTTTGAAGAAGTCATACTCAGGATTTTTATACTCTTAAAACACAATAATCCAAGCCAGATTTGATCCCCGAATCTTGGAACCAAAGACGAACATGGTAACTTTTAGCAATCCATAAGAATACGGATAGCATCATATACACTTATTGGTATACAACGTAAGAGAGTAATACTATGTGATCATAGGTGTTAAAGAGTCTCAAGCAAAATTATGCAATTAAAGTACCTTTTGGGCATGTAAAAGCATGGGATATTTATTAACACTGAGATATTACAAGCCAAAGCGGATAAGTGGATTAGAAACAGATTCACTTATCACATTTGACTTGTAAATTATTAATACATATGTAATTTAAAAATATGTTCTTCTATTTCTCAGTTTAACCCTTCACCTTACCGGTGTTTTATATGCCACACGCCACTCGGGCCGTAGAGTGACACGACCTGTCGGAACAGGGATTTTAAACTGTGGATCACAAAGTTGAAATAATAATAATAATAATAATAATAATAAATAATAATAATAATAATAATAATAATAATAATAAAAGAAGTATTAAGGTAGGTTTGGCATGCAGTGGTTGACAGTTTCCTCGTCAGTATAATGACTTTTAGTTTAAGTAATTTTCACTTAAAGGTATTAACTCTGGCTGGATGGCTCAGGAGACAGCGTTTGAGCATTCGGAAAGTCTCGGGTTAAAACCCCGGTTCCGCCCTACTTGATGTTTATTCCTAGATTTCCTCAGTAGTAGAACTAAATGCTGGGTTAAAAATTCATCACCAGGACCCTTGTAATCATGATCATCATTTAATGATAACATCTTCAGTAAACGTCTTGAATACACAGCGAACTAGATATCCCTATGGATCCTAGACCTATATGACGTTAGTTGTAAAAGCATCTATGCAATTAGGCCTATTTATACGAATGTAAGGGACTTGACAGAAGTCATTACCCATAATTATGAGTAAAGAAATAACTGATTACAGTAAATTAAAACAATAAAACAGCTATCCTTCAGTGTAGCAGAGTGAAGTACTTGACACGGTAGTAGGTGGTTTCTTGTCATGTTAGTGTTAGTGGAGCACAGGGAGCAAAGAGAACTTCTGTAAATTCCAATTCGAAGATGATCTACTAGACAATCATGTCCTGTGTTTAGTCGAAACTATGTTACAACTTCCTTTCGAGGTGCATCTGGTGTAGTATGAATAGTGTTTTTCCATTGTTTTTCTTGTATTCGGATCAGAAGATTGTTTGGGAATGTATTTTTTTTATATAAATTGGTATGCCAAACCTGCTATACTATACGGAAGTGAATGTTGGACACTTCGAGCAAAAGATAAATCCCGCATTAATAGTTCACAAATGAGATTCCTCCGATCACAAACTGGAATAACTTTAAGGGTTAGAATGAAGAGTGATGAGATAAGGATGCAGTGGAAAAGTAGGGAAATTGTTGAACATATACAAAATTATCAGATTAAATGGTTCCAACACGTCCAGAGAATGTCAAATTCTCGTTTACCAAAGATGATTTACCACCTCAACCCTAAAGGCAAAAGAGACCTCGGAAGACCCTTCAACCGATGGAAAGATCAGTTTTTGTAGTCGCAGAACGGGCATCGTAGAAAAAGAAGAAGAAATTGTTGCTGAGCGGTAAGATAGGTTTGAATTAGGTTGCTATAAACACATTGCTCCTCGTTTTGCCAGCATATCGGCTACTTCATGTTTACTTCATTACTTTACGTCTGTAAATAGGAATAATAATAAAAAAACTTCTTTCTAATTCTTAGTAGGTCCCACAAAGTAACTTGTAAATTCACTTGAAATATAAGTGTACACTCTGTAACAAAGAGAGTGATATTTCATGATGCATTTTCAATCCAGACAAATGTATCTGTCATGTCAGCAGTCATTCGTCTTATGTTTTTACAGGTATTAAAATAACGGATACTACATGACACTTGCATTCATATGAATTCCACTTATGTTCAGTAACCTTACAACCCAGATATTTCATTATATATATTGTATTCGACATCACCCTGTGTTAGAAATAATTACTATTCATTATTCTACTTTCTTCTCTTTCACTCTAACTGGGTACTCAGGAGGATGATAATGATAATAATAATAATAATAATAATGGTAATAATAATGGTAATAATTATAATTATAATAATGATAATAATAATCATAATAATAAATTGACAGACTTAAGGTCTTAAGCCTTATCCTCCACTCATCTACTTTAGTAAGATTTACAAAAAATGTAATTTGTACAGTTAATTACCGAATTTAATACACCGTGATTCAAAATTGGCTTTACAACTTTACAAGCTTATAGAAATTTATTTAGAAGACCTACAGAATTGGTTTTAATGTCATATGATAGCACAACTCATCAAGTTTTCACCGACATAGTTTTATAGTACCTAGTTCTCTCACCGCGTGCGCTAACTTAGTTCATATCAAAATGGCTGCTTTCACAGGTGCCGAGCGTGCTCGTTGTGTGTTTTTGTTCGAAGAAACTAAATCTGCGACAATTGTTCAGCGTAGATTTCGTACCCAGTATGGTAAGGATCCTCCTAGCAGGCCAACAATTTATTCTTGGCACCAAACATTTGTTAGGACTGGCTGTTCTGTTAGTCATTCCAAGCATACTGGCCGTCCACGTTACGGCTGAAGCTGTGGTTGAACAAGTGCGGGATAGCTTTGCTCGGAGCCCTAGGAAATCAACGCGGCGCTTGTCACGTGAGACTGGCATTTCACAACCGACCATTTGGCGCATACTGCGGAGACGTTTGCACTTGAAACCATACCGATTTTCGATGGTGCAACACATTACTGATAATGATAAGATGGTTCGACGTGATTTCTGTGCAGAAATGCTTGGTCGGATTGAGGAAGATGAAACGTATTTGAACCACGTAATCTTCAGCGACGAGTCTACATTCCACGTCAGTGGCAAAGTAAATACCCATAACTGCAGGATCTGAGGCTCTGAACCTTCACATCTCCATCTGCAACACGTACGTGACAGCCCGAAAGTGAATGTGTTTTGTGCCCTAAGTAAAACTAAAGTGTATGGCCCCTTCTTTTTCCAAGAAAAAACTATCAACGGTACGATTTATCTGGATATGCTAGGAGGATCCTTACCATACTGGGTACGAAATCTACGCTGAAAAATTGTCGCAGATTTAGTTTCTTCGAACAAAAACACACAACGAGCACGTTCGGCACCTGTGAAAGCAGCCATTTTGATATGAACTATGTTAGTGCACGCGGTGAGAGAACTAGGTACTATAAAACTATGTCGGTGAAAACTTGATGAGTTGTGCTATCATATGACATTTAAACCAATTCTGTAGGTCTTCTAAATAAATTTCTATAAGCTTGTAAAGTTGTAAAGTCAATTTTGAATCACCCTGTATTAAAACAACTGCAATTAAATATACCTGTTATAGTTATAAATACATCTGCATATATAAAAATGAGTCCCTATGAGTCTGTTTTTGTGTCCTTTATGGACTCAAAAACTGCGGTACTTGACCGATTTGAATGGCGTTTTCACCATACTTTAGATAATTTTTCTGGAACAATTAATGTATATAGCATATTACTGTATGTACGATACGACCGGAGCTCAAAAATGTATCTGTGCATTAAAAAAGTAGCTTTTTGGACGCTTAAATGACTTACGCTGCCTAAACTAGAACAAGTACACCAAATTAATATACACAGAATTGAATATCTAAAAGTATTCTACAAAAGGAATCCGCTACAGCATATGTCTGTCTTTTACAGATAACTCACAATAGCTAATTTTATCTTTTAGGTCATTGATGCCAAGAAGATCGGGATAAGTAGATTCCCGACCAACGCCGGGTAATCAGCACGGGGTATCTAAAAATAATTACGATATAAATGTATAATTGTTTTTCTTTTTATTTACACAACTAAGATAAAAACACTTTTCATTTATTTAGGCGTAGCAGCGCACGCCGGGTATTACGTAGCTAGTAAACAATAAAACTTCGATATAACGCTCCTTCAATGGACCACGTTATAATCCAGTAACACGTTTTATGGGGGAAATTTTGCAAAGTTATATGCATGAAAGTGTTACTGGTTGCAGAGTTACACTGTATGCATAATTTGTAATTTAACACGAAATTTATGACATTGCTATAAAAAGGGACACTACTGTAGAGGTTTTAAAAGTGTTATTACGTCAATTTTTGCTTGAAAGAGTATATCGATTGGCAGCTCCTCATTTCCGCTTATTATTAGAATAGCTGATTTTAATTAAGGTACGGGGAGTTAGTTAAAGAAGAATGAGATACTGTATGATACGCTATGTTTAGTATTTCATTAGCCTGTGAACTAGTGTTGACGCTATGTTATTAAAGGATAAAATGTAGAAGCAGATATTGGGAGTTAATAATTTGGAATGGAGAAGAGAAAATAAATATGATAATCATCGTAACTCTTTTGTTATCTTCTTGTATCTTGTAAGCCCACGTTTCCCTTAACAGAGATTTAGGGGCTCTCCACCTATAGGGAAGAATTTGAACCATACTAATTTAGTTACACTTGTTTTCGTATAGAAGTCATTTGAGTTGTCCGTGGTCAGCGTTCCGCCTCGTACTGACATCTAGGAAACCAAGGTAGTACTAGGACGGGAAAATTCGGTAAATTTTGCTTAGATGCCTTTTCATTCAGGCTTAAGGATCTTTTACGAGCCTCAAAATCTTCAGACTCGGGCCCCACGGCTTAAATTCCTTCCCAGAGGACTTGCTCCTTGGATTTTTCCATCCTAAAAAAAGCCATCGATCCCGGCCGGGTTTGAACCCGCGACCATCGGGACCAGAGGCAAGGAGCATAACCACTAGTCCAACGCGGCCGATTCTTTTGTTATAAACATATATACAGTCCTCTGTTGCTTAGTATTTTAATTATCGTAGTGCTTTAACATCTCAGGTCACTAGCCATGCAATTGAAATCTTGACGTGAAATAGGAGACAAATTTTATTTAGATGTTATTGTTTTGGGGGTTTGATTAATTAGTATACCATAAATCTATGACACTTGTCCCACAGCTATGCTTTTCTTCTGTAAGAAGCCATTAACATTTCTGGCAAATTTATCAGTTGTAGGAGTTAACACATATTTAATAATTATTTATAGAAAATCATCATCTCGGATTGAACGGCAAAATTTTCGTTACTGACTCATGCAGAAAACTGTTCTCTCTATCGTGCTCTTGGCCGTCCCACACATCTGTACTCATCTGGCTTATATGTGAACAACTGTTTTCTATTCTTTGAATGTGGTCGAACCAATTTTGTTTGTATTGTTTGATTCTGTCTTTTAAGCTAAATATGTAAATACTAATAAAATTCATATGAAATTCCGTTGAGGTGAATAGTCATAAGATAAAAACTTAAAATATATACTTTTTGGCAGGTGCCGTCGTCCTCAAATGTGTTAAAATATTATATTAAAAATATTAACTGGAGGCCTTTCGGAAGTTAACTTCCATCATCAGCAGGATGAGTATCTGCTACTAATTGTTGTTGTTTACGACGATGTAGACTCAAAGTGTTTGTAGCAGAACTCATACATAGTCAGCCTGCACCCTTGTTGTCCACAGACCTCTATAAATATATAGGCTTAATCTGATATCTCGATCCAACCCTAAGTTGGACACAACTTGATATTATTTTATTATATTAGGTTATAACTCCGGCAAATTCCCTATGTGATGTATACGTGGTACAGTCATTACGTTTTGAGACTGAGCGCATAGTGGCGCTGTAATGCATAATAGCGCATAGGTGGCGCCGTGCTATGGTACCTTGTCAGTTAGTCTCTCGTCCCAGCAAGAGACAGTTGAGTGCAGGCACTGCAAGCAGAACTACGGTCTTTGTTGTGACGGTGATTTGAATGCGCATGTCGGAACTCGAGATGTCACAGTTAGAGCAACATCAAGTTCTGTCAGAAATTATGCAAGGCCGCTGCCGAAACGTTTCAAATGCTGCAGCAAGTTTACGGTGAGTACGCATTGAGTCGCAGTGTTGTGTTTAGGTGGCACCGACGTTTTTTGCAAGGAATAGATAGTTTGGAAGATGATGTGCGTATTGGTCGGCCGCAAATAATTCGAACTAAACGCAAGATCGAAGAAGTTGTAACATTGGTGCGTTCTAACCGCTCCCAATCAGTAGACGATCTGGCAGCAACGGTAGAAGTCAGCCGTGGTACTTGCTACAAAATTCTGTCTTATGACCTGAAAAATGTCTCGTGTTACCCAGCACAGTGTGCCACGAATCCTGTCACAAGACCAACGTGATGACCGCGTGACGATTTGTGTTGACTTCATCAGTAGTGCTGACGACGATCCGACGTTTCTCAACCGGATAAAAACTGGACACGAAACATGGTTTTTCCTTTACGATCCGCAACAGAAACGACAATCCGCCATCTGGAGAACGCCATTATTACCACGACAGAAAAAAAAACCGTGACGAGACAGGTCAAAAGGCAAGGTGATGCTTGAACTGTTTTTTATTCAAATGGAATTGTTCACATGGAATTCACATCAGAAGGTGCAACTGTAAAGAAAACCCGCTACAAAGAGATACTTGCCCGTTTACGCGATTCAATTCGCCGTAAGCGACCTCAGCTTTGGCGTACAAATAATTGGCTGTTGCTACACGACAACGCCTCCGCACGTCGTTCTCTCCTTGTCTAAGAGGAACTTGCAAGGCAACAGGTGACAGTTTTGCCATATCCTCCGTACTCACCTGATCTCGTGCCATGCTATTTTTTTCTGTTTCCTCGCATGAAAGCAATCTTACATGGGCGTATATTTCATTATTCCGAAGAGGGGCGTATATTTCATTATTCCGAAGAGGTCATGACTGCGAGAAGAGAAGCCATACGGGACCTTCTTGTCAACATCTTTCAGCGGTGCTTCCAGCAGCTATACCAACGTTGGCAAATGTGCATAACGGCCAACTGCGACTATTTTGAGGGAAGATGTGGTTCTGTTTAAGTGCACGCCGTGTTACCGGCATCTTGTGAGACATCTTAGAATATTGTGGGTGCCTCCCTCCAGGCGTAAAGTCTCAGAACTATATGAATGTTAGTATCTTGCTCCTTCATCATCACATAACTTACATATTTTGCGGCAAAGCTTTATAGGCAAGCACGAGGATCTCTTCAGGGCGTGTTTTAGATTAAGCTATTTCTGGGTTCTACCGATGTGAAGGACAAGGAATTCGATGATCAGTAACAATGGGAAGTGTAGTTAATTAAAACGGGTTTATTCTGTGAATTTCTTATGAACAACACAATATATAATGAATTAATATAATCTTGAAGGCTACTTGAACAAATCTAGTGTTCCTAGGATATTTACGTACGATCGATTGATTAACACTTTAGATAATAATATAGGAGCAACAGACTCCTCCGAATACTAGTAATATGATAAACCAGCCCACTCTGTTTTCGTAAGGTAACCACTGGCCACACTGTATGTACTCGTATGGGCCACCAGCCACACTCAGTGTGTGTATGAGAGCAACAGGCCACACACTGTGATCGTATTAGAGTGTGTGCGTGTGTATGAGTTATTGACCACACTGCGTTAACAATAAAATTTCTTGGCCTTTTATATTAATTTTCCAAGGACGTTTTTAAATTGGCTCAAGTATTCCTTTTACAAAATGTATTATTTGCAAATTTACACTTTTATAATAAACATTAGTTTCACTTAGGGCCGGTTTCACCAACACAGGTAATCGTGTTACCGGTGAATTAAACGGCGCGTTTCCCAGTTTCACTACAATTTGCGTTTCACCAACAACAGTAACTTTTGACCGGGAGTTATTTCGTCGTATTTCGTTAGTAAACAGTACCGCACGATTTTGGTCGGTAGAATCGAAGGGTGATTATAACGGAGGGTGATTTCTGCATCAACATGGCGCGTGAAAGACTAGAAAATTTAATCTTCGAACGTGAAGAGGAGTATGATCCATATTTTGAAGATGAATTGGACAGAAGGCGCCCTAGATGGATTAAAGAACGTTCTGAATACTTTGAAAATTACGACGACCTGGATTTTGTGACTCATTTTAGACTGTCGAAACCATCTGCTCTATCAGTACTTGATATGATAGAGAATCAACTAGAATTTCCAACAGACAGGTAAGTTTAATGTAATATTGAAATTGTCTCCGTGTATGTATAATTCCACTTCATGCAGTGGAAAACGAAGTATACCATAGGTTCATAAATGTCACAATATTTTAATGTAGTAAGCAAATTGGTATAAAATGATGAATGTTTAGGAAGTGTGTTATAACCTATGATTTTTTAACACCATATTTAACTATATACAATTTTATTCACATATTTAAAAGGCATTTTGGATATTCTGAATACATGATGTGAGAACTACTTGAAAATTCTTGGGATATTAACATCCATTTCAAATAGACAGGAACGTTTAATTTATTATTGAAATTAGCTTTATCCGTGTATAATACAACCACTGTACACAATTAAATATGATACAGACCCCTAATTTATATATACACACGTACCAAGGCCCTACATACACATTTTAAATGAAGGTAGCCGATTGACACAAAATAAAATGAGGTTATGTAATATACTGTTAGCTTGTTATAAGTTTTCTGAAACATATATTTAATTACAGTCAAATATTTTAGAGATTGTTTATTTTTCTTCCTTTTTCAGTATTTGGGGTTTTAAATGTGTGAGTATATGTTCATTAAAATTGCTTTTCAAGTAGTTCAATTATTCCATGTAGGCCTACAATACATGCAACTAATAATGAGTGAATCTATGCTAGAAATTTACTAATAACATACACAACACAAAAAGAATAAAAATAAGGTTAGGGTGAGTTTCCTAGTTAACTATTATTAGTTGAAGCTAAACTATATTTGTACTTGGGGTTTTTGTTAAGAATAACATATGAATTATTCAGAATGGTACCCAACATTTATTACTATTTATTTTTATTAACATTTTGTAGTACCAGATGTTATAGCAATTTGAGCAATATGCTGCACAATAATCTGCATATCCATCTAGTATCAAATAAGATCTGACATTTTTCTCAAAACATGTTCCAGAACAGAATAATTATATATATATATACCACAGTAAGCCTAGTTTTATCCTTATTTGCTTTTATCATTATAATTGTGTATTTTAGTTTTCCTATAAATAATTATTTCTGTCGAGTCTTAATACTGTGAACTGTACTAAAAAGTAACTTGAAATATCAATTGCAGAATATAACATTTGAAAAAGAATTGTGATGAAATTTATTTGGATTGTAGCTTTACCATGAAAACAATTTGAAATTTTGGCAGTTCAGTAGAATTATAGGAATTAAACTTAAAATAAAAATGCTCGCTCTAACCTCTAACTATTCCACTGGGTGGAATTACTCAACTTGCATGAGTTTGGCAGCATGAGATGTAATCAAAGTTAATCAAGAACTATCAAACACTTGGAAACGTGTGGCACATTCTAATAGGTGACAGATGTGTGCTACACTTTTATATGATTTTAACATGTGCAGAATAATATAAAACGTTCAGGCTACAGAATGACTAAGCATCATTCCCGCATAACATAAATGATTGATGTACTATGTTGATTGCATAGCCTAAAATTTAATTATTGATAAAATAACAATTTCTGCTGTATACATTATGTTGGCTATTATGCTATACAAGTGCAACCATTTTATGTTTCTTTTTTTTTTTCAGAAATCAGGCAGTTTCACCTATTAATCAGCTGCTTCTAGCTTTGCGCTACTATGCAACTGGCAGCGATCAATTAAGTGTTGCTGATTATACAGGAGTCAGCAAATCAACAGCCTCAAGAATCGTCCAACCGAGTCAGTTGTGCGATAGCAAATTTGCGACATCAATTTATAAGATTACCGCAGACAGCAAATTTGATTTTAGAAAACCAATTGAGTTTCTATCGAGTAGCTAGATTTCCAAAGGCTATAGGTGCAATGGACTGCACACATATAAGAATAAGATCTCCTGGGGGTGATGATGCAGAACGATTCAGGAATCGGAAAGGGTATTCTCTTTAAATGTCCAGGCCATTTGCAATGCTAATATGGAATTCTGTGACATTGTTGATAGATGGCCTGGAAGCAGCCATGACAGCACAATATTTAATAATTGTGTTCAAAGAGCAAGATTTGAAGAGGGCTTATATGGAGATTCAGTTCTGCTCGTTGATGCAGGATATCCATGTAGGTCATATTTGATGCCTCCATTAGTTGCCCCTGCTTCGTTAGCAGAGAATCTTTACAATGAATCTCAGATCAGAACGAGAAATGTTGTTGAGAGACTCTTCGGTTCTTGGAAGCGACGCTTTCCAGTTACTTGCTGTTGGGATAAATGTAAAATTGGATAATGCATTTCCTATCATAGTGGCCACTGCTGTTCTGCATAACATTTTAAGACGTGCTGGTGAGGAATTGCCTCAGGATGACCCTAACTTGAATTTAGTTGCTCCTTGGAATGCATTATTGGAGGAAGGGAATGTAAATCCCCAGGTTAATAATGATTTTTATGGAGTCAATGCTTGCTGTAAGGCAGAGGCTCATTAATCAATATTTTCATAGCCTCATAGAGTAGATATGGTAATCATTTATTAATAAAGTGGGTCTGTTGATCTTGCCTCATAAATTGTTGTGTATTTTGGACATGTTTCAATATTTTTGCATATTATCTTCAACTTGATACTGTGCAAGCATAATGAAACATCTCATGAGGTAAGATGAACTGACTCACCTTATTTATAAGAAGAACCTGGTAACATTACTTCATATTGTAATTTATTAATATCACTTTTCATTTGGTTTACTTTAATAAGGGGCAGTTTCACTAAAGGGAATTCATTTATATTAAATTTGGTTCAAATTAATCTCAAAATTTTATTTGTGTCATATTATAATCTTTCATTTTCCATGCCGTAGCCAAGTGGTTAAGGTAAAAGAGGCCTTGGTGCAGAGCTATGGGACTTGGACTGGTTTGGATCTCCATGGGGGGAAGATATTTTCTCAATGGAATTTCAGCCAGTATGGGATAGGTGTCCATTCCACATCTAGAGGAATTTGGGTACTGCAATAAGTAGCAGTTCCAGGTTGAGAAAAGCAGCTGTAACGGCTGGGGGACCTGACATGCTGACATGTCACTCCTACACTGGCCTGTCATTAACACATGTGGATGTTAAGCCAGCAGCTGGCTATAACCCAAGGGCATTCTACGCTCGTCATGCAACAAAGTTTTCTTTTTTTTTTTGCAATTTGTGTTTTTTTTATTAGTAGTTCCTAAGGAAAGATTGTGTAATTTTAAATTAAACATACAAAATAAAATGTAACATTGGAAGAGTGGTTCTGAGACATGAGAGTACAAAGTGTAAAAACTGTAAGATATCAACCTGCAGAAATTGTAATCGAGAACAAAATTTATGATATTCCAATAGTCATGTATTATAAAACAATGAATTACTTCCAAAATCTTGCAACATTATGCTTAAATGTAAATAATGAGGCAATAAAGTGAGTTGGTTACGGACGTCATTTTTTTTAAATTTGAGGAATTGCCGTTTCAACAGTATGTCATATTTCCTGTAATAACAATATTATCACAAAATGAAATCAAATTTACAACTGCATTTCTGATATACAATATATATCAGGAAGTTTAACAATGTATTTGTATTGTTTCTTTCGTGGCATGAATGGCATGAATACGTCATTCACTTGTCATTTTCACAACAAACGAAAACTGCATTTCAGAATTCGAACATAAAAGTTGAACAACAATGGTTCAAATGATTAGTATGGGGTGTGATTACCCCTGACAGCTACACAAGACTCACATCGACGTGGCATGCTAGTGATGAGGTTGTTCAGGAGTTCGATGCTCAGCAAATTCCACTCCTCATGAAGAGCAATGTGAAGGTCTTGAAGTGTCCTCGGAGGAGGCTGACGAGATGCAATTTGTCTCCCTAAGGCATCCCATGCATGCTCTATAGGATTCATATCCGGAGACCTCGCTGGCCACTCCATAGCTGGATATCTTCCTCCTGAAGAAACTCATCCACCAGTTGTGACCTGTGAGGTCGGGCATTGTCATCCATGAATATGAATTCTGGACCCACAGCTCCCCTGAAAAGTCTTACATGAGGTTCCAGGATCTCTTCTCTATACCGCTGAGCATTAACAGTGCCACCTGCGAAGATGTGAAGCTCTGTGCGTGCATTCATCATTATACCTCCCCATACCAGGAGACCACCGCCACCAAATGGATGTCTTTCCACGATGTTCATGGGGTTGTAACGAGTTCCTTGCTCCCTCCAGATAGTCACGCGATGCGAATCACAGTTCAAGCTGAATCTGGACTCGTCTGTAAATAGCACGCTGCTCCACTGATTTAGAGTCCAGTCGCGATGTTCCTGACTCCACCGTAAACGTGCTCTCTTGTTATCAAGGGTGAGTGGGACGCACACTACAGGCCGCCTAGCATACAGACCAGCAGCTCTGAGTCTTCTATAGACAGTTTGTCTGGATACTCTGATACCTGAGGCGGCCACAAGTTCTGAACTCAGTTGTCTGGCAGACATTGTTCGGTTTCTTCTTGCAGTTAACGCAAGATATCAATCCTGCTGAGGATTTGTAACTCTTGGAAGACCTCCCACTGGTCTTCGCCTAACGTCTCCGGTCTCTTGGAACCGTCGCCATAACCTAGATATAACATTTTGGGCACATTAAGTGCTATGGAGACCTCAGTTTGTGTCTGTCCTGTTTCTAGCCGCCCAATAATTCTACCCCGAAGCAGAGGGTCCAGATGTTGTCTTTGTGCCATTTTACTGCAATCTGTTCTTACACTACATCTGATTATATCATAACTCTCTTTAAAAATGAAGATTTATGGAACAGGGCTTAACTGCAACAATGCAATTTTCATTTATAATTGCTATTAATTTTTTCATTGTTGAAGAGATATTATAATTTAGTATGTAAACTAAACTAAATGTACTGAGAAACGTTTTGATAAATAATTTTTACTCCTTGCTCCTCTTTAAGCATTTTGATTTTCCGTTTTACAAATTATCCTAAACTTTTGGACACCAGTGTAAATGTTCCTGAGTCTTATTGTTTGCAGTTGTTGTATCTGATAGAAACTATAAGATATTTGAAGCAGTAAATAATAAGAGTTTATTTATATGAATTATTGTATAATTTTGAAAAATATTAAATAAAATATAATTTCAAAATAATTACTTCTATGTGTTACCCACTAGTGTTTTCAAGTCATTTTCAAACATATTCCTGTATTTAATGTTTTATTTTAGGAAGTAATATTTTGAGGTTCATTTAATTAAATTATTTGGAGTCTGTTCATCTTAACTCAATATTAATGTTGATTTGTTCTTGAACATGTTTCGATTATAGCATATCAATGATTATGATATAAGCGAAACATGTTCAAGATAATCAACATTAATATTGACTCCAAATAATTTAATTAATATTCCTGTATGTTACGTTGGAGACTATCTTTTCTGAGGAAATGCAGTGATGGAATTGAAGACTATAGGGAAAAAGAGAGGTAAGTCAGTAAATGTGATAAAAAAAAATCAGTTAAGGGCACATTCATATAGCTTGAGCAGTGAATTTTATATGGGCTAAATTATGGAGCAAAAGTAAGGCTAGTCACTGAGATTTTTTTTTTTGCAAATGCCCCAGGTTGCCCTTCGACATTCCTGGTGTTCCCTCCTGGCATGGCATACTTGTAACCCACTTCTGAGGTTGGGGCGCCTGGAAGCCAGGGTTACATTGCCCCGATGATATGATGGATGATGATAGTGGTGCACCAGGAGAGTCCCTAATCCCAAGCTTAATCTAAGATGAATATGAATACAATGATTTTGATGGCCATATGATTTCGGGGACCGTTTGGGTCTTACAGGTGAGGAAAAACTGTCCCGACCGGGGATCGAACCCAAGGCCCATTTGATAGTGAAAAAAAAAGGTAAGTCTATAGTGAACAGGGGAAAAGGAAAGCAAGTCATTTTAATCTAACTGTTGCAGTGCAGGTGTAGAGTAATAGAACTGGATTTATTCAATATTGGTCTTATTTGGGAGGAGAATTACATGTACACTATTTTTTCATTGTATTGCTTCATATGTTGTTTTACTAGTAATATTGTGCGAGAAAAGTGAAAACTGGAATCACATACATTCAAAATGAATGAGTATGATCAATAACTGTGTATCTTATGAAAGCTGTAAGAAGAGAAAGAGTTTTTGGCAGGATGAAAGATACTAACAAAAAATTGAGAGCTCAGATTCATGAAACTGGAGACTCCTGTAATTGTAGGTTAAAATATTTAAAACGTATTGATGTAAATCAGCAAAATAAATGAATCAACAAATTCAAAATTTACAATGTTAGAGGCACAATCTTTATCATCATCATCATGAACAAATTCGTTTTAGGCCATGTGGCCTGTACGGTAAACCTAGCGAAGATGGTCTTGATCTTTCCACCGATGTTTTGGTCTTCCTTGGTCCCTATGTCCAGTTGGGGTATATTGGAATGCCAATTTTGGAAGTCTATTTCTTGCCATTCTTCTCAGATGATTTTTCCATTCTTGTTGGTATCTTTGGATATCTTCATTTAAACTTGCTACTCCAAGTTTTCCTCTGATAGTAGTGTTCCTTTGGTGATCCAGTCTATTAACTCCTAACAATGATCGTAAGAAGCGCATTTGGCTTACTTGAAGTTTATGAGAGTTTCTTTATTTAAAATCCAAATTTCACTTCCGTATTTTAGGGCAGCTTTTGATGTGACGTTATGTAATCTTAGTTTTTGTCTCTGTCCTCATCTGTTTACCAAAATGTCTTCGTATTATCCCATTCATTTTATTATATTTTTGTAATTTTGAATCAATGTCACTCTTATACTCTGCAAATACACTTCCTAAGTAAGAGAAATCTGACACTTGTTCTATAATTTTTCCATCAATCTCAATTTTCACCCGTTGTATGTTTTTTCCACACATTGCCATTGTTTGGATTTTGATGTGGAAATTTTCATATTATATTTGCTGGCAATTTTGAATAATTGATATGCTGCTATTTGTAAGCTATCTTCGGAATCTGATAATATTATTGATCATCAGCATATAATATTGTTTGAATTATTTTATTCCTAGTTATTGAAATTCCACTGTTTACTGTTTGTTTCCATTCTTGCACTATTCTGTTAATATATATATTAAATAAGAGTGGAGATAGTCCACATCCTTGTCGAACACCTTTGCCTGTGTTTATGTGTTCTGTTATTTCTCCATCTGGTAATTTAATTTTGATTTTAGAATTTTGATATAAGCTTTGTATGGCTCGTATTACATGTGAGTGTATATGTTCTTCATGCAGTATCTGCCAAAGTTTATCTCGGTTTACATTATCATATGCCTTTTCATAATCTATAAATAGTATGTACAGTGGGAGATTAAATTCTCTCCTTTTTTCATAATTTGTTGCAGGGTAAATATTGCATCTATAGTGCTCCTCCCTTTCTAAATCCACATTGTTCTTCTTCCAAAATGTTTCAGTACTTACTGATAACTTATTTTTAATTATGTTGGCATATAATTTAGATGCAGTTGGGAGTAAGGTAATGCCTCGGTAGTTATCACATTTGTTTTTCTGACCTTTTTTATGTATATTAATTACTAGACCGTTTCCCAATCCGTTGGAATATTAAGACAATGCCAAATATTGTTAAAAAGTTCTAATAGTTTCTCTTTCAAGGCAGTTCCTCCATACTTAAAAAGTTCTAAATTTAAATCATCTAAAACCTGGACTTTTCCTGTTCTTGGCCTTCTTTAAAACTTCTTCTAGTTCATCCATTGTTATGTCTGGTTTTTCTATTTCATTTTCACAAGTCAAATTCGAAGTAATTTTTTCAGTGTGAGTGTTCGGTTCTGACCAAAGATTTTTGTAGTAAGTAATCCAGTCTTGTTTTGGTATCAGATTAACATTAATTTTGTCTATATATTAAAATTAATGTTGGGAAGTAAACATTATGAGCTTATATCATTAATAGTGAGTGGAGAACATATTTTTAATAACTCACGTCATACAATTTCAAATTTATTTGATTTAAGTCCATTGGTTTCGAATTAATTTTTCATTCATCTTCAGTTTATTTTCATGACACCAACTGTTGAAATTCTATGTTTGTTGATTTCACCATGGTTACCTCTAACGCTGCCATCTTTTGGTTGGCTTTATAAATTTTAAAATAAATTTTTTTTCTATAGGAATATCAAAATTCATTGATCAATATTTATTCTTTTGAATGAATATCTTCTCCCAAACTGTTAATTCTAATAGTTTATCCAATTGTTTCAAAAGTTTTGCATCTCTATTAATTTTATAATGTTCTAATAAACTATGTGCAGCAATTGCTGATTTTTCAATTTCACAATTTGAAACAATTGGATAAACCATTAGAATGAACAGTTTGGGAGAAGATATTCATTCAAAAGAATAAATATCGATCAATGAATTTTGATATTCCTTTAGAAAAAAATGTATAATGCCAACCAATATGGCAGAATTAGAGAATTGGTGAAATCAACAACTGAAAATAAACTGAAGATGAATGAAAAATTCATTCAAAACCAATGGTCTTAAATCAAATAAATTTGAAATTGTATGAGGTGAGTGATTAAAAATATGTTCTCCACTCACTATTAACTTTATATATATGTTTGGTCCCACAATATTAAACAGAGGAGGCCAAAATAAATGAAGATGATGCTCTCCTTCGTAGTAAAGTTTCAGATACAAGGTAAGAATTTCAGATGAAAATTATGCAAATGAAATAAAGATATGTAAAAAAGTTTTCAGGTTTATAAATGCCATTTCAAAATAGAGAATTGAAAATATCCGAAAATCTATAAATACTAATGCAGAGATAGGCAAGGATATGTAAGGCAAACACACCAACAGGCAGACCAAATTGTCCAAAACTGGTTCTGGAACACACATCATTTAAGGGTCCTGAAAGCCATTATAGCATAAAGAAAACAGAAGTTGTATTTACCTGGGGAACTGTGTATTTTTAACCACGTATAAAGACAATTATTCTGAAAACTTTATATCTTCTGAAATGTATTAAACCATTTTCATAACACAGTTCAACATTTAATTTGGATACCCCAGAAACGATTCGTATAGTATCTGTGATGAATTTACTGCTAATAAGAAGTCGCTCCTGTTCAGTTAAGTACCATTGCAAATGAAGAGATGAGGCTGGAGAGGTAATGTATCTTGAAACTGAAAACAAGGTTCACATAGCAAGAACTGAGATTATTTATAACGGCCAGAGGGAAGCATGGAAGAGAAGTACTAAATTTATTTCCATGGATTTTCAGAAAAATCTCCCCTGTCCAAACATCATATATTACAAGCAACGATTTAGCTACTTTTCTTTCAACATTCAAAAGTTGTTTGATAACAAGGTCATTTTCTATATTTATTCTGAAACTCATGGTAGGAAAGGAGCCAATAAGGTAACTTCATTTCTTATTAATCAGTATATTACAACATCCTTAACCCAAAAATCTAGTAGTTAAATATATTCTGTGAATCTGCAGGAGGGCAAATAAAAATTACATGCTCTTTAGATATTTACACTACATTGTTCATGAGAAGACACATTTGCAGTCAGTTATTGTCACATTCCCAATAAGTGGACCTACATACCTAGAATGTGACAAGGGTATGGGTCTGATAAAGTCAAACATTTTTAGTGAAATTCGTTAAGACTGGGTTGCAGTATTCCAAAGTGCAACAATGAAAATAATGAATATATGTAAGACAAAAAGAAAACTCTCACTGTTCTTATAATAGGTCCAGGAACAACCAAAAAAATTGAGCTTCCCAAGATCTACTCCAAGTTTCTTCTTCTTCTTCTTCCTTCCAAGTATTAGGCCAAGGCCTGTTACGATCCTATAGAAAATTTTCCCTCCAGCGTTGGAGGGAAATTCTCGTATAAGACTTGAAAGCATAATAATAGTCCCTTCGATTGGTTGCTGGCCAAAGGAAGGATACTCCAAGTTTTACAAATTAAACTAATCTGTTCCATCACAAGTTCATCCGCAGACAGGACGTTCCTATATTATGATACACCTGAATAACCATGAAGCAACAAAGGTTTGTAATCTAGCAATTCTATGCATTGAGAGGGAGAAATGTTGGAATTTTTTTTAAGGACCTCTCATCAGATTTGTTGCTTAATGGCTCCAAATCACCTTATATATATAACATGGCTTGCATTATCATAATCATTTTGCATGTTATTAAATAATTCTTCCAAGAATGAGAGTTTACAGCAGCAACATTTTCAGGAGATGGATTAGATACTTTGTAAACACTGTAATACATGGTCCCAACCAAAATAATTGCTCTTCTTATACCATTAAAATGGCTTGTTCCATGAAAACTTTTACATAACCCAAATATACTAAAGCATTCCAATGATGATGATGATGATGATGATAATACACTACCATATTATATTAATGTAAAAGTGTTTTTAAATCAATCATTAGGTTAATTTAAAAACAGGCCTAATCAAGAAAAAATATTTTCGTCGTTACGCATGTTTTATGGATAGTTTCTTATTTCCTATAGTTTCAACGTTTCTATATTAATTCTATTATAGTTTTGAAAATCTTTCGTTGGACATGTTCTTTATTTCTGGCAAATTTTCCACGTGTACTAATATACGTGATCTGTGGAACGTGTTTGTGTTGGTTCAATGTGTTTATTTAGGTTTCTATGGTAACGCGATAAGTAACAACCAATAGCATTTCTTTCCCCTCCTACAAATTTGTTCCGCTTGAATATGAGGTATGAGAAATATACGATTCAAAATAATTTTAACGGTAAACCGCCCGTTTGTTTACGTCGGTGTTATATGGCGTGGTGAAACGCAAACACGCTTAGTTATTTTTCACACGGTTATGTAACTCGTCGTGAAGGCTAAATTTCACCGATGTTGGTGAAACCGGCCCTTAGCCAGGTACATATACCTGCCAACCCTTGAGTTACCGTTAACCACTGCATAACAAAAGCTTATTTTGTGGTCCCAAATAATAACCAAATTAGTAATTCTAGGAATTACTAATACTACAATTTAATAACAACAATCAACGTATTGCTAAGTGGGCCGTAGGGCATGTTTTTTTAATTATTCAGCCATTTTATTCATGCCATTTCTTACACAACATTTTACACTTTTAGGCCTAAATTTAAATCTATGAGGATTAGGGGTTACATTAGAAAACACAGGAAATATAGCCATATGTGCAAAATTAATGTAAGTAGTGCAAGACATGGCCTAAGTACAGCAACCAAACAATTGTATAAAGGAAGGCATCATTGTATTTGTTCAATCTCAAACATACTTAATCTTTATTTGAAATGTATTAAGGAATAGGAATGAAAACAAAGAAGAATATCAATTCACAACAACTTAAATACAGTTTTCCTAATAATTGATTAATATTATTCATTTGCATCATCTGAAAACAGGAAAACAATAATTTCTTAAAAGACTATATATATATATATATATATATATATAATTCTGTCATAACAGCAGTTAATTATAGATAACCACTCACTCACTGCTTAAAGAAATTATTTAACGTAATCTCTAACATTGGCAATTTCACTTTCTTAGTACAGTTAAATGTTACACTAATGTATAATTTAATCATTTATAATATATGAAAAATATTTAACACTAAGGTTAATGGTAGTATATAGTGAATAGCAATATCCCGTAAGAGAGACTGCATACATTTGAATTAAAATATATAAGACCAAATTTTATTTTACGAGAAATTGGGAATTAAAGTGAAAATTATTCATGCCTGGTTCAAGTAATGCCTCTCAGTATCTCAATGACAGGACATAGTATATAAAGTTCAAGATTAAATAATGGATCAGCTGTGATTCAAATCGTATGTTGAGTGCAAATTTTTCTGTTAATACATTAACTAACTCTGGCTGTAATTTAATTTTATTAATGCGCATCGGACTAGAGTATTTGTATCTTCACTGGTCTAATTTAGATAAGATTTCTAAATTATTATAATATCTTAATATTCAATTTATAGCCGATCCTTCGCAAAACTCATTATTCATAAAATATTACAAATATAAGATACACGGTTATCCCTTTGTCCATTCCACAATTTTCTTATTGTGTTACACATGTAAAGAAGAGTACAAACGCTCGTTTTATCTCTAGAGAAAAATTGGTTCGACAACGACTTCCAGAAATTACCCCATGAACATAATCATAAGATTCTAATTTATTTTACATATCCTGAAATTAAAAATAAAAATTATAATTAACTTTGCACCAGGTATTAGCGAATGAATCATCTGGGCATATAATTTTCATAATAAAATACATTAACTCGTCAATAACACAATGATCTACATGCAAAGAACAGGTTATTATTGTAAATTCTGGATGTTGATAACAATCTTAAATTATCACTGTCTTTAGTTTTACTTAATATATAACTTATATTCGTCTAAAAGGGATACCCACCTCGAGTAACTCATATATTATGTCCAGACGTAAATAGCCTAACATAAAATATGTACATCAAATATAAATTGTTTATAGACAAAGACGCCATGTTTATACTGAATGAAACGACCAATCACAATGGATGCAGCGGTTTCGTCTGTCTGCAGCTTACTTTATTTCGCTGCAATAGCTGCAAGTCCGCTAGAGCGCATTATTGCCCGCTGAGTGGTATGCTACAGATAAAGCACTAAAGCGCTTTTGCAGCGATTTGGCCGATGTAATGCACCCAATATCTTAATTATTGAGATGTTGTTTTTATTCAGCAATAACTTTACAATGTATAAGCCTATTTAGATTCTCATTAATGTAAAATTTATGCATTTAATATTTATATACTGTAAAATTATTTATCTATTTTAATGGTATGATTTACTCTTTAATGCCCTGCTTTAACTCCCTGCATGAGTATGAGCGGAGTGAGGTGAGGCGGGACGCGGCGCGGACGGCAGGTAGTGGGGTTATCCAACTACCAATTCATGTGTTGTATTACTACCCTATAGTTTAAATGAGAGATTTGGCTCTAGATTTTAACACCTTGCAGTTAAAAAGCCAAATAATTTTTCGAACACGACCTTGATACATCACACGTTTCTCTGGAAGAAATTTCAAGGTAGGTTTGGACATGCAATGGTTGATGATTCCTTTGTGAGAATAAAATAATACTAGTGGTTACCCAGCGGTCGAAATTCGACCACATTTCATTAAAATTTTAAGTATGTCACAAATACGTCATTGTGCATTAATTTTCGATTTATTTTAAAAATACGAACGATAGGAAATATGTGGTTATAGCTTGGTTAAGCCATATTTAAAAAAACAATAACGCGTCATTTGACATTTGTATACTATTTAAATTTGCATTTGGCCTATTATTATGTGTACGGGAATATATAATATCCCTTCCTCTTTGTCTCTCACTCCAACGTCAATGTTCTACGTCGAGGCATAATGGAAGTAGGTGCAAATATGTAAATATAAAACAAGTAGTACAATTAATGAAACCAAGATTAGACAGGGTTTAATTTAAATTCAAATAATAAAATGTACTCACTTTTTAAAATCACTAATAATAAACCACTAATAATAAATACGCGAGAGTAAGCCAATTCACATTGCTGCTACAAATTTTACTTTTTGCAAATATGCTCTTTCAGTATGAACGTAAACAAATGAATGAGTAATAGGCCTACAAAAATTCCTTACAGACAATTTATTTTGTTTGATTTAATTTATTTGTAACACATATACATAATTTTTATTTTTCTGCACTCCTTTCCTATATGAACTTTAATTAAGTTAAATATCACACTCCTCCACGCGCAATCCGCTTAAAAAAAGGGTACAAACTTTTTCCTTCGCGTATTAATATGTAAAGATCTGATTGATGACAATGATTTTACGGTTATTGAAGCGTTTCCCACATGATTGTGTTATTCATTGCTAGATTTCAGTTCGTTGCACTTCATTTCACATCTTCACACTATTTCACTTCCAATCCAGTGCAAAATTATTATATTTCTCATTGGTGTTCACCGAGACGCTTTTCCGCTACCATCTTCTGCCTTGACAGCCCGAATTTAATCCCGAGCTGCAGGGGAGTGGAGATCTGTCTTCATTACTTCGTGACCAGATTGTCGTAATGTCCTATATAACTAATTAACTCATGGCACTATCGAACCTTAGGTTCATGGCCGCGCGGACATAAGCTCTCCACACATTCCTATCCTGAGGTAACATTTTCCAATCATCTGCTGTATAATCTATTTATTTCACATCATGGTTAGTGTTATCTCCCACTTATTTATTGGTCTACCAACTGGTCTTCCCTCTGGTTTTCCTACAAGAAGCTTCCATGGTTTTCTTTCTTTCCGGATGGTGTCAACTTGTCCGACATAGAGCTGAATAGGAGGGGGGATTTGTCACACCTATTCTTGTACTCTTTAATAGTCCCCTTCTAAAAATTAACATCTTTCGAATACGATGGATTTATTCTATCGTAGTCATATATTTAAAGGAGTAGTTGAAACAGTCTACCAATATTTGTATTCTCGTAACTCATAACAAAATAAGTTAGGAAACCTGTTATCTGGGTTTCTTTGTAGGCGTTTGATTAATAGTAATAATAATAATATAATAATAATAATAATAATAATAATAATAATATCATAATGATATAATGATAATAATGATAATGATAATAATGATATGATAATAATGATAATGATAATAATGATAATAATAATAATAATATGATAATAATAATAATAATAATCTCCTCATCATACTCCTCATCCTCCTAGCCGGCTACTCTACTACTCCTCCTCACTCCTCCTCATCCTCCTTCTCCTCCCCTGCTCCCTCTCCTGCTACTCTCCTCTCTGCCCTCCTGGTGCTCTCACTCCATGGCTGCTCCTCCTCCTGCTCCTCCTCCTCCTCCTCCTCCTCCTCTCCTCCTCATCCTGCTCTCCGCCTGCTCCTCCTCCTGCTCCTCCTCCTGCATCCTCCTCCTGTCCTCCTCCTCCTCCCCCTCCCCTCCTCCTCCCCTCCTCCTCCTCCCCTCCTCATCCTCCATCCTCCTCCCCCTCCTCGTCTACTCAGTAATCATAATAAAAGTTACTGCTACTAGCCGGAAGGTCGAGGGTTGGTGTCCCGATGGGGTCAGGATTTTTAAACTGACCCAAACCTGCTTGCGGCAATATGGCCCTGGGGTCGACTCATCCTCTAACGGAAATGAGTACTAGACGCTTGTTCTGGGTGTAAAGGCGGCCGTCACGCAGGGCTGACAATCCGGCTGACATAAAGTGCCGATTGTCTACAAAAAGAGGGAGCCTTAACCTCCCACTACCCCAATGGTCTCCTTAGGCCTGAAGTGGGATTATTTTACTTCCTTAGGAAACCTATCATCTGGATTTCTTCGTAGGCGTTTCATTCTGATCCTCTTCTGTCATTCTGTCTCATCTTTCCAGTTGAGTTTGTAAATATATATAATTGATTTATTATTTTTTTTTAAATATCTTAACATGATACAGTAATAAGATGTGGGACACGCCGTAGCTGAGTTATTTAAACTAATATGCTACAAAGCGGGAAATCCTTGGTTTAATATTAATTACCGTTAGTTAATATCAATAATTACACTAATTAATATTAATTTGAGAATTACATTTTTTCCATATATTACTCTATTGGTTAAGTGGAAGATAAAGAGATTTTGCCTCAACGTTGCCAGTTTAAATAAATATATTATTACGTAGTAAGTCAAAATAATTAAAAATAAAAGGGCCGAATATTAATGGGAGCTACTGTGTATGCTAGTAAACTGGAGGTAAAGAACAGTTTTTAATTCTTTTTATCTATTCCAATAATATAAATAATATTAATTAAATAAAAATAAAACGTAGTTTTATTTGATTTTCGTATGTATTATATAATTCAGTGACAGCTGTTTCGGTACACTGTACCTTCTTCAGACATGTTAACAAATTTAACATGTCTGAAGATGGTACAGTGTACCGAAACAGCTGTCCGATTCCGATTGAGGGTCTTTCCACTTTTCAGCGGTTGCCCTTTTACCAGCCGGCTGCTGGCCCTTCACATCCACATGTGTCAATCACAGAGGTAGATGATCAACAGCCAGTGTAGGGGTGACATGTGGTTAGCATGTCGAGTCCCTCAGCCGTTATAGTTGGTTCCTCAACCTGGAGCCGCTACTTATTGTAGCTACCCAATTGCCTCACGATGCTGGGTGGGCACCGGTCCCATACTGGCCGAAATACTATGAGAAAATTTCTTCCCCCATGCAGACTCGAACCAGCGCAAGTCCCGTAGCTCTGCGCCAAGGCTTCCTACCTTAACCGCTCGGCTACGGCTTAACAGCTGTCACTGAATTATATAATAAATATGAAAATCAAATAAAACTACGTTTTATTTTTATTTAATTAATAAATATGGATTTTCATCAAGTAAACACTAACTCAATTGATTATATAAATAATACTCTTCTGCTTATAGTAGAGTGTGTTTGCCTTATACATATAAAAATAAATAGATGTAATATCTGAACTAATACGAATCTATAAGGGCCTAGTTGAAATTTATTTCTATAAAGAGTTTAAACTCTGAATTGTTTTAGCTTCATGTTCCATAAACTTCAACATGGCACCCATATTCAACCCGATCTATGTTTTATAAAGTATCTGTGGTGATACATTGTAGACAGAAGCATACATTATTTCTTGTAAATCTGCCAAATACATACTGGTGTTGTGTATATCCGGTCCTTTAACTAACCCCTTAAGGAAAAAAATTAGATGGTGTTAGGTATAGGCTAGTGAACTGGGAGGCCATGTGATGTACGGCGATCCTCTTCAGATACATTTTGTGTAGGTTCATTTCAGAGGTGATTATCGTATTGAGGTGTGACATGTATGTCATATATTACTCATTGAACATTAGTAATCATGTAGCTCATTTTTAATTAGTCTTCTCCATTCATCTATCTGTTACCCTCTCTGTGGTCCAGAAATTAAAAAATAAAAACTTGCAAAATATCTTTATTTTCTAACTTCTTTAGCAAATTACAGGAATGAAGCTATCGAGGCTTTTCCCATGGAGAATTTTGATTTTTTTTTACAAAAGTGACAAGAATACTGAATTACAACGTCCAAACTGCCTCCTTCAAATGCTATTTAACCTTAGCCAATTTGCATATATAGTTTTGAAATAATAACAGTTTATTTTATTATTCTGTAAGAGGAATAAGGTTTATAATCTGGAATCAATTTTCCATTATCCTTCAATAACTTTACAGTTCGAAAGTTTCAGAACTTTATATACGCTATATGCCCGCGCCGTAGCCGAGTGGTTAAGGCAAAATACCTTGGCGCAGAGCTGCGTTGGTTCGTGTCTATATGGGGAAAGAAATTTTCTCACGGAATATCGGCCAGTACGGGACCGGTGCCCACCCAGCATCGTGAGGAATTTGGGTAGCTACAATAAGGAGCGGCTCCAGGTTGACAAACCAAGCTATAACGGCTGAGGGAACCCGACATGCTGACCACATATCACATTTTCATGCTATGCTTTGCAGCTTTACTAGGAAATTGTAGGTGTGGTAGCTTCCCGTTGCTTTCCACACCGGTGAAGGTTGATGATGATGATGATGGCCATATGATTTCGGGGACCGTTTGGGCCTTAAAGTTTTCCTGACATTTGTCTTACAGATGAGGAAAAACCCCGATAAAAACCTCACCCAGAAAAACTGCCCCGACCGGGGATGGAACCCGGGCCCGCTGCGTGACAAGGCTACACGCTACCTCGAGACCACAGCCGTGGACATATATATATATGTGTGTGTGTGTCTGTGTGTGTGTGTGTGTTATAGGGCCTAACTATATTGTCAACATTTGGCAATGAAGGCAAATATGATATGAAAAGAAAAATGAATGCTTGAGTCGGGATTTGAACCCGAGTCTCTAAACTCTGTACGTTTAGCGCTCTAACCATCTGGGATGCTTATTAGAGCGCTAAATGTACAGAGTTTAGAGACTCGGGTTCAAATCCCGACTGAAGTATTCATTTTTCTTTTCATATATAATATGTGTATAATATTTGCTTTAGTAAATAATAGTTTTTTTAGTGTTTACGGTAAATGAGTTTTAAAAATAAATGAAGAGGTTTTGGTTTAGAAAACTGTAACGTGCATACATACTCTGTTAAGCGTTGCAAAGTGGGTCCACAATAATAGAAATATGTCAACCGTGTTGAAGGTGAGTTTACGAGATAATTGATGTTTGTTTAGTTAGCTTTATGGTCATCTTGAAAGCGCACCATTGCACTTGGCATACTTTGTTCCAACAGTGAAAGTTTTCACTTTGTTATCACAACGTATTGATGTCAACCGTTAACAACCAATAATACAAGCTTTAGTTCGAAATCACGGTCACTGCAATTAAACATTAGCTCGTAACTTTCTTTTGCAAATTTAATTATAATCTTTTTCTTTATTTATTTTCTTCAGTGTAACCTCTTCCATTGTAGATACTTTTACATGTGCTACGCCTCCCGACCTTACTGAGTCATGACCTATCGAGAGAGAGTTTTTAAACTCTAGATCATGCACGTATTTTTTGTTTTACCACACAAGGTCAGGGAAGATCACTCCGGATGAGTAATCTCAGGTCCTCCTCTGAGACAACATGAACATTTAACTCAAGACACAACATTCAATCATTTTTTTATATTAAACGAGACTAATATGAAACAGTGATAATGGCTGTCAAGTTATGTTCGGACATTACTTTGCCTGAAAGTTTCCCGACATTTATTCTTCTTTTTCTTCGCCTTCTTCTTCTTCTTCGGCTTTCCCCACTTATAAGTTCGCCGTCTTCAGTTTCCATTTATTCTACCATTCCAATCTCATTCTTCCAAATTCCTGTCATCCATTATAGTTCTGACATAGATTTTCCATTTCCACCTTGGTCTGCCACGTCTATTTCTTCCAGAGGGTGACCATTGGTGTATATTTTTTGGCCATCATTTTCCATTCTTTGTACATGGCCATATACTACCATTTAAGAGTTTGATTTTCAATCCTCTTAACAACAGATGTGGTGGCATTGATTTCTCTCCAAATAAATTGTCTTATTTTATCCTGTCTTGTTTTTTAAAGGCTTCTTCTAAGATGATCAAATTCAATTGTTCTAATTTTATTCTTTTCTAATTCGTCAAAGACCAAGTTTCACTTCCATACGACAAAATACTTTATATCATGCTCTTATAAATTTTCATTTTAAATTCCTTTGTAAAGTTTTTGTTCAAAATTATACCATGCAATGTCTTAGTTGCATTTTTTGCCATTGCAATTTTAGTTTGTACTTCTCTTTCACATCTACCTAAACATGTTGACCCAAGATATTTAAAAATTTCACTTTTTTTTTTTATTTCCCCCTTTTCGGGTATGAGGTCATGCACATCCTTTCCAAACACATATATTCTGTTTTCTGTAAATTTATATTCAGTCTCAATAATAATAATAATAATAATAATAATAATAAATAATAATAATAATAATAATAATAATAATAACTTTTGAGAAATACCGAGGAGATACTAAGGGCAAAACGCGCACACTATTCGGTAACACTTAGATATTGGAACTGGAAATGAACATCAATAAAACTGAATGTATTTTGACACACAGAAATACATTATATAATGGAAATGGACAGTTAATGGCAAATGGGGGAAATTTTGAAGAAGGGACTGAATTTAAATACCTAGAAACAATAATTACAAATAGGACTGAGATACGGAAAGAAATTAAACGTACGCTTAATTTGTTCCTTTATATATATTTTATAATACATGTTCATCATGCAATAATCAACAGTAGTAGTACGCGTGTAATTTAATAAATTAAATATATTTTAGTAACTTTTTTCAGACCGGATGCTCATAAGTTCGGTTTATTTGTTTTTTCTACTGTATCAGTACACCGTAGAATCTATAGTAATACATCTTCTGTGAAAGGCGAAAAATATTTCTATAAACAAAATTAATATTGCCAATAAAATGCAGAGAGCATATGCAACCAGCACAGGTGTGTATTGCTTCAGTGTTACTGAAGTAAATTCTTCTTCAAAGTTTGGTGCTCGTTTTATGTTAAAATGTCTATCTTGTAATACGCTAATCAAACCCGTTGCTGTCATCTGTCGTATCCTGAAAATTAAAACTTATTATTATTACTCATTACATAAAAAATAGCAAACTTAAAACCGGAGACTACAATAAAGAAAATAGAACCAAACTGTAGGATGAATATTATCTCTTCGTATTCACTTATGTTTTATCATTAAATAAGATACAAGAGAAAAACGACATTTACATATGATCAACCTAAAAAAAAGAAAATAAAAAGGAGTACAGAATTTAAAATAATATATTCTTGAAGAAATAAGATAGCCAATAACATATCCATATTGAAGTAGTAGGGATGAACAATATTTGTTGAGAACTGAGTCAAACAATTCTATCTCAAATACTCCATAGATGAAGAATCGTTATGGCGAAAAGAAAGAGCTCTTAACTAAAGTCCGGGCATCGAGTCACGGCCGAATCCCTGACTAAAATCTTGTAAAATAAATAGGACTAAATATTTTTAAATGCTTAGTACAAACGTCTAAGCCAGAATAATTGAAGTAGTAGTAGTAGTAGTAGTAGTAGTAAGCAGTAGTAGTAGTAGTAGTAGTAGTAGTAGTAGTAGTAGGACTTTATTAGACAAAAAGTAAGATATTTACAATATTATTTACAAATATGGGTCGCACGGGCAGTAAGCCGTACGTGCTGTTGACAGTCCGTTACAATAAAGTAATAATTGCTACTAGTGTGAAGAAAAAAATAAACAACAAAAAAAAAAGCAATAACATTACAATTACATAAAGAAAACGCAATATCATTATTTTAATTTTAAAGTGATCCCACTACAGGCCTCAGGAGGCCCTTGGGATAGTAGGAGGTTAAGGCTCCCAATTTTTCTTGACAATCGGCACTTGATGTCAGCCGGGTTGTCAGCCCTGCATGACGGCCGCCTTTACCCCAGAACAAGCGTCTGGTAGTCATTTCAGTTAGAGGCTGAGTCGACCCCAGGACCATAGTGCCGCCAGAAGGTTTGGGTCAGTTTAAAAATCCTGACCCCACCGGGACTCGAACCCTCGACCTTCCGGCTTGTAGCGCAGTGCCTTAACCACTACGCTACGGCGTGCCCCCGCAATATCATTATACAATTACATAAAGAAAACACAGTAATATTACAATTAAATAATAACACAATAGCATTATACATTAATTAATTTATATATAATTATTAAGGATTAATGTTATTGCATTTTGATAACATATATTTTTTTCATGAATGAGTGTTGTTCTTATTTTCCGCATTTTGTCCAGAAATTTAACCAAGTTTATCCAATTTTCTGGATTTACCAATAACTCGTAGCATGCCAATCTTTCCCGATTTGAATTTAGAAATCTTTCCGGTAATAACTGACGTCTCCAATATTTTAAATCATTACATTGTCCTAATATATGTATCTCATCTTCAAATTTCCCGCACATTGGACATATTCGCATATCGTGATCGTCGCTAATTTTTTTAAATTTCCATGCCCCTAGCCTAAACCAAGAAAGCCCAGATCTCTCTTTAAATCCTAGGTTGAGTATATACGATTCTTTTCCCCACAGTGAGCGTTTTCCTGTACATTCGGCGAAAGTATCTTGTTGGTTTATATCTAAGTACCTCCTTATTTTTCTCCACACGTTCTTGCGATTTTCAGTCCCTTTTTCCCCATATCCAGTCCATCCCAATCTTTTGGAGTTCTCTCCTAACCTCGTCTGCCCAAAATTTAACATCTGTGTTTTTAATTTAATTGCTCTAAGCATTGTTTGTTCACCTTGGATTACTCGCAACCAGTATTTGAGTACACGAATTTTACAGTTTATGTCGTCCTGGAATGACCCAAATTCATATAGAATTCCACAGTTAGAAACGGCCTTACTAATTCCTGTAATATATTTTAGAATTTATATATCTACAACTACGGAAATCTAGCTACCGGTGTAAGTAAGCTATTACATTAAACGCGCATCTGAATATTGATACAGTTAGAACCGGCAAATTATAATTTGATAATTAGGACTCGCGTTGTATCTCCAAACATTGAAATTGCTTGTATTAAGTTATTCAGTTATCAACTTCAACTTAATAAATTTGAAGAACCACGAATAACTAAGTAAATTATTAACGAACCCCTGAAGATCCCATGCTCTCGATCTACCCTGAAAAGAAGAGAAACTCATCGCTCCAGCAATTAATAATCTCTCAAACTCTTTGCTTAACTATGTATTTCGGGTAGGATAGATGATTTCTCAATACGACATTGTCTTCCTGAATGATCAAACATCATGTATTTACATAACAGTTTCTATACAATTCTATATTTTGATCTTTTTACTGAGATACTTACTTGTGTCTAAGTATTCCTGTGTACGGACTATTCTTCTGAATGGTGGGGGAAAAATCAGAAAGTTGAAATTGGATCTGGAATCTTCATAAATTCACATTTGAATTTTGTATTTCCCATAGCATGATCTGGATATAACGTTGCGAATCTGTTTTTTTAAGCACATCCAATCAACTGATGCAAATACTGAAGCTGGAAGATTTCCTCTTTGTGGTTCTAAATATCTCTTATAAAATTCTTGTAACAGCGAGTTATTTCCATCCTAGAGGGGAAAAATTCGATGTAGTAAGTTTCTTTTATTTAATTTTATGTGTGTATTCATTAATAAAATGTCTTATAAACTGGCCGAAAAAATTAAACGTTATAATGTTATAATATTTACAATATGGACACAAATTGCGTCGATATATAAATAAACTATAACAAAATAATTTTAATATTACAAGTAAACAACATGAGACAGTTCATATGTAAAGGATCTTTAATATATATTACGCAATTTTTAAAAATGCAATAATTAAGTCGAAAATGCATAGTTTTCTTTTTTTATTTTCATCTACATTCACTCCCATTTAAGTGCGGAAAATTATATCCACCTCCACTATCTTGACAGGCAGTTATTCGGTCTGTGAAGTCTGTGATCTCAGTTCGTGGCGACTTGGACGACCTCCCAGATCTTGTGACTTTACTCCATGTGACTTATTTTTATGGGGTTATGTGAGTCACGTAGTCTATGTGAACAAACCACAAACAGTTCTCCAACTTGAGGAAGAAATTAAACGTAACACCAACAACATCAACAGAGATGTCTGTGAAAAAGTCATCACGAACTTCATAGACCGAATAACTGCCTGCCGAGAGAGTGAGGGAGTGTATGTAGACGAAAAAAAATATTTCGATGAATTTTTTTACTTAATTATTAGATTTTTTAAAAGTTGCGTAATATATGATAGACCCTGCAGTTGGTAAGGGCAATACGCTTCAAAGAGAAAAGCATGGTTTCGATTCTCTATGAGGTTGGCGTTTTTAAACCTTGTGATGTCACCGCCGTAGCCGAGCGGTTAAGGTAGGAAGCCTTGGCGCAGAGCTACGGGACTTGCGCTGGTTCGGGTCTCCATGGGGGAAGAAATTTTCTCATGGTATTTCGGCCAGTATGGGACCGGTGCCCACCCAGCATCGTGAGGCAATTGGGTAGCTACAATAAGTAGCGGCTCCAGGTTGAGGAACCAGCTATAACGGCTGGGGGGACTCGACATGCTAACCACATGTCACCCCTACACTGGCTGTTGATCATCTACCTCTGTGATTGACACATGTGGATGTGAAGGGCCAGCAGCCGGCTGGTAAAAGGGCAACCGCTGAAAAGTGGAAAGACCCTCAATCGGTGATGTCACCAAGGTCCTGTGGTCGGATCAGCTTCTGGAACAGAGGTGGGTACCCTGCGACTCAAAGTACAGCAATTACTGACACAGTATTGGTTGTGGTGAACTAAACATAAGATGTTTCTAACCGTTCAGTGCACAGCAATTAATTAATATTGAGATTCAAATTGCTTTGTGACACAGCAATTGTCCATCTATGTTCTAGAATCAGAACATTTACAATCCGACTAATAATTGATGAAGATTAGACGAAGGGTTTGTTTTGTAGTGGGATCACGTTACAAGTAAATAAGCAAGAATAACTATTATAAATGTTAAATTTTGTTTAATCAATATGCCAATGTATTAATGGAATCCGAGGTAAAGTAGATATGAGGGCTGATCTTATAAAAATTATTTTTTAAAAAGTTTTATAAATCTTCATGATCCTACAAAGTAGATATAAAATGGCTTTAATATACATATATATATATATATATATATATATATAGCTCTTAACGCTCTAGCGGCAACAATTATGTTTTGTAATGATTAGGGATTCATCAGAAGCGAAAATTTAAAATTGGTCTTAGCAGACGAAATTTTCGGGTTTTCGCAACGAAACTGTGTAAACCATTAAAGCAAAACGAGAAAGATCTTCTAAAAACAGAAAAATACATGAGGTTTGCCTGAAAACTGTAATACAAATCCTTCTAGAGACCACCATGTTTATTTTTCGTTACTTAACAGGACAGATACGATTTATTTAACAAAATAAAAAATATATATTCAATAAACTAGCAAAGTCGGATCAAAAATTGCCTTGCTGAGGAATTTGCTAACTTTTTAATATTCAATTAAAATGCTGTTCAGTCTGTTTAAATCTCGTATACTGTGATTGGCAAAGCATGTGGTAGAATTTGGAAATTATAGTGGGCTGTAGAAACAATTCTTGTTTATAAATCATATGGAAAACCCCCAATAGATAGGCAATCGGGGAAAGAATAAAATTAACCATGATTTGAGGGTGTTTAATTATTCTGGAAATTAATGGAATATACTAGCTGAGGATAGATTCAGGTAGAGAGATATATCTCAGCGGCCATGAATTTCCGGGTTCGATAGCGCCAGTGAGTTAGTTAATTCTGTTATTACAGTTTAAAAGTTTAATGAGTGATCTACCTGTATGTATAAAGTTTAATTCGTTTAGGAATTTCTGAAAAAAATATATACTCGTTAGTTAATTGGGAGAAGTGTACAATGTACATAATTTTGTTGACTTATAATATGTATTTCTAAAAATAATCAATTTCGACGTAATATGAAAAATAATTATTTATGTTGCAAGAATTTAACGTGTTTCATGAATTCGTTACGAAATTCGGACTCAGCTGTCTTTCAGTCATAAACATCTAAATTATTCCCTACAACTCCTTTTAAAACGATATCCTAGAGGATTTTGTCCGTCTAACCTCCATGAATTTATTTAATATTATGTAGAATTCCATTATTTTAACAAAGTGGCAGTTTATTAATAGTGTACCGTATCTGTAAAACTATTATTCAGAAAGTAACCCCAAACACTACAATCAGAATTAACTGGCCCCTAGTTTGATACTGATAATGAGTCGATTTCAATATAAAATAATATATTCAACACATATTATGCCAAGAAAATGTTAATAACTGCATAATTTACAATTAAGACTTCATAGTAAACCATTAATAATAATAATAATAATAATAATAATAATAATTACAACAAATAAACAGATGAAGTTTGAGTAAATCAGTACAGTGCAATACTGTCAATTCATAAGATTAATTCACTATTTTTAAAAATGAAGTAATGTAATATATTTTTTATTTCTAAGTAGCTTTATAATCAAATAAAGTACAGATGTGAAATAATTATTTATGTCCATATCATCGTCATCATCGTAAGGACAACGGCTCGAGTTGGGCCTCGCCTGCTCTCAGCCAATATATATCCATCTCGGTCTATCTTCCGCCAGTTGTTAATACCAACCAAGCTTCTTCGCGTCATCAACTCCATTCAAACATCTAAGCACTGTTTTTCCAGCTTGTCATCTGGCTTCGATTGCATCTTATCTCGTTTGTATCCATTGTTTGACGTGTCCAGTCCATATCGATTTATATTTATTCATTATGTTTATTCATGTGCGGATGAAAGTATTTGTGTACTAGAGTATAGGGTACCGTCATATTCATTTAACGGTCATTTTATAAAGACGTAAAGTGCAAAATGAGACATAGGCTTAATCCCACAAATCACAAAATTGAATCATAAAATATGAAAGTAAAAACGAATTGATAACATGATCATGGATTGAATTTGTTCTAGTAGGCTATACAAGGTGCTCTAAAATTCCCCTTACAAACTTCTAGAACTAGTGGAGAGGACTGAGTTGATAATATTTAGAATAGGAAAACACGTCCGGAAACTTACCGTTTACGTGCTACAGCCGTTTGAAAACAAGCATTGCCTGTACGTACGTCACGTGTCTCAACAAGTAATGGCTTCGCGATTCGCCTAAATCGAAAATTTCCCAATCGAGTATTTCAAGACTTGGTGTTTTTTAAAGACTTTTTTTTTAAGTTTTGAAAACTGCAAACATTGATTGTGGAGGGTATATCCGAGATTATTAATGCAAGTCATGATTCAGTTTCCATTTTGTTTCTTTGGTTACTCATGAGATTAATTATAAAACAAGTGATGTACTGTGTCACGCCTCATAATAAATTACTTGTAAAAGTGGTCGGGTTAAAAACATGTTTTTCAAACGGCTGTAGCACGGAAACGGTACGTTTCCGGGCATGGTTTCCAATTTTAAATATTATCAACTCAGACCCCTCTACAAGTCCTAGAAGTTTGTAAGAGAAATTTTAGAGCACTCTGTATAGGTGATTCAAAATTACTCTTATAGACTAATGCGAGTTGTAGAGAAAGTTTGATACCTAAAATTTTGATATGCAACTAATTTCCTAAGGCACACCATTTCAGCACCACACTCATTTTATGAATCAAGGGATTTGAAATTCATTTTTGCCATTATACAAATCTTATGGTAAAGATCGACGTTTGAAGTCTCCTGATGTCACATGTATTCTTCTACAATATGACTTACCTACGAACAGCTACCAGGTAGTTTAACCTCAATACGCCCCAGTGTCGTTAACAAACCTAATTTAGTGCAGTATATGCAAGCAGAATTTTTATCTTCTGTCCATCATACCTACCAAAAATTCGAGTTGAAGTAAATACATTTAAATTGACAAATTGCTAGTTCATTGAATCTATTCATTATTTCAGCACCAAAAATGTACGCATGTTTCCTCTATAACTGCCACAACATTGTAATGGAACTTTCAAATTACTCTGTGTACTCAAAGTTATCTATGAAGGTGAGGATTTCATACGAACCTAAGAACGGTCACCACCTGTACATAAAATTCACTCACCTTAAAATAATGGAACATAGCACTGGTTTCTGGTATTACGAATCCATTTCTTCGGTCATCAAGAAATTCTTGAATATTGCGGAAAGGTAGTTGATAATTCTTGGTAGTAATGTAGGATATGATGAATGAAGAATAGCAAGTGAGTATAATTAAACTTGTAATATTTCCAACAATAGATAACATGCGCTGCGATATTGAAGTTGAATCTTGTCCTGCAACAAAGTGTAACTCATCAAATCTAAATAAACATACAATATAACGTATAATTAATCATAAGTAATGCCACGAGTGATTTCCAAATTATCGATAAATTCACGACTCACTCGTGAATATATATAGAGAATTTGGAAATCAAGAGTGGCATTTCTTAGGACTATTTAACGAATAAAAGTAAGCTGTTTACTCACAAATCATTATTTAAATATAGTTATTTTAAAATATTTATATATTTAATGAAAACGGCCAATTTTGAAAATAAATGAGAAACGATTGGTACGCTTCATTTGTTTATTTTGTTCATCACTGCAACCAGATCATATTATTTATTGCCAAAGGATCGCAATATTGTAAGAAGGCACCTTAGTGGAGAAATTTATTACCAACGTTATAGGTATTAATTAGTCCTATGATGTAAACATGTCATTTATATTTTTCTACAACGTCATTTTCTGGAAAATAATTCGTTTAAGAAAATGCGAACAGTGGTTTCATTTTTTGGTGGTATAATCAATTGCTACAAATGTTTTTTATATTATGTCCCGCATGCTCTTTCTGCTAACATTCGTGCACTATATATACAATCTAGTAGCCGTATTTCTTTTAGAGTCAATCACTGCAAAATTATGCTATGACCTATTCAGAATGTTAAAAATGAGGTACTCTCTTTCATATGATAAACTTTAGTTGATAAATTCGAGGCGAAACACGACTGTGGTTGGTTGTAAATAAAAAATAATTGAAATGTGATTGGTCATTGACTCCCATTTGGGGCATGAGTTAAAGAGTCAAATTAAAACTATGGATTTACAGGAGAGTGAATTTTATGTAGGATCTAAATATATTTGCTTGTTTATACTCGTATATGTACTCGTACATCTCTACATGGGATATGGGTGCTCCATTGTGGAAGTTAATTAACCAAGATAATGTAGTTACATTTATTTCCATGTAGATGTCAGCTAGTACCGCGTGGTTAACTCATCATCTCAAAGAGACATCTAGTAGGCAGATAAGGTGTTACTTGAATGGGAAATACCAAATGAATTTTTCTGAGAAGCTCTAATTCACGCTTGAAGTTATTTTACGAGTCCAAAAAAACTTTTTATACCATGAACCCCTGGCTTTAAGTCCCTTCCGTAGATTTTTTCTTGGATTTCTATATCTTAAAATCCATACATTCCGGGCGGATTTGAACCTTGACTCTCGAGAGCATACGGAAGGCACTTAACCCTAAGACCACCGAAGCACTCAATTATATGTATTTACATGCTAATAACACTGGTCGACGAAAATTAACTTTTCTTTCA
The DNA here is from genome assembly GCA_030220185.1 of Diploptera punctata. NCBI lineage: Eukaryota > Metazoa > Arthropoda > Insecta > Blattodea > Blaberidae > Diploptera > Diploptera punctata. The sequence continues at coordinate 1,308,185 of JASPKZ010009377.1, read as the reverse complement.
CAAGAATAAAAATATGAGATTTTAGAAGTATTTTTCATCCTGAATTTAAATATCATTTCAGTTTTTTTTCCTATCAGGCAAGAATTTTCTGTGATATTCATTTACATTTTTTATAATTTTTAATAAAATCCATCTAACTCGAACTCATTCTGACTTACCTAGAAAGTGGCAGATAGTGATTTTCGGGCATATTTTACATCTGGAACATCTCTCTTCTTGGTCCAATAGTAGTCAGGGGATATTAGAACTCCACTTGTCTTGGTACCTCTTTTCCATTGAGGAAATTTGCTGATGAAAACGCTCACCGTGCTCATCAGAGACAGCCCTTAAATACAGCTTGAATAAAATCGCTACATATAAGGTAAAGGTTCCTATGATAGGTCAAACAGAATGCTAAAATAAATATAAAAAAGTAGCTGTCACAAAGAAACTGTGCCTGATGGAAAAATTCTGACTACTTATCTGAATTCAGTATGAAAAAATGCACTAGATTCACTAATCAGATTTCTTGTGAAGAAAACCTTGTCGGCCAGTATAATTGAATAAACCTATATAATAAGATTTTAAATTAATTTAATCCGTAATGGCGAAATAATAATTAAAATAATAGGCCTATAATAACCTACCATTGTCATTAGAAGATGTAAAAAAGTCAATTTTTAACATAATTTAACAATCTGGATAATGTATATATTTTATTATACACGACATACAAATCAAGTTATGTGAACTGAGAAATGTCGAATTATTCAAGATTTAAAGCTTTCTACTACTATTATCATGTCCCAAGTAAGATGCAACGGTTACCTTGACAAGAAGTATCTGCAACAGGAAACAATTGCTGATCATTTCTTTTGTTGTTATGCCTCTTACTGATATGATTCCACAGTTGATTCATCAAAAAAGAGAATTATGTCGTACAGTACTGTTAATAATAGCACTGAAATCCATAACTTGATACTGAAAGGTTGGATATACGAGTCCCATATAATATCCACATTATTAGGAAGTTTTTTCATTATCAGATAGAATCTGTAACAGACGATTCAAGTCGTATAGTGGCTAGTATGCTCTTCTATGATTCATAGGTTCGCGGATTCAATCCCATCAAATATTCTTTTTGCACGATAATGCGTTCTGTCGTACTTACAGCAATGGCGACCATGATTGAAAGTTCAATTTCATAGATTTCGGGGTTGCCAACCTACAAATAACTAAGTAACTATACTGTAATATTACAAAATACCTATCTAGGGCGGGAATTAAAACTACTGTCATTTTATGTATTAGGAAAATACCGTTATAAATATATAACACTTCTTTCATAAGTTAAAATGTTCTCTTGAGGAGAATGGATGCAACCTACGCCTGGAATTTTGTATTTCATTTCCGATCTTAATTTAATCTATCCATCCATAGTAATTCTGCCCGAGGTCACGTCTTTCACTGCAATCATAGCATTTTCATGCTATGCTTTGCAGCTGTACTAGGGAATTATAGGTGTGGTAGCTTCCCGTTGTTTTTCACACCGGTGAATGATGATGATGTTAAAGATAAGGATGGTGATGATTGCCGGATGATTTTCGATGACGTTGGACCATAAGCTTCCTGACATTTGTCTTACAGGTGAAGAAAAATCTCGAAAAAAATCGTACCCAGGAGCCAGTCCCGACCGGGAATCGAACCCGTGCCCGCTGCGTGACAAGGCAGCACGCTACAGCGGTGGACGTTAATTTAATAATGGAGTAAATTATTATTGATTCCAGTGCATGGAGTTGTTTATAAAGGTATAAATCGCTAAGGTTTCTTATCTTACTTTCAAATTAGTCTAGCTATCGGATTTTCTTCTCCTGAAAAATTACATATAAAATGGATTCTGCGACCATTAGATAAACAGAAAAACAACGATAAAAGGAAACATCTTAACTTAGAATTGATAATTGAGAATATGACGGGGTTGTATTAATGTTGTACATACCTTGATTTAATAATTGATTCAATGAAATCTATAACCTTGGAGCGTTCAGAATTCCATATAATTGCACTGATACACAAGTCAATTTCATTGTTCATCAATTTACCTACTACGCCACTCCAGCTTCCATTTCCAAGATCGTTACCATATTGGTTATCAGAAAGCAAATACTCAGATCTAAAAAAATATTAATTTACAGTAAAAAATATAATATTAATAAGTTTACTTAATTGAAATGGCACTCAAGTTTGGGATTGGGGAAATCGAAGGATTCATATGCTTCACATTCACGGTGATTTGCAGTTATTGTGTTATTTTGGATTGTGGGTAATTACCTGGCTGGGTTTTACATTTTACCAAACCATCTCCGATTGAGGGTCTTTCCACTTTTCAGCGGTTGCCCTTTTACCAGCCGGCTGCTGGCCCTTCACATCCACATGTGTCAATCACAGAGGTAGATGATCAACAGCCAGTGTAGGGGTGACATGTGGTTAGCATGTCGAGTCCCCCAGCCGTTATAGCTAGTTCCTCAACCTGGAGCCGCTACTTATTGTAGCTACCCAATTGCCTCACGATGCTGGGTGGGCACCGGTCCCATACTGGCCGAAATACCGTGAGAAAATTTCTTCCCCCATGGAGACTCGAACCAGCGCAAGTCCCGTAGCTCTGCGCCAAGGCTTCCTACCTTAACCGCTCGGTTACGGCGCGGGACACCATCTGCGGATTACAATTTTAATACGTTTATACGTGACGTCCTACCACTGTACACAGCAAATATTCCATTAGTAGTCACCTAAAAAGTATGTTTTAATATTACGAATTTTCTGGTGATAATAACGTAAATGTCAAAAACTTCATCGGTGAGATATTTCACAATCATTAGATTGGCAGGAGTGAGCCTATACTTTGTTCGCCATAATCTCCCGATCTGATGTCACGATATTATTTCTGAGAATTGAAATAAAACGCCTTGTTAATGAGGATTCTGTAATTACAGATGCAATGAATAGGGATTAGTCGTCCTCGTTGCTGTTACTAGGATGCTTATTTCGGAAACTACTTTTTAACGTAAAAATAACTGGTGAGATGATGTTAAAAAAATCTTTAAACTGAAAATATATAAAACTATTATTCTACTAGTTACATTATATGGATGCGAAACATGGACTCTTACTTTAAGGGGGAGGAAAGGAAATTACAGGTATTTGAGAATAAAGATCTTAGGACAATTTTTGGACCGAAGAGAGACGAACAGACAGGTGAATGGAGAAGTCTATATAACAGTGAACTACATGGTCTTTATAGGAAGCCAGATATAATAAGAATAGTTAAGTCTCGTAGACAGTGATGGGCAGTACATGTGGCAAGAATGGGGAAGCTTCTTGCAGGAAAACCAGAGGGAAAACGCCCAGTTGGTAGATCAAGTATGAGGTGGAGAATTACTTTAACTATCTATTTGAGGGAAATTGATTATACAAGGAATGATTAGCTCAAGGTAAGGATGTATGGAGAGCTTATGTCCGCGTGGCCATGAACCTACGGTTTGGCTAGTGCCAGTGATTTAGTTATTTTATGACTCTTTTTTTAAAGTTACTTAATGCGAAAGTCCAACGCATCTACTGTGTAGAAAGCGTTCATACTGGCCTCCTATTTCATTCATCAAATGTAATGATGGTCTTTTGCATAACCATGTATGCAAGATACTTAAATGCTAAAATAAATATAACTTCATGGCACGGTAGGCCTAGAAATCCCTTGGTATATCAATCTGATCACATCCACGTGTATAAACCACAGAGGTGAACGATCATCCAGCCAGTATAAATGTGACGTGATTAACCGGTATTCTTAACCTGTCGCCGCCACTTATTTTAGTTCTCAAGTAACTCACTACTATGCGCTGGCATCTCTCCCATATACTGATAGAAATTCCAGGAGAAACGTTTTGCTCCCATGGGAACTTGATCCTCGAGCATTTTAGCTAGAAGATCAAATCATTCGGCCACGTTATGGTACAATTTAAAATATTTTTATTAAATCTCGACCACAGGATTCCAATTATGTACCATATTAAAGTCCAAAGATATTTTGTAGTGATGTGGAAACATCTTACCTAAAATTCAAAGACCTCTCCATAATCTTCCATATTTCTCCATAATATCCCGTCACGTCTAATCTTTTAATCCCAGGTGAGCCTTTTTCATACACACGTCCCTCAGAACTCTAAAAATAATAAAATATAAACTTTAAAATAATAATAAGAATGGTAATTATTATTATTATTTCAGGATTAGTAAAATATGTGACTTCCACATTACAGTACATGCTTTCTGAGCTAACGATAGTCAATCACCAAACCAATTTGGATACTAATACTACCATATTCCCATTGAGATTTTACTTGATTTTAATTTAAGAACATCCAACAACAAGTTAGTCACTTACAATTCAACATTTGTATTCACGTAGACTTTCACGGCCGGAGTTGCTATGGTGATCTTGATGAAGATGCCAGACGCAGTCTTTGACGAAACGTCGGGGAACTACAAGCCTCACGACCACGGCCAACAGCCCGAAAATCTTCATCAAGATCATCATAATTCAACATTTGTTGTATCCACGGAGGTTCAGTATAGATTCCATATTGTAACAGCAGTTGTGATTGTAAATGGTGGGTCATTTTTCTATGCAAGAAACGAATTTTTGTTTGTAAAAGTTCGTTAAAAGCAGATCTACTTCTTGTGCTTGAAGAGCAAATCAGTGTCTCTTGAAGTTATATAAAGATTGGGGAGTAAATTTGAAACAACTGGTACAGTTTTCGAAAAGAAATGCATTCCTTAATATGAACGGTTTTAACACAAGAAAAATAGGATTACATTAGCCAATCTAGAACGTGATAACGGCGATGTTTGAAAACAAATTAGAAATGTGAGGTTATGTATATTCACTGCAACTCGATCATATTATTTATTGCCAAATATGATCGCAATATTGTAAGAATGCCCTCTAGTGGAGAAATAATGAAACACATCAAACTATTATAATCAACATTATAGGTTAATCATTTATATTTTGAATAAACAACTCAGTAAAATCACTGAATCTATTCATTATTTGCTATATTCAATGTATTTGTTAGAGAAAAATAATGGTCTAACCTGTTCAGAATATTAAAAAAGGAGGAGCTTTCTTTATCACAAAAGCAGGAGCTGATAAAGAGAAGTCAATAAAGAGCGAGGTGAAACAGGACTGTCATTGGTGTAACAGAATTCATTGAAACATGATTGGTCATTGACTACCATTTGCGACATGAGTTAAATGGTCTCAAAAAAACGTTAAACTGAAAATATGTTATTATTCCAGCTACATAATTTGGATGGGAAACTTAGACCACGTATAAAACGGGGAAAATAAGAACAACACTCTTTCATGAATTAATATATGTTATCAAAATGCAATAACATTAATTCTTAATTATTATGAATAATTATATATAAATTAATTAATGTATAATGCTATTGTGTTATTATTTAATTGTAATATTACTGTGTTTTCTTAAGTAATTGCAATGTTATGGTTTTTTTTAGTGTATAGTGCTATTGTGTTATTATTTAATTGTAATATTACTGTGTTTTCTTTATGTAATTGTAATGTTATTGCTTTTTTTAGTGTATAATGCTATTGTGTTATTATTTAATTGTAATATTATTGCGTTTTCTTTATGTAATTGTAATGTTATTGCTTTTTTGTTGTTTATTTTTCTTCACACTAGTAGCAATTATTTCTTTATTGTAACGGACTGTCAAAAGCACGTACGGCTTACTGCCCGTGCGACCCATATTTGTAAATAATATTGTAAATATCTTACTTTTGTCTAATAAAGTCCTACTACTACTACTTTAAGGGAAGATAAAAAATTACGAGTATTTGAGAATAAAGGTTTTAGGAAAATTTTCGGACTAAATAGAGATGGACAAGACAGGCGAATGGAGAAGACTGCATAAAAGTGAACTGAATGATCTATATATGGGAAACCATATATTAATAAGAGCATTTAAGTTTCGTAGGTTGTGATGGGCAGGGCATGTAGTACGAATGGGGAATAAAAAAGAGGGCATGAAAACTCGTAGAAGAACCAGAGGGGAAGCGCCTAATAGGCAGGCCAAGAATGAGACGAGTGATTAATATCGACTATGATTTGAGGAAAGTAGTTATACAGGGGATGACTGTAAGATAATTGCTTAGGAGAGGGATATGTGGAGAGCTTATGTTCCGCGTGTAAATGAACCAACGGCTTCGACAATGCCAGTTAGTTTGTTAGTTAGTTATATCTCAAAAGGAGAAGATACGATTCCATTGTTCAGATTTATTCGGAACTGGAATAGGTCACGGGACCTAATCTTGAAGTCAAATATCAATACCAATTATATTATGGCAAGACACATGAATACATGCAAGAATTGCTTAGTCTAATAATTATGTACACACCAAGATACAAGTGGCGATATTACGAAAAATGAAATGAAATTTATTCCTTAATATATTTTGTTCAGTTAAACTGTAGTAGAGAAAACCTGTATTTCAGTCACAATTCATTATAAGTTTTCTAAAAAAATTTAAAAACTTACCGTTATACCTGTAACTCTAAAAACAACACCTTTAAGATCACTTCGCCTGGCGTATAGATCAATTCGGGGGCTTGAAAATCCAACAGAACAACTCCAGTTAGTGTAATGCTTGTACCTGAGTGGATGAGAAAAGTTTATTTTATAAACTTCAGTGAGAATAACTTTTTCACCGTCTTGCTTGGCTATCAGAAATTCGCTGTTTATAGGAATGTTAAGTGTTTCTAATTCCTGGTTAGATTCCCAAAACAGCAACCAAATAGCTTCTGATAGAGGAATCTGCAAGTCAAAGAATCAATTTAATACACTGATTTGTTATTAAGCGAATATGTTGATGAATATGTCCTTATTTTATAGACTGAAATAATACATAATTTACATGATATATCAAGATAAGTTATTGGTGTCTTTGCACAGTTATCTGAATACTCTAATTTAAAAAAAAAAAGACGGTAGAAAACGGTCGAATTACTGTCGCAGAATGTAGTCCAATTTTCAAGAAAACGATTTTTTATGCCATTTCCCTATATGTATAAAAACATTAGTTTCCTTCACTATCTATATATATATATATATATGGTATGATAAGAAAAATAAATGCCTGGACAGGATTCGAACCCGGATCTCTGAGTCTGTACCTCAGTGTGATATCCATTACACTACCAGGCGAATCCAATTCAAACATTTATTTTTCTTATATATGTATTACATTCCCCATTATTAATAGATGTCGCGAGAACTCAGTCTTCACTGCCATCTAGTAGCTGACTATAACAAGTAAGCAAATTAAAGAGAACATTTTTACTTTATAGCAGTGACGCTTTATCGATGTTATAATTAAATATTTAACATTGAGCAATGCAAGCTTAATATGGTATGATAAGAAAAATAAATGCCTGGACGGGATTCGAACCCGGATCTCTGAGTCTGTACCTCAGTGTGACATCCATTACAATAATGAGGTACAGACTCAGAGATCCGGGTTCGAATCCCGTCCAGGCATTTATTTTTCTTATCATACCATATTAAGCTTGCATTGCTCAATGTTAAATATTTAATTATAACATCGATAAAGCGTCACTGCTATAAAGTAAAAATGTTCTCTTTAATTTGCTTACTTGTTATAGTCAGCTACTAGATGGCAGTGAAGACTGAGTTCTCGCGACATCTAGTAATAATGGGGAATATAATACATATATAAGAAAAATAAATGTTTGAATTGGATTCGCCTGGTGGTGTAATGGATATCACACTAAGGTACAGACTCAGAGATCCGGGTTCGAATCCCGTCCAGGCATTTATTTTTCTTATCATACCATATTAAGCTTGCATTGCTCAATGTTAAATACGAGTATTTAATTATAACATATATATATATATATATATATATATATATATATATATAAACGAATGTATGACGGTACTTTATGCATTACTACACCATTCATCCGATTGTGATGGGGCTTTTTGCAAAATGTTCAGGAGTTTCCCGGGAAGAGTTTAGGCTACAAGAGAGTTGTAATATTCAAATCCTTCGCCCTTACAAATCACCCTTTATTGCGAAAAACGTGTTTTTCGGAACTTCTTTTGGCGCTTAAATGATTGACGCTGTCTAAACCATAACATATACATCAAATTAAGGTAAACAGAATTGAATATCTAACAAATCTACAAAATAGTCCGCGACAACATAATGTCTATCTTTTACGGATAATTCATAATAATTATTTTTATCATTGACCTCATTGATGTCAAGGAAATCGGGATGACTAGATTCCCGGGAAAGCGTAGCAGCGAACGGTAGGTATTATTTTACGGATGAATCTCAATAATTATTTTTGTCTTTCAGTTCATTTATGCGAAGAAGATCGGGTAATCAACACGGGGTTTCTAGGAATAATTACGATATAAATTTATAATTATTTTTCTTTTTACTTATCCAACTAAACATACAAAAACATTTAATTTATTTAGGCGTAGCAGCGCACGCCGGATATTAGCTAGTCTATAATACAATTATTTTTTACATTGTTTTTAATCATTAATTTTTACCATTTTTCTAATAATACATTATATATTTACTACCTTAAAGCCGTCTCCGTATATGCGTGACTAGCGCGCGCAGCAGTCCCAGGTTAGAATCCTAGGAGTTCCAGAGTGATATTGCTGGTAGGTCATATCTCGATTTTTCGGGATTTTCTCGGGTTCTCCCGTTCGTCGAATTTCATTTCATCATTTCCTCTCCCTGCCCTTCATGTTATTTCATTTTAAATTAATTCATTTCATATCACCCTTCACCTAATTTCATGTTAGGAAAATTAGTTCGGTTGACAACCAAAAATGTAGAAAATATGTGGTCGCGGGAATCTAATAGAGGGGCCCACAAGGGGGGTTGGCTCATGACTATGAGCCTGACCAATAAAAAAGGGCAGAAGGAGCAAACCGGTGGGTTATTGTCCCTCCACGCAACCATGGACCCAACCGAAAAATGGCGGTATGGATCATGAGAGATGAACCTATGATCCGGATCCGAAGTATAAACCTACTACTCACATAATATTGTAAAGTAGATTTTATTCCATTCATCCATAACATACTGGGTTAGCGCGGTGCTCAGGACAGTTTATCCGCCTATTCCGAATAAAGAACTAAAAGAACTACTACCTTAAAAGTTACATACTGGAAAATGATACTAAGGATGTGTGTGTGCATGTTTACGTGCTGCGTAGTGCATATTTATGTATGTGTGTGTGTGTGTGTGTGTGTGTGTGTGTGCGCGTGGTTTTTTTTTCGAAGAAAATATGATACTAAGGAAAAAGAAAAATTACAAGTGGAGACTGAAATAACCTATAAGATGAGATATTGCATTCGGAATGTATAATCAGATACGATGAATCAGTATTCTGGAGGGGATGGAAATAAACCAGTAAAATGTAGAATTTACACGAAAACGCTTTCAAAATTTCCCAATTTGCTAGAATTTCGTTTGTTGCAGTTAATCTTAATAGAAGTAACAATAACCCCCACTTTAATCTTGAAACATTGTACCTACTTGGAATAACTGAAGGTCTCATGAGGTTAAAAGGACGAAATATAGGCCTAATCGAAGATATCAAGAGGAATCTCAATAGATTATTGCACATTCTAATATGCATACCTGCTCTAAAATAGCTGAAGTTAGATGATTTTTTAAGAGAACCAATTTATAATTATATTGCATATTTGGTATTGATTCATTGGCCATAACTATAAAATACAAGAAAACGAATGTAATCCAAAAGTAGTTGGGAGGGGAAGCACACACAATCAGAATAATTCTCTGGACGTTTGTTTACTACGCATGATCCACCAGCGGTGATGTCAATTAAAAATGTTGGACTAAAAATTTAGCCCAAATCATTATGACCAATTCTGATAAAATGTTTACTTACTGTGATGTCCATTACATATTCCTTAAATAATCCCAATGAATGTTACGCCGAAGTCAACTGTTGATGGCATTATTTGTTCAAGATAGTTAATGTCGCAAAAAGAGATTTATATTATTAATAATAATAACAATAATAATAACAATAATAATAATAATAATAATAATAGTGGACAATAGTATATTACGATGTAAGGTTGGGAAGTGGTATTTACAGAATGGATGAAAATGTTCAAAAAACCGAGCGATAGCGAGGTTTTTAATTTCCGTGATTCTGTAAAACACTTCACAAACGTGCGTTGTACATTATTTTTTGCGCGATGGTGTTTTCAAAATAATAAATAGTATTAAAATAATAACATCTCTGTTGAAAATATGTGCGTTCATTATAAACAATTGAGTAACGTTAACAGTGTGGGCAATATTTATTAGTTGAAAGTACAGACCTTGAGACCATCATTATTGATAAAATGACCGCAAGTAGGGGTACGTATTTATCGTTTTATATTGTTTCAAATAAAGTTCAGTTTATCTAAAATGCAGTGATTTGTTTCGAATAATATAATATTAACACTACCTTTTGGATTTTTTTCTATATACATTGTACGTAGCATACGAGTACATAGAGGGCAGTGGTTTTACTTCCCGCACGTGGGTAAATATAATTTTACAGTATAGTTATTTAGGTTGGCAATCCCAAAATGTAGGTTAGTTGAACTTTCAATCATAGTCGCCATTGCTGTAAGTACGACAAAACGCATTATTGCGCAAAAAAATAAATTTTCAAGAAATGGTGAACCAAATGAAGCAAGAAGACGGAGATAAGACAAATATATTATTGGAATTTTGACATCAATGGAAATCACGGTAAATGGATCTCACAGACTGGACCAAACGTTCACTAATCTTAAAATATGTATTAGTGTGTTCTGTTAAAATATTTCTAAAAAATAATTTATATTAGACATAAGATAACCTTGTTTAAGATGTTAAAGAGATTTGTGTTATTGTTACTGTTGAGAAGAACAAATAGAGGGATGTTCTTTCCACATTTCAGTTGACTGAATGTTTGCTGCACAATTTCTGGAGACAAAACTGATATAGAATATTCTACTTCTTTGTTCTGGAGGAGATTGTAAATTTCTTCATGAATGCCTAAAAAAGAAATGGAAATAAGTAAACTATTTTTACTCATTAAGTCATACAAAATTTATCGGGTTATTATTACCAATAGATCTATAATTTTATAAAGAAAATACTTCACTTTTTACATTATAAATATAATATTTGCTTGAAATTAATTGTACACTACAATAATATATTATCCTTATATTATTTTAATTCGTACTTTTCCTGAGTTTAACCTCTTTCTTTACGGATTATTATTTATCTTAACATAATTAATACCAGAAAGCAATGTCTATTTCTCAATTATTACAAATTATCATAAAATAATATTAATAATATTACACACAATGAAAATTATGTGTATTGCAGATAAATTAATCTCAATACGCAACACCATTAGCAACTGTAATAATAATAATAATAATAATAATAATAATAATAGTAATAACAACAATAATAATAACAATCATAACATTATTATTATTATTATTATTATTATTATTATTATTATTATTATTATTATTATTCCTCTGAGACCACGTTCCTAGTGAAACAATTAGGCAAGAACTAAAAAAATGTTAATCTAAATGAAAAAATACAAAACTATAAACAGAAATGGCATGAACATATTTTAAGAATGGACTCTCCTAGGCTAACCAAACAAGCACTGTTGTACCAACCTCAAAGCTATAGAGATGTGGGACGTCCTAGAAGACGATGGAAAGATGAATTCTGAGAGCGGAACAGGCCGACGGCCTAACATGAATATGATTATTATTACTTATTTTTATTATTATAAATTTTAATGAATCAATAAAACAATTAAATAATAAATTTAATTTAGCTTTTCTTTCACAATACAGCAGTAAATTTATACAGACTGAATATTTTTCAAAGCTAATGATAATTAATTTTAATTTGTTTATCTAACATTTAAAATATAAATATTGACTGAAAGTCTCTCTTTCTAATTTCGAATGAGAATATTTTGTGATGAGTAAAATCCTACTATTAATTATACTTACCAAATTGTAAATCTTGGACGATGTAAATACAACCAGATAAATATCTTTTTGCTGTAGATTTGACAACGCCATCAATAATACCACAACAAACAAACTCATTGAAGGTAAAAATTAAAATTATGAAATCGAGATATTTCATTTTTCTTTTCAAATATTCGTACAATTAACAAAGTAAAACTTTTATTGATTTTTACTGATTATTATTCATTTCCACAAATTAGTGCTGAAACTGAAAAAAAATATATATATATACACACACAAAAACAAATATTTTTATAAATTCTGAATGACAGCTTTGTGACTCAAGTGATTTTTCAGTCGCCATTCAATTCTTCGTCTCGAGGTTTCATCACAGTTACTCCATGTTTGGTTCGTTGTGAACGATTCACAGCTAGGGCAGGTTTCTCAGGTTTATCCCGTATTATCCTTTTGTAAACGTAATTTCACAACTTATACACTCATATCATTCTTTCGATTCATTTCATCCGCCCCTAGATTGTCCGATGGGCCTAATCAACCAGAATATCGCAGAACTTCAATGAAAGGGTCTTCATCTCATCCCTCGAACTGGGTTACATCGAATACGAGAAGATTTTTATGTATTCTGATCACTTCATAATCACTTAATATTGTATTTATCATGATTTATTGAAAGCATTTTATAACAAAATTAGGTAATTTTGGACGGACAAAGTACTTTTTTAATCTCCTCTACAAAGATAATTTATCCCATTGATAAGATTGGAGAAATAATAAATTAATACACAATAGAAGCTTTTCGGGCCTCTCCTCTTATGATCCCTTTTACAATTTCGCAGCCTTTAGAGTGGCGTGGAAACTGAATCCCAGTTAACCCGCATGGAAACCGTAGGCCAAAGATGCAAAACGCAAACACTCACCGACCATCGGCAATAGAATTTAACCTTGGTGCTGAATGTGTATCTTACGCAATACAAACATAAATGGTTGAATAAATGTTTGGTTTATACATACCGGATTTCATGGAGTTGATATTATTAATTGAATTAGGTTCTTTGTTGGGTTTAAAAATGGATTTTCTATTTTTTGTAATTCATTTTTGTAATCATTAGTAGTGTGCAGTGATTTTTTTTATATTTCACACAGTTCAATGTGGCTGTGGTGGCGTTGCCTCTTTTTTTATTGAGAAATGTTTCTGGAATGTATTTATCATAAGTAATGTCACGAGTGATTTCCAAATAATCGATAAATTCAGGAGTTGAATGTTTTTAGAGGATTTGGAAATCAAGAGTGACATTTGTTAGAACTGTTTAACGAATTAAATTAAGCTGTTTACTCCAAAATTATTATTTAAGTATGTTTACCGGTATTTTAAAATATTTGTGTATTTAATGTAAACGACGATGTTTGAAAACAAATCAGAATTGTGTGGTTATGTTTCATTTGTTTATTCACTGAAACTTGATCATGCTATTTATTGCCAAATAGGATCGCAAGTATTGTAAGAATGCACCCTAGTGGAGACGAAATGAAACATATTAAATTGTATATTATAACCAACATTATAGGTTATTAATTTATGTTTTTAGTAAACAACTCTGTAAAATCGTTATTTAAAAACACAATTATTGAACACACAATTATCAAATGTGTAGTTCGAAGGAATCTGTTCAGTATTCAGTGTATTTGTTGGAAAGTCAGTTACTGTAAAATATTTGTTGGAAAGTCAGTTACTGTAAAATAATGCTCTGGCCTGTTCAGAATATTAAAAATGATGAGTTTTCTTTATCACATAAGAGGAGGTGGTAATGGATGAGTTTTCTTTATCACATAAGAGGAGGTGGTAAAGAGAATTGGTTAAAGAGCGAGGTGAAACACGACTGTCATTGGTTATAAAACAAAATTCATTGAAATATGATTAATCATCGACTCCCATTTGGGGCATGAGTTAAATAGTTAATGTGAGAAATGGGTAGATTCAGGTGGGAAAACATTTCCAACATTTACTTGAAAAAAGTGTTTTGTTTGTATTTCAGTTTATTCTGTTGCTTATTTCGGGGAAATATTGCACTCCTGTTTTGATCTACTTTTTATAGCAAAAATCCTTCAACTAGTCCCGGCGAATAACCACTTTGTGCTTGGGTACGATGCATGCTCCGTATGCTGAATGTTTGAAAATGCCTTCTTTGCAGATATATATGTACACACACACACACGCGAAATGGAACAGAATTCTACCTGCATAGTTTTACATGATGGTTGAAAGTTTCGTTGTAAGATCTCCGATGACTTATTATATTGTGTTATTTATAACACAATTCATAATTTGTTAACATGTCAGAAGAAGATACAGTGTACCGAAACAGCTGTCACTGAATTATATCTTAATATTTATGAAAATCAAATGAAACTAAGTTTTATTTTTATTTAATTAATACTTATTATATTGTAGACTATTGATGTTTTAGACACATCTTGAACAAAAACATTAATCGATAGCATGTTATATTTCTGAATACATCCGTAATGCATTATTCTAAAATAATTCGCCGGAGATCATGATTTCTTCATATGAAAAATGTCTGCCTTTGCTCCTAAACAACCTATGAAAGTTTCTGGGTAGAATTTTGTTTATCCTGTATATATAATCATACTCTAAAATTCCCTCTTTATCTCTTTTTTCTATTATGGATAAACCTATCCTTTTGTTTCAGCTTCAACGTGCGCCATACCATCCGGTCTGTATGTATTGCATTTGTAACTCAAGATCACATTCACATTTTTTGTCAATAAAAAATCGCGCATCATATCAACAGATCCCATCAATTAGTCAATAATGGTAAAAAAACATAAATGCACTTATCGCACCATTATTTTTTTGTTAATATTAAAAGTGACCTAAACTTTTGGAATCATATCGACACTCAAGAGACTATGTAGGCGACAGGGATTCAATAGATAAAAGTATACTAAACAAGGAAGGAAGAGACACCCCAGCAACAAGAAATCAAGACCAAAACACAAGACACACAGAATGGACTCCTATCAGCCCTGCAGAAATTAAAAAAAAACAATAAACCAAAGCAAGAACAGAAAAGCATCCGGCCCAGATATGATATTTAATGAACATCTCAAAAACACAATTGACACACTGAGTCCCATATGGACAAAACTATATAACAAATATATGGAACTAGGAAGAATTCCAGATCAATGGAGAAACTCGACGATAAAAGTTATATACAAAGGAAAAGGGGATCCAACAGACCCTAACAAATACAGGGGCATCGCTCTTGAAAACGCTCCCTTCAAGAATCTAACAAAAATTATAACAAATGGAGTAAGGGGAAAAATCAAAGAAAATCTCCCTGACGCGCAATTTGGATTCAGGAAAGAGAGATCAACTCAAGCGGCAGTGAAACTCCTCCTTCAAAACGTAGAGGGAGCACTCGATAGGAAACAGAAGCTGTACACTGTCTTCGTAGACTTTACGAAAGCCTTCGAGCTAATGGATAGAGGATTAATAATAAGCAAATTGAAAAGTATCCTGGAGAGGAGAACGCGTGGGCCCAAATCATTACATCAATAATGAAAGAAAATATCATAGTTATATCAGATGGTCTCTCAAAATCAAAAACTATACTGCAGACAAATGGGGTACTGCAAGGAGAGTCATCGAGCCCACTCCTATTCATAATGGCAGCCGAAGAACTGGTAAGGAAAATAGAAGAACTAGGAGAAGAAATTGTCGTATATGCATACGCAGACGACATCGTAATCGGATCAACGGATATAAGTAAACTTCAGAACGCCATAACAACTATGGAAGAATTGTGTAAAACCCACAGCTTCTATATAAACAAAGAAAAAACAGAAATGATGGTGTTCAGAAACGGAGGAAAGATCCCTGCCACAGCAGAAATAAAACTGGACAAAGATAACATCAAACTAGTAAAGGAGTTTAAATATCTAGGCATTACTTTACAACTCAGTGGAAGAAGCTTCACAAAACACTTTGCAGAAAGATCAACGCAAGCAATAATGGCAATAAATGATATACGCAATATACAAGCTCTAAGCCTGGAATCAGCGATGAAACTATTCAATGCAAAGATCCTCCCAATAATAACTTACGGGATGGAAATCATATGGCCACATCTTACAGAAGCTAATCTGAACACACTGGAAAAAGTGAAAGCTACATACATAAAAAGAGCAATAGGAGTATCAAAAACGACAAGAAGCCGTCTAGTGTACCTACTGGCAAGGGAAACTTTTCTTATCGAGGACTTGAAAACAGCATACCTACTACCAATCACAGAACCCTATGAACATGCGCTACAAAGACTACGCAGGAAAAGAGAAGAAGTATGGCCGGAATTCTTCAGCACCGGAGCGATGATAGACAGGAACTGGACAGAAGCAAATTTCCAGATACGACAAGTCATCACAAGATTAAGCGTGCATGGATTCCACCACGTAATGTGTATAGATAAAACATTCCATGACCCGAAGATATCATGCATATGCGAAGTGTGTGAACAGAAATGCGAAAGATATCACATCGAAACATGTACACAAAGAACAAAAACAATTTGTGATTACGCAAGACCAAGTTAGTGTTAGTGATTGTTAGCTGTGTTATCACCTTTGCACATTTGTGCGCAATCCATTTATATATAATAGATAGAAGTCCACCAATATACATTTAAACTGTTCAAAAAGCTCATTTATTGCTCTTATAATGTGATATTTTTAATTGTGTTGATATCAACGTTTGATTTGTGGTGCTTTTAGGCACATTACTGAAATTCATGTACAACTAAAAAATTAAGTGTAAAGAAGAGAAAGCAATAAATCTTATATTTGCAATGTGCTTATGAAAGTTAGTCCGAACAAAAAGTGACACAGAAAGACCGATGGTAGTAAAAAAGTTTATAAAAAATATAAATTGGACAGGCAAGAAAATAAAGAACAAGTAATGGATGAAATAGAAGAAAATAGGTGATTAACTTTCAAAATGAATTGTAAAAAATTCAATCTTTAGCTACATTCTCTCCGTCACAATAATTTCCTGAAAAAACAATTTGGAAGTTTTCTTAGGAAAAATTAAAGGGAAGACTAAATAAGATGTAAGAGAAATTATAAGATGCCCGACTATAAAGAAAATAAGTTTGCTGAAGAATAAAAGTGAAGTTTCCTTGGCAAGTCATTACGTACCTTTAGATTAGAAGATGATGAACACCGACTTCCATTATTTGTCTTTTAATTTAAATTATCATTTTTGCATATATATATATATATATATAATTTCTGTGTAAGATAAATAGTCTTCCGTTTTTAATTGACACCATTAAAGGCATTATTTAGAGAAGAAAGGAAAGTATTTTCTGATTTGCTAATTTAGTGCCTTTTTGTATACCCTGTATCATAATAATCAAATTTTAACATCTTAAAGAAATATAGATAAATTATCGGTTGTTTAATGTCTTTGACATCGTTCGATTCCTAATAGCCAATTTTGTCGGTCCATCCAATCTGCTGGTTGTAGATGTTTCTCCTTCATGTATAAATATATTCCCTGACTCCAGGAAGTCTTATGTCTTCCTCTGCCTCGTCTTCCCTCAAGTTTCCAATCCAAAACACATTTTGGTAGCCGATCCTCTTATAGAAATATAATGTTTATATTTACTGATACATTGTTAATATTTATAAATTCTTTGTTCACAGGCATGGTGTTCATACGTGTGACCTCTGTTCCTCTTCCAACAGGTAAGCAATTTTTAAATTTTTTTCATTGAGTCTGGTTTCGAACTTCTTTTATTTTGTAGCCCTATATTTTCTATAGCGACAAAAATATATTACTACAAATTTTAGCTGATGATAACGTTCCACAACAATATATTACTAATATCTTCAACATCTATAAAGATAATGAAATCTCTGTTAAACAAGATGACAAATTATCTTCTTGGCAAAAGATCAGCACTGGAGTAAGACAGGGATGTGGACTTTCACCGGTGCTTTTCATTATATATATGAGTAAATTAATAAATGATTGGAGGAAAACACAACGAGGATATATACTCATCAATAGGAACCTCAAACTCGATGCTATTCTTTTTGCAGACGATTTAGCGCTTCTGGCACTTTCCGAAAATGATTTACAACGATCAATTTATAATTTACAACAAATAGGTGCCAAATTTAATATGGAAATATCAATTAACAAAACTAAAATTATGGCATTTCATGGGAAGGACCCCATACAAAGTAAAATCTGTCTCCATAATAAAATTTTAGAGAGATCTAATCAATTTAAATACCTTGGATATTATCTCTCTATCTGGGATGAAAAAGATATCCCTGAAAAAATTACTAGTTATAATAAAAGTTTGGGAATAATTAATCAAGTTATGAATCCATCCCTTGTACAAAAAAAAAACACCAGATTACGTTTATATAACAGTTTGGCTAGACCAGTGTTGACCTATGGTAGTGAAGCATCGACACTAAAAAGACAACATGAAAGCAGAATAACGGCTTGTGAAATGAGATTCATGCGCAGAACAGCGGATTACACGATGGGATCGGAAAAGGAACACCGATATCTTAAAAGAATTGAAGACTACGCCAATTTTGGAATATATTAAACAGTACCAACTAAATTGGAAACACCATCTTGAAAGAATGAGTTCAAATCGGATCCCCAAAGCTGTTTATAATTATATACCAAGAGGACGAAGATAACTGGGCCGTCCTACGAAACGCTGGAGGGAAAATGTTCTATAGGATCGTAACAGGCTTTGGCCTAATACTTGGAAGGAAGAAGAAGAATATTTTCTATAGCGATGATACTGACACATTGTAGCCAAAAATCCAGATAGGATCGTCTCTGTGTTTCTGTCCGCTGTTCGTAGTGAAAGAGGGTAAAATAGAAAAAAATAATTATTCGTTATTTAATTAAAAACTGCGCTAATTTATAAAGTTCTGTATCTTAAATTAAATTATCCCCCCAAATCATACTACCTTTATTGATATATCTAATTATCAACATCGTATATAGATGATAGTTTGCGCCAGTAGATAGTGTGTAGAATTCGCCTTTCACTCATTATAGAATCATTGCTCGAATACACCGTAGATATTATTTTTTTTAAATAATTCCTAAGTTCACATTAAGTTAGCCAGTCCTCTTCGTGCTTTGTCGGTATAGTCCCATCATTATATTCCGGCAATCCTGCTTCTAATTCCGGCAGTGTAGTGGGATTTTAAATCACTGGGTATATGTTCTTGCACTTGTGTGAAAATGAAAAATAAATCAAAGCTAGACGATATAAAAACAAACAAAAATATAAAAAAGTAAAAAAGAAAAAAAGTACAAGTTAGTATTGTAATCTATTTTGAATATTATAACAATACCTGACATAGAAACATAGTCCTAAATAGAGTAACATAGAGAACGATTTTCGATAATCCAGAATAACTTGCGTGTAATATATATACTAAACAATTATTTTATGTCAAATTATGATGAATGTAATGTTGTCGTGCAAAACAATATAACTATTGAATTTCAGCATTACGAAAGCATAGAATCGTGCTATGCCTATATGTGGTATACAGAGTGCTCTACATTCTCCTTACAAACTTCTAGGACTTGTAGAGGGAACTGAGTTGATAATATTTAGAATTGGAGACCATGTCCGGAAATTTACCGTTTCAGTACTACAGCCGTTTGAAAACAAGCATTTTCTGACCGTGCGTCACGTGTCTCAACAAGTAATAGCTTCGCGATTCGTCTAAATCGAAAATTCCTCTATCGAGTATTACAAGACTTGGTGTTTTTTTTAATGGCAATTTTTTTTTTAATTTTGAAAACTGCAAAAATTTATTTTGGAGGGTGTATCCGGGATTATTAATACAAGTCATGATTCAGTTTCCATTTTGGTTATTAATGAGTTGAATTGTAAAACAAGTGATGTACTGTGTCACGCCTCATAATAAATTACTTGTAAAAGTGGTCGCGTTCAAATCATGTTTTCAAACGGCTGTAGCACGGAAACGGTAAGTTTCCGGACATGATTTCCAAATCTGAATATTATCGACTCGGTCCCCTCCACAAGTCTTAGAAGTTTGTAAGGGGAATTTTAGAGCACCCGGTATATTGGATACACACATTCGACCGAATTAGTAAAGAACAAACTTTTTTAAATTTTAGCAGATGATGAAACTCTGCAACAATTACGAATTTATACAAAGAACGATATTTCAATGTGTACTGCATTAGACCATATATATATATATATATATATATATATATATAATGGAAACAAATAAACTGGGAAGTACGCCAAGGTTGTCCTTTATCGGCACAGCTACTCAATATTTTCACGAATCCTAGTAATTAACAATTAATCTTGCCCACATAACCATCATTTATCATATTCGCCATGTTTAGTATGAATATGTGTGCAAATGACGTGTTTCGTCTTAATGTTGTGTTGTCTCGGAGAAGGCAGTGAGATTGAGAGAATCGCTTATTCAGGAGGCCCACCATGTCCTCATGGGGTCACAGAAGTGTGCATGATCTACAGTATAAAATCCCTCTCCCGACAGGTCGTGCAACTGTAAGGTTGGGGAGGTGTGTGACATGTAAAACGATCTATAAGGTGATATGCTGAACTGAGATAAAGTAAGACAATAAATAATGATATCCGACACTGGAGACTGGATAGAGGCATTCATCTCTCAACAAACAATATCGTACATTAATTACATAATATCCTTGATGTCTTGTTGAATGCAGAAGATAAAGTTATCGTTACTAAGAGTGAATATGAATTTACAACATACCATAGCCTGTATCAACCTTAATATAGCAGCGTAACATTTTAGCAATATCATTGTGCCGTTTTCCTTTAAACCTTAAATTCCTAATGTATCATTATCAGTTCGTTTAATTAATTTAATATTTTAAATAAATCAGGAGAAAACGAACAAAAAGAAACCACTTAAATATGTGTCTAATTATATAATATTCCTATCAATAAAAGTTACACAAGATTGCGTTTTCACTGCGGTCCGCCACATTCAAATAACTAACAGAAGAAATTGGTGTTTTGCCAATTTAAGGGATAACAATATTTTTTTGCTGTGGGTCATCATATATCAATTCCTTCTGGATTTCTTCGTGTTGAGACTTGCAAGTAGTGTAGAAGTTCCTTAGGACGGGTTACTGGCCCGACGCTAAGTAGTCCAGTGGTAGGGCTGTTCCCTTTTAGTCTATGGACAGACATTAGCTTATCAACCTGCAGGAAGAAGAAGACGACGACGTCCACTCAAAAGACTTTTAGATGGTGTTCCTCTTGAGGCCGAAACAGGTCAACAAATGACCTAAATTCGTGAATGTACTATGATGATGATGGTGAACATTTTACCATGAAAGTTTTCATAGTAAATATAAAAATAATAGCTTTTTCAGGGAAAAAAAGGACGATAATAAGTCAAATTTACCTTGGAAACACCATTTTGGAAGAGGTCGCCATATTTTTTAAATTCGGTTGCCAATCAATTTTCATACCCAAAAAGACATTACGAAAATTAAAAATATTAACAACTAGCTAATACAGTATTAGGCATGCGTTGCTACGCCTAAATAAATTAAATACTATAGGATGATTAAATTGTATGCTATACGTTGAGACAAACGAAACATTGCGGTTGCTAGTCGATTTTTAATTTTGGATTTCAGGTAAACGTCCACTTCTAATTATCGGATTTCATTCATTTTTGGAAAAAACCTACCTAGGTTTATTTTAATAGGATATACTGATTTTCGTTATAAAACATGGACATTTGTTACCACTAGAACGATTTATAAATTTTAACTTCAAGTGAACTTCTACACCTAATGGTTTTAGAGAGTCTAGTTGTGAAACTAAACCATACAGGGACCCAATCGAAAACAAACAAAACATTTAATCAAAATCGGTCGAGCCATTTTCGAATTTTTGCGGGACTAACGCACGGCAATATATACATATGACCTTGAGTTGTTAATTAAGTTTAAACAACAAATTCAGTTTAGAAACACACCAGGTTAAATGCATATAAGTATTAACGAGACTTAAGCTCGTGTATGAGGGCTTTTCAGTAAACAATTGTCATTTTTTTCTAAAGGTACGTACACATATGCGCGCCACGAACACGCGCGGCGCGCGCGCTGCTCGTGTTATGTACGTCGAAATTATTAATTTCAACGAACCTCCTGCGATCCATAGGAAACCCACAAACCTTCAGTAGACATTTTGCAGAGACAAAGGCCTACACTTGGTCATTCCATGTCTCCTTATTCAATTATTTTTTTTATCAAAACTATTTATTTTGTTCTGGATGAGATACTGAGGAATTTTTACCTGTATTCCATATTACATTGTCAAATAATTTCAAAACTACAATCACTTCAAAAATGTTTTTAACCAATTATTGAAATTTTATTTAAAAAAATGAAAAATATGAAGGAATATTAAATTTTTACTAAAATATGAACATTGCTTACTTACTTACTCACTGGCACTATCGAACCCGTAAGTTAATGGCCGCGCGGACATAAGCTCTCCATACATCCCTATCCTGAGCAAATGCTTTCCAATCATTTCCTGTATAATCTACTTACCTCAAATCATAGTTAATGTTATTTTCCCACCTCATTCTTGGTCTACCAACTGGGCGTTTGCCTTCTGGCTTTCCTACAAGAAGCTTCCATGCAAGTCTTTCATTCCCCATACGTGCAACAAAAATATGAAAATTTCGCCAAAATATTATGAAATATGAAAAAAAAAAAGTTGGTCTTATTTGATTCTATAGATTATATAATATAAAGATACTCTATGGAGCAACAAAAATTTTTATAGAACGCAAAAATAGTATTATAATATATTATTTTTAATATCAACATAAGTACAATTTACAAATGTAATACATTACAAAATTATGTATAGTACCAGTATTATTTCATTCTTTAGCATATAAACCGTATATTCCCTTTCCGGTCTCCCGCCGTTCCCTAGCTTGTCGTGCATTCTTTCCCAAAAATCGGGACTCTTTTTTAAAATGCCGCGGGACGCGGGACAAATTGTTAAAAATAGGGACTGTCCCGCCAAAATCTAAACGTCTGGTCACCTTACACAATACGCTTATTACTGGTATGTGTTTATATATTGTATTGTTTTTGTGATCCTTCATACGTAACATTATGAAATGAAAGTCTTTAGTACACATGAAAAAAAACACATAACATTGAAAAAAAAAACAGGCATGCTGTAACAATATTGTGAAATCATTTTTTTTATTCCTTAGAGTGAAAAATATCGATAAACATCAACGTGCACATTGACCTGACGATCTTCACTATTTATTGTAGTGCCAGACCAACAATACTAAGTTATGTGTCAACAATATAACAATATTTTACTTTTCTCTCGCCGGTAGGAAGAAAGTAAAGTAATTATCTTCTTCCTGCATGTATCCGGAGATATATCCATTTTATCTCCTATTTCCCTCCAGGCATCTCCTTTCAATGATTTTTTTAAAATGGTCCTTATGTTGAGGATCCCACAATAATTTTTTTTCTGTAAAGATCAATAAGTTTTAACATTATCATTACAAAAGAATAAACGTTATCTCAATCAAAACAAATTTATTGTGTCGACGTTTCAATCTCCTTAAGTGAGATCATTTTCAAGACATGGTTGTTTATAAATTTACATGTCTTGAAAATGATCTCACATAAGGAGATTGAAACGTCGACACAATAAATTTATGTTTTGACTGAGATAACGTTTATTTCTTTGTAATTATAATATTAATTACTCTCAGTGAAAAATAATTTAAATAAAGTATAATAAGTTTTAACACGTTTCCCTCTGACCACTCCATATTCAAATAATAATGTGTGCGCCGAAAACAACAAACCTTTCAAGTACCCGTCCAAATCTAAACAGCGCACCATCAAAGTGTTCGTGGAAAAAAACCGACAATGAGTGGATCGTGGTGCGCCGCATGTGCGCGGCGCGCAAGTGTATACATACCTTAACATTCCCATACTCATCCTCAGAATTTTGATGGTCCTTCTCAAAGTAGTCTCCGTTGGATGTAATGAACTTGGCCCAGAGTTTCTGCCAAGCTGCAAAGAGATGCTGGAAATCCTTTTTAAGATGTCTTTCAAAACCGCGACGGCAGCCTTGCCTACTACTTCTGAAGGTAGAAAATTCGTCCCGCGGAGATGTTTTTGGGTTACGGAAAGCAAAACTGAATCCGAACTTCGCTTTCATATTCGCAAGATATTGTGCAACACCTTTCGCGATATGCGACCTCGCATTATCGTGGTTCAGAGTATCCAGCTTGCTACACGAAAATGTGGACTTTAGCACCTGAAATTGCCTTGCTGATAAACCATTCCATCATCATCATCACTTCAGGGTTTAGGCGATTCACCCGTTCCGAATTCACAATGATTCCTTCCATCTCTTCCTAGGTCTTCCTACATCCCTTAATCCTTTTGGTTTATAATGATATGCTTCCTTGGGCAATCTTGTTTCCTCCATTCGCTGAACATGCTGTTCCCAGCCATTCCATTAATACAAAATAAGATGTCCTTAACTTTCTCAGCATAAGAAACCATTTTTGGTCTTTTGTGGGTTGGTGATGGAGATTTCCACACAGAGGTTTGCTGTTTTTCTCAGGAACGAAATGATGCAACCGATTTTCATCATCTTACCTCTGTAAGAAACTCTGGATGACCTCCATTGTAAATGTAATGGGTAATGAACACATATAGACTTGCACACCGTTCAAATAGAAGAACCTGGAGGGATGACCGTGAATATTTTGTCACGTGTGCATAACGGATTAAGCAAACACATATTGTAAAACCACAGTTTTTCGTGTTAAATTATGGTTATAAAAAATAATGACCATTGTTTGTTTTACAGCCCTCGTACGACAGTGAGACCTATACTCTCCGGATCAAACATCTAAAACGTCCAACAACTGCAGAAATGAAAGTTAAATATGAAGTCCTGATTATAGTCTCTTTGAGAGTAGGAAAAATGATCCACGTGCTATAGGATTAACTCTAAAATTGAGCAAAACATTAATTTCTCGTGTTAGTTATTTAAATGTGGCGGACCGCATTGAAAACGAAATCATACATCATCATCCATGCAAGTATTGACCAATATATTAACTGTAATGCATTAAGCAGAGAACAGGTAATGGAATTAAATACAGAGTTAATCAGTACTTACCAAGATCACATTCGTTCCTAAGAACGACCTCCATTTTTGCAACACGCAGGTAGTACTATCTTAAGAAATTATGTTAAACTAGTAAGTTTTGTAGTACATGGTAATTTTATACTATATTTTTTTACATGAATTGTCTTTAAGATCTATAACATTAATAGAAGAGGCGTGACGTTAGATCTGAGCAACTTGTGACCAATACCTTCCTATTGTAAGCCTACATCGGAGAACTTACGACGCAATCAGAGATACCCTGTAATGTACCCATTGCTTTGCGGTACTGACCCTCCGAACGTTCTAGTGTCATTAAATAGATTCTCAGTAATAGGGGTTAACTGAAAGAAACTTAATTAAAGTGTTTTGCAGGTCCCTATTCAAGAATTATGCGATCTTGTAAGTAAAGTTCAAATAAATAATAAATAAAAATATTTTTAGCTAGTGATAATACTAAATTATTAATTTACCGAAACTTTAGTAAGCCTAAGTTATTTTTATCAGGAATTTAAGATGAGAGGTCATTGATTTGGTCGTTTTAGTCCTGAATTTACAGTGATGTAATGTTAATTAAAAAAGAAAAATTCAAGTTTTCACAAATGAATTTGTTTTTAATTCCAAAAGAATTGAATTTTGACGTCAAACAAAACTTACACTGCATGTTAACGTGCTCACGCCTCTTTTTGTCATGAGATACAAAAAATCGACCTTCCATATTCACGAAATTAATACATAATTGCTTTTAATAATTTATTCATCATTCTGGTATACTAATCATGTAATCTTAGTTATTAAACAGGTCAATATTTCGAAATCATAAAATATAATAATGTAAACTGGTTTATCAACAGTAATCTAACAAGAGGTTGCGTTTTTCTGAAAAAATCACGAGCGACCAAGTCGCCAGTAATCTTGTCTAATGAAAAATTCAACCCCGCGTAGGATTTCGAGTGACTATTTAGTGAATAATACAACATCTGAAGCTAAAAAATAATTATAATGTTTAATATTTACCAAATGTGAAGTTATGTATTCAGATCTTACTTCCAGGCTATTTCTAAGCCGGCTGTAGAGTTATAAATAGCATATCTTTATTGTTAAATCTCTTTGGGCTTAGGAAAAATCAATAACAGATTATTGTATGAGATATAACTATTAACAATAATGCAGATTTATTATACAATATTTAATAATTTTTTAGAGGAACAGAGCTAACCTTTTTTTTTGTAATTTTTGAAGTTGTATTCTTTCGGCATTTCTTATTGTACCATATCGATCGTACATTGTTGAATCGATATCCTAGTCAAATAAGTTAATTTTCGGAGATATCTCTCATTACGAACAGGAAGAGGCACAATTATTGGCCTACGAGATTGTCTCTATTAAAAATTATTTGTTGCTGATTTGTTCTAAAGAAGTTAGGTAATTTTATGGGATAAATAAAATACATATTAGGCCATTTTATTTAACAACAACTGAAGTTTTATGAAGTTCCACAATTCGAAACAACACTTCTGTATACACTTTCTTTCCACCTTGCTGTCTCGATAGACGTGCGGCTGTTGCGAATGGAATCCCAGGATTGAATCCTGACGGTTTCCTTAGGGGCGTTGGTGGTGGGCCATATCGGGATTTTCGGGGTTTCTCAGGGATCTACCGTTTCTCAAATTTCATCCTACCAACTCTCACCACTTCTCTTCTTTCCCCTATCATGTCGTTTCATATTCATTAATTCACTATTTATTTTATGTCCCCCTTCACCATCTCATTTATGAAAAATAGTCTGAACTGGCAAATCAGAGATATTTAAAATATGTGGTTGTGGTGATCGGGGAAGGGAGGCACTTCGGTGTACTACCTCATGACTCGCAGCCTCTCTGTTAACTTAGGCGGAATAGGGCCAAATAGAGGCTTGATGTGTCGAAACCAGAAACATTATAACATATTACACTGGTCAACATGATTTTTGTCTCATGAGTACCAATAGTTGTACTTAATGCAGTTTTTCATGTGTTTTTAAATATGTATTCGGAGTTTCTCCATCACCCACAGTTTTTTTTATTTCAATTTCAATTAATGGATTTATATAATTACTTTTTTAATAAACGTTTTTTCGACCATTTGTCCATTGTAAAATAAAACCAAATGAGCTAACTCAAATGGTTTCAACTATGGAAAAGAGATATCAAGGCAAATGAAATCCTAATATGCTGGCCGATTATTGTTGGACCATCAAGTGGGATGCTCCACAGGTAAAATATAGCAGAAAATAGCTGTTTCTTACTTTCTAGGTGAGTCCGAATATTCGAATATTGTGTAGTTACGAATGTAGAAAATATTGAAGTGTTTGAAATTATAAATGCCTCTCTCTCGGAAACCTTGCGTGATGGAGAAAAACTGATATCATATTTGAATTCAGGAGGGAAAAAAATACTATCAGAATCACATTTTTTTCTTTCGAGACAAAAAAAAGTTTTCTTTTTTGTTGCTCAGTGTTAATTAACACCGAAGAATAGATTTAAATTATATTCATTCATAACAAACAACAACGATGGTTACTACAATATAACAACCCTAAGTAAGATTGCAGTGTTACGGGCATCGATAACGCGAGCTCATACGTTATTCTAACCTAATATAGTATGTTTTCACCTTACGTGGTCTTGAAAACAACGAATTGAATTGCAAATAAAAAAAACAAATAGGCAAAATCAAGCACGGGGATCTAGATGTACATGGGACGATAATATTCAAATGGCTATTAGATAAGTGAACATTAAAAGACATGAACTGAAATCATAATCAGCGGATAAGGAACAATTGGAATTGTAATAATTTAATTGAAATTTTGTTTTTTTAAGTCATAGATTCCTTTGATATAAGGTAGATATTAAATACATCAACAAGAATGAAAAAATAATACTGAGAAGAATGGATTTTTTTTTATTTCAGGATTTTTTTTTGTTATTTACACAGGTATACTTACTTACTCACTGGCACTATCGAACCCGTAGGTTCATGGCCGCGCGGACATAAGCTCTCCATACATCCCTATCCTGAGCTAATGCTTTCCAATCATTCCCTGTATAATCTACTTCCCTCAAATCATAGTTAATGTTGTTCTCCCACCTCATTCTTGGTCTACCAACTGGCGTTTTCCTTCTGGCTTTCCTACAAGAAGTTTCCATGCACGTCTTTCATTCCCCATACGTGCAACTTGTCCTGCCCATCGCAGTCTACGAGACTTAACTGTTCTTATTATATCTGGCTTCCCATAAAGACCATGTAGTTCATTGTTAAGTTGTCTTCTCCATTCACCTGTCTGTTCATCTCTCTTTGGTCCAAAAATTTTCCTAAGAACTTTATTCTCAAATACTCGTAATCTCTTTTCCTCCCTTAAAGTAAGAGTCCATGTTTCGCACCCATATAATATAACTGGTAGAATAATAGTTTTATATATTTTCACAGGTATGCTCAACCAAAATATACAATTTTTTTCTTCCACACTTCCCGGTCTTGCGTGTCTGCTTCTGTCATATTTCTCTTCTTCATGTTGTCTTGAATTTTCATAATCGACGTGAGAAAAGTGGAAATATATTTTTTTTTATTTCAGGATTTTTTTCTGTTATTTACACAGGTATCCTCAACCAAAATATACAATTTTTTCTTCCACACTTCCCGGTCTTGCGTGTCTGCTTCTGTCATATTTCTCTTCTTCATGTTGTCTTGAATTCCCATTATCGACGTTGGCTTTGGTCTACCACGTTTCCCTTTCCAGGAGGTATCCATTTCAATACTTTTTTGTTTGTTTCTGTGTCCCTTCTTCTCATTATATGTCCATACTGTCTTAGTTGGATTTATTCAATCTCTTGTACAGTATTGTTTTCTGCGTTCATTATTTCTCTTATTGTATTATTTCTTACTTTATCCAATTTCGATATTTTTTGCCGATCTTCTTAAAAAGTCAATTTCTGTGACTAATAATTTATTTCTGTGTTTTTGCTTCGACGTCCAGATTTCTGGACAATATAATAGAATACTCTTCACAATTGTATAATATATTAATAATTTAGTCTTCTTGCTTATATGCTTACTCCATAAAATATAATTTAATATTCCGATAAGTTTACTTGTCTCTATTATTATTTTTTTCGATGTCTAAATTCAGATGATCCATCTTTTTGAATTATTGATACCAAATACTTAAAATATTCTACTATTTTAATCTTTGTTGCATTTATTTATAATTCCTCGGAAAGATCTGTGCTCATATATTTTGTTTTATTATAATTAATTGCTAAACCCCATTTTGAGTATTCTTCCTCTAGTTTCCTACCCATGTAGTTTGCATCTTCACATCCTGAAGTAACTACCACTTGATCATCTGCGAATAATAAGTTACGTATTTATTTATTCCCTTTAAATTTTAAACCCATTGGTTTACATTTCTTTAACCATTCCTGTAATATAGAAATATACTTCCAAATTGTGCATTCCAATATACTCCAACTGGACATAGGGACCAACGAAGACCAAAACATCGGTGGAAAGATCAAACCATCTTCGTTAGATTTGCCGTCATTGGTCATATGGCCTAAAACAGATTTGATTACGATGATGATGATAAAATAACAATGAAATAAAGCTTATAACAAGGTTACAAAAAGCAGCATTTAACTACAAGCCAAAAGGTTCAAGGAATCTAGGAAGGCCAGTGAAAAGATGGACAGAAAATCTGTGATTTGCCTAGCCCATGAAGTGAAGAAGAAGAAGAACTAAAGCTATATTATAAGTCAATACTAATAAAATTCATTGTTAAAACCGTTGAGTAGGAGAGTCATAAATTAAAGTAAGTTAAACTATACCTTCTTAGGTAAAATCCGTCGTCCTCAACTTATAAAATATGTAATCTTCATGCCTGTAGACCTTTCAGAACATCCATTCCATCTTCAGCAGGTGACTCTTCGCTACAATATCTAGTGTGATGGTTGATGCTGCTGGTCCTAATGTGGTGTTGTCGTGTCCAGCAGCATCAACCATCACACTAGATATTGTAGCGAAGAGTGACCTGCTGAAGATGGAACGGATGTTCTGAAAGGCGTACAGGCATAAC
This sequence comes from Diploptera punctata, assembly GCA_030220185.1. Lineage (NCBI taxonomy): Eukaryota > Metazoa > Arthropoda > Insecta > Blattodea > Blaberidae > Diploptera > Diploptera punctata. The sequence continues at coordinate 1,277,612 of JASPKZ010009377.1, read as the reverse complement.
GATTACATAGTTTATAAGTTGAGGACGACGGATTTTACCTAAGAAGGTATATTTTAACTTATTTTATTTTATATTATAAGTATTTAATAAACTTACGGAGCCTGACTTCTCTTACACATTTTAGATTGGACCTAATTAAAATTTATTCAGCTGTGATATATTTCATGAAGTTTTTTCTTATTAATGTTCCCACACACTCACCTATCAAAATTTATTTTGAAACGATTGAAACGGATTGTAACGCGAATTTAAGATTTTTCTATTTGTAGTATCTACCGTTATAATATCGTATTTATTCCCGTATTATGCCAAATTCACATACGTTTTTTTAAATATTTTGAGACTCTTCAATGTGTTACATTTTATATTATATGTAATATCCTGGTCGCATTGTATTTTTTTCGTCTCTATAATCGCGAGATTTTGTGTTCACTGAATTATATTTTATTGAATGTCGATCAAATTATTTATTTAACTGGAATGTGCCTACCATGTACAATCTGTGCAAAAAATAAAAAATAACCGCCTTGGAAAATTTACCGTTAAAGCTATCATTCTAAGAAATTCTCTAATCTATCAATATTTGGTTTATTAATAATGGTGCTTTTCCGCCGCTATGGTGTAGTGGCTATATGGTTGTCTTCGATGCAGCAAGCCCGAGTTTGATAACGGTCGCGACAATTTTGTTGTGTAGGATTTTTTCGGGTATTTTTGCTCGGTTATATGAAAAATGTCAGGAACCTTTAAATCCAAAATAATTCCTTGCAACTTGACTTGAAATAATATTTAATACAATTTTCTGAAAAAATGAACCCTAAAAAAGATGTCCATCACAAACATCGATATCATTTTCGACTTGTTTATTATGGATGTGTGAGTGAATTGCGTGACTTCCCTTAAACGTTCTGTTCTCTCGGACGTGACCTGGCATGTATGAGTTTTTTTATCCAAGTAGGCCCACAATCTTCATGTGTGGCAAAATTTAAAATTCTCTCTCGACAGTTCGTATCCCTGTTAAGCTGAAGTGCGTGGGACGTGTAAATATGCCTAAAAAGGGATAGGTTAAACTAAGATAAATAAATAAAAATGTTGATTATACCCTGTAAAAATGAGCAATTAAGTAGACATTTCAATTGATTAAAAAATATGAAATTATATATAGGCACTACAATTCGTATATAAATACTGCACAATCTTTGATTTAGTGTCTCTCATACAACAAACTTTCAGTTATTCGATCAGTTCATAGATAACTAGTGATTTTAATATACTATAAACTTAGTAAATGCGTTAAAATTTTTGTTCGAATACCAGCGTTATATTTTTTTATATTTAAAGTGCAGCCTTGCCTCTATGATTAACATTTATAGTATTCGGATTAATCAATAATACACAACATATATTTTAAAAATACATTATATTTTGTGCAATGCCCTTCAGTGCCGAATTCCCCGTTGCACGACCGCCGGCGATAGCAACTGATGATAACCGAGCCCCTGGCACTGCGGTCGACTTGAATACCAAAACGCACTACATTTTCAAATAAGGATTTTGATTCATAGCTTGCATATTTTATTATTAATTTGATTAATTTTGATGAATATATTCTAACAAGTTTTTTCGAAGTTTATTGACAACAGTTCCGACCGATAAATTGTCGTTACATTATACAAATATTGAGAGTTTAATCAAGTTTAGGTCTATATCGGACACATACGGGCCCACTGCACATTCAATCATGGCTGTACGCTTATAGTTTCATATACGAACCATATTTTCGTCGTTCAGTTAGTTCACGAAAAACGAGCTAATATAGAATCCCATCAGTACCGCGATCTACCCAGAGAACTTGTCGCATGTGTAACTGGTTACCCAGGAGAACCCATCAGTACCGCGATCTACCCAGAGAACTTGTCGCATGTGTAACTGGTTACCCAGGAGAACCCATCAGTACCGCGATCTACCGCGATCTACCCAGAGAACTTGTCGCATGTGTAACTGGTTACCCAGGAGAACCCATCAGTACCGCGATCTACCCAGAGAACTTGTCGCATGTGTAACTGGTTACCCAGGAGAACCCATCAGTACCGCGATCTACCCAGAGAACTTGTCGCATGTGTAACTGGTTACCCAGGAGAACCCATCAGTACCGCGATCTACCCAGAGAACTTGTCGCATGTGTAACTGGTTACCCAGGAGAACCCATCAGTACCGCGATCTACCCAGAGAACTTGTCGCATGTGTAACTGGTTACCCAGGAGAACCCATCAGTACCGCGATCTACCCAGAGAACTTGTCGCATGTGTAACTGGTTACCCAGGAGAACCCATCAGTACCGCGATCTACCCAGAGAACTTGTCGCATGTGTAACTGGTTACCCAGGAGAACCCATCAGTACCGCGATCTACCCAGAGAACTTGTCGCATGTGTAACTGGTTACCCAGGAGAACCCATCAGTACCGCGATCTACCCAGAGAACTTGTCGCATGTGTAACTGGTTACCCAGGAGAAACCCATCAGTACCGCGATCTACCCAGAGAACTTGTCGCATGTGTAACTGGTTACCCAGGAGAACCCATCAGTACCGCGATCTACCCAGAGAACTTGTCGCATGTGTAACTGGTTACCCAGGAGAACCCATCAGTACCGCGATCTACCCAGAGAACTTGTCGCATGTGTAACTGGTTACCCAGGAGAACCCATCAGTACCGCGATCTACCCAGAGAACTTGTCGCATGTGTAACTGGTTACCCAGGAGAACCCATCAGTACCGCGATCTACCCAGAGAACTTGTCGCATGTGTAACTGGTTACCCAGGAGAACCCATCAGTACCGCGATCTACCCAGAGAACTTGTCGCATGTGTAACTGGTTACCCAGGAGAACCCATCAGTACCGCGATCTACCCGAGAACTTGTCGCATGTGTAACTGGTTACCCAGGAGAACCCATCAGTACCGCGATCTACCCAGAGAACTTGTCGCATGTGTAACTGGTTACCCAGGAGAACCCATCAGTACCGCGATCTACCCAGAGAACTTGTCGCATGTGTAACTGGTTACCCAGGAGAACCCATCAGTACCGCGATCTACCCAGAGAACTTGTCGCATGTGTAACTGGTTACCCAGGAGAAGATTAGTGGCTGAAATATTATCTGAGAGTACAAACACTATCATTTATAATAACGGCAATATATCCATGCTAACTGTATTTTGGCAACGTTTCATAATATAATTGGTTTAATTTATTCAATATGTATGTAGGGCTCAGAGCACAAGTGCTATAACTCCAAATTTTCTTAAATTGGTATTACCCTTTTCATTTTAAAACATGTATTATAGTTTCAAAGGATTAAGTAACTCCTGTATTGAATTTCACACAAATGACAGCATGTTATTTGGCTTTGAATAATTTAATATTTTGTTAAGAGCATTAATTAAAAAAAACCTATCCCTATTTCTAACAAGTTGGATGGGCATTCGTTTAGTGTTGTTAATGTTAGTCATTCAATAATGTAGGTAATAGGGAAGGTATTAGCAATCACAGATTCAAGAGAAAGAACGAAATCTGGTAATAAAGTAGATAATAAAGATTAGAAGGTCACATTCAATTATTTTCAGCCTATCCGTAAATAGTGATACTATATGTGCGCTTAAAAACAACACTGTCCTTCAAGCACCAAACTGCATACCACGTCAACGCCAAAATTACTACATTCAAAATTCATACCCAACGGAGCAAGTGTGGCACCGCTCTCTTCAAGGGATGAACCGAAGAATTACCCACAACAGGCAATCTATCAGTCGCAGGGAGATTAATCTTTGTCTTGCTTCGCCAATTCAAGGAGTGGGAATGAATCTACACAGAATACGGATTTTATGCGGCTACTGTTTAGTTCTGTTGGCTTCTGCGAGCAGTTGCCGACATGGGGACGAAAGCCGAGTCCATTGACCCTTAGTTAATTTAGTGTAAGTGTCTAAGTGACACTTAGAGATAATTATAATGTAATCATTTGTACTAAATAATCATTCATTCCATGGTTGTGACCAGCAGCATGTTAAACTGCGTGCTATTGACTCCGTGTGGTCTAATTAGGTATTATCGCCTCACTATGATGGTTGTCCGTTTATATAAAAGCGGGTGCCGCGCGACAATGCTTGACAATGATTAACATGCGGAATCATTATAGTGGCGGAGTCGGAATCTTTGTATTTAATTATTTATAACAGCTGCGGAGAAACAAAGCGAGCCGCTGGACAACCATCATAGTGAGGCTACAATATATGTGTATGTTTAATTAATTGTGTAATTTATTTATATTTTATGTACATTTATTTAATTTGTGAATATAGTATAAGTATATATATTCTGAGTGTGTACTGATAAGGTATTGGTGACCGTTCATGAAATGTGTGTTTTTTTTAATTTTATGTGTATAAGCTTTTATCTTATTCAATTGAATGTGCTGCTATATGTTGAAATGTATTTTTAAATTTATATTTGAGTTAATCCCTTGGCTATTTTAAGCATACAAAGTTTTACTAAAGACTCAAGAAATTTGTACTAAGACGCAGACCGCTTAGAGAATATTGGACTTCTTAAATTTCCATGTGATTTCGGTACTTAAAAACTTTTTCGCAAGCCTTTGACCGGGCCGCGGTTGTGTGATGGAGGGCTATGAGCCCGTCATTGGGGGTCCTGCGTTCACGGTAAATTTTATTGGGACACAGAAAAATTTGGACCACGTGGACATACGAATCTTTCATGTGTTATATGCTATGTAGTGGACCCTTTGAAGTTCGGCGCGTATTTATCGAAGACCGCAGCTGTAGCTCCATAGAAGAAATGAAATCCTCAGTCCCCCCCTTTACCGGCTTTCAGTTAATTAATAAAGAATTGACTCTAATGGTGGAACTAAGGGGACTACTCCGGTATTTACCTTAACGCTAAGGAAACCACCAGAAACCTTAGCAGAGTAGTTTATTGAACGATTATCTTTTATGCTTGTAGTACATTAAATTTCTTAGGAAAGTTGGTAGTCATAATCTAAAATATTATTGATTAGTCCATAAACAACTGACTGACTACCCAAATGAATATAACCTTTTAGATCAATTTCAGTCAGACTTTAGGACAAGGCACAATACAAATATAAGACATACGCAAAACCGCTGATAATCGAAAACTTACTATTCCTACATTACTTGACTTTAGTAAAGCCTTCGACACGGTAGACGTTGGACTTAAATTTAAAAATATCTTACTCTCTACTCGCAATAGTTTAATTCCTACCTTTATCAACGCTAGCAGTCTGTTGTAGGAAATCTTACATTGTGTTCTTCTTAGTCCTTCTGTGAAGCTGGAGTTCCATAGGGTTCGGGACTTGGACTATTGCTTTTTTAATCTACATAAATGACATATCCAACTCCCTAAAGCATTGAACGACATGCAAATGTACATCCATACAGACAAATATCCTTTAAATGTCGCTGTTGCCAAAATAAACGAGGATCTTGACTCACTAATGACTTGAACAATTAAATATAGACTGCAATTAAATCCTAGAAAGTCACAATCAATCATTATGAGTCACCAGAGACTATTAGCTACAATGAACCTAAACACAGTATCGCATGTGTCACTTAATGGAGTTCAAATCCCATGTAGTGGCACAGTAAAAATTTTATGAGTGTTAATTGACAACAACCTAATTTGGAATACACAAATAAACCATACATCCGCAAAACTGTCTTCTCAATAATACATTCATTAAATCGCGTAAGAAATGGTTTGCCATTCACTCTCAGGAAAATGTTATTATAAACACTTGCAATGCTCGATTTTGATTATTGTGATAGTATTTTTACAGACATAAATACTATTTTAACACAAAGAACTCCAAGCGCCTAGAAGGCTCTTGGCTGACCAGCCGGCTGCTGTCTTCACATCCACATGTCTTAAACACAGAGGTAGGCGATCATCTAGCCAGTGTAGGGGTGACATATGGTCAGCATGTCGGTCCCCCCAGCCGTTATAGCTGGATTATCAACCTGGAGTCGCTACTTATTGTGGCTACCCAAATGCCTCACGATGCTGGGTGGGCACCGGTCCCATACTGACCGAAATTCCATGAGAAAAATTTCTCCATGGATACTCGAACCAGCGCAAGTCCAGTAGCTCTACGCCAAGGCTACCTGCCTTAACCACTCGGCTACGGCGCGATATTCTTTCGCGCGTTTTATTTGTGGTATTCGCAAATTTGACCATGTTACCCCGTCCCTCGAACAATTATCGTGGCTTCGTCTGAGAGATCGTAGGACTGTCCATTCCCTATCCCTTCTCTATAAAATAATTCACACATCATCGCCTAATTATTTATCACGCCGCTTCATCAGACTATCCAACACACATAACCTTGGCACTAGATCTCATCAGCACATTGTCTTTTATATACCTCCTCATCACACTGTGTATTATTCATTATCTTTTACAGTCTCACTTACCAAAGCATGGAATTCCTTCCGCCCTATGTAAGAGAATGTCAAACTATAACATCCTTCAAAAACAAACTAAATAATTATTTAATAACAAACTAACTTATACACCTCACTGATAGTATTCTTTTAACAATTAATAAATTTAATTATTTATGAAAATAATATTAAGATTAACAAATATTTTCATTTATTTAAATACTGTATAACTGTAGGGGCACGCCGTAGCGTAGTGGTTAAGGCACTGAGCTACAAGCCGGAGGGTCGCAGGTTCAAGTCCCGTTGGGGTCAGGATTTTTAAACTGACCCAAACCCTCTGGCGGCACAATGGCCCTGGGGTCGACTCAGCCTCTAACGGAAATGAGTACCAGATGATTGTTCTGGGGTAAAGGCGGCCGTCACGCAGGGCTGACAACCCGGCTGACATAAAGTGCCGATTGTCTAGAAAAAGTGGGAGCCTTAACCTCCTACTACCCCAAGGGCCTCCGGGTCTGTTGTGGGATCACTTTACTTTTGGGGCACGCCGTAGCGTAGTGGTTAAGGCACTGAGCTACAAGCTGGAGGGTTGAGGGTTCAAGTCCCGTTGGGGTCAGGATTTTTAAACTGACCCAAACCCTCTGGCGGCACTATGGCCCTGGGGTCGACTCAGCCTCTAACGGAAATGAGTACCAGACGCTTGTTCTGGGGGTAAAGGCGGCCGTCACGCAGGGCTGACAACCCGGCTGACGTAAAGTGCCGATTGTCTAGAAAAAGTGGGAGCCTTAACCTCCTACTACCCCAAGGGCCTTCGGGCCTGTTGTGGGATCACTTTACTTTACTTTTACTTTACTGTATAACTGTAAAATTAATTTTCTATATCTCATTATTTTTATTTTTTATATACATTAGATGGCGACAGTCTACCAACAATTTTATTTATCTTGCTTGAATACATTTTATTATTAGTTTTAGTCTTAATCTTAACTATCATTAACTGGTTGTATTATAGATCGCAATGTAATAGATATTATCTTATTGATCAAATCTTCATTTAGGGTGGTTTCACCAACAGAGGTAACTGTATTACGCCAGTTTCCCCGTGTATAATGCATAGCTTAAACTGGCGTAATACACTTACCTCTGTTGGTGAAACCGACCCTTAGTATTTAATATTAGAGTTATTGTGATTGTTATATTCTGATGTAATATATGTTTGTCCTGATGAGAGGAAGGGAATGCCACGTGGCCTTAACTCCACCAGGCTAAATAAATAAATAAATAAATAAATAAAAGATCATATATCAAATGAAACAATAAGACAAGAATTAAATATATTTTACTTAAATCAGAATATACAATATCAAAAACCTAATTGGTTCGCACATACAACTATCTCACTCACTTGCACTGTCGAACGTAGTGGTTAATGGCCGCAAGGACATAAGCAAGGAATGATTAGCATGTTCTACAAAAGTGAATAGCAGATCTCCCTGCTCTAACCTTATATGAATTTCAGACGTACCTTAGAACTGTTTGTCTACCTACAATTTACTCCATTTACCATTTAAATACATTCGAATAAATCTCCATTCTAATTTAATCGCATACGTTTCAGACGTCTACATATTATTGATGTACAGTGCCATTAGACATCAATTTATTTTTTGATTTTTTCTTATACTAAATATCTGACATTTTGTAGAACTATTTCCTCTATTCTTTAATGATTCCATCTGAATCTAATTGTTTATATATATTTAATTTCTCTATTATCGTGCACTATAATGCATATAATGCACCTATAATGCACTCAAATGCATTTGCAATAGTTTTTGTCTGTCTGTGTTTGTACTGTCGTAAATCATCATATTCAATTTCCCGTTCTCCATTTATGCCTACATTTAACAGCTGATTAAGATTTTTTATCTAATTAATACATTCTTGAAACCTTCAATAATATCCCCATTTTCATTCCTAATTATGTTCTACGAATAGCTTACAACTTTTTCCTTTCAATCCTAATTTCCTGATATAATTATCTGATGTATATATACAGCGCGTTCATTTCAGGATAATCACTCTTCTGTCTCAAGCATTCCTTCTTTTTACTCTGTAATAAAAAGAAATGACGAATGTGGGAAATTAAAATTTCTATGAACAGAATTATTATTGCAAATGCAGTAGAAAAACTGTATGCAATCAGCACAGGTGTGACTTGATTCAATGTTACTGATGTATATTTTATTTCTTCTGATGTGTGTTTTTTTCCCAGATATCTTCTTTGAAGTATGCTAAATATACCTGTCATTCTCATCTGTTGCATTCTGAAAATCGAGAGCAAAAACACAACTTCTGTACATGAATGAACTTTAACTACTTGCTGTATGTATGTGTAATTTACTCCTCCTCATAAATAAACTAGGCATATGACGACACATGACCAGTGATGCAGAGCGGTAAGCACAAAATAGCTTCGTATGAGTAATACAGTCTGTAAATGAAGTAAACTGAAGAACATTGCTGGTTATATCTAGTTAGATGATTTACACATAGTTTGAGATAGGGAATCAAGTGTCTTAGAAAAAAATACTGTGAGCCTACATTTTAATTATCAGATCTTATTAAAATTGTTTAGTTTCGAAATTAATAATATCAGTATCTTTGTCTTGTAAGCCCATGTTTCCCTTAACAGAGATTTAGGCACTCTCCCCTTACAGGGTAGAATTTGAACCATACTAATTTAGTTACACTTGTTTTCGTATAGATGTCGTTTGAGTGGTCCGTGGTCAGCGTTCCGCCTCATACTGACATCGAGGAAACCAAGATAGTACTAGGACGGGAAAATTCGGTAAATTTTGCTTAGAGGCCTTTTCATTCAGGCATAAGGATCTTTTACGTGCCTGAAAATCTTCAGACTCTGGACCCACGGCTTAAAGTCCCTCCCGGAGGACTTGCTCCTAGGATTTTTCCATCCTAAAAGATCCATCGACCCCGGCCCTTGGGACCAGAGGCAAGGAGCATAACCACTAGTCCACCGCGGTCGAATATCAGTAATAAAATTAAATTGGAATATTTTATGCGATGAAATGTACTCAGACTTTAATTATAAGGGATTTTATGAAAATCTGATAAATTAAAATATATTCAACCGTGTTTTCAAAATTGACTTCTAAAGAATCGATGATTTCTTGCCTGGAATTTTGCAGATCATGTAATTGTAAATATTGGATAAAGTGGTCGAATAGTTATTAATAGTTACAAGTAATTAATCTGTTCAATACGCAATTATGGTTCGAAACCATTTCTTGTTCCGGTCTAGATTAATACTGGATCAAGTGAAAATAACCTCAGCAACAAATACAATTTTAAGATTATTATAGGATTCATAACCATTGGTAAGACATTAGGCCAAAAAAATGTTTTTTTTTCATAATTACATAGTTTATTCTTTTCTGAACATTTCTGTATATTAGTTTTTACTGAACCAGTTATAAGAGTGTTAATTATTTTTTAAATTGACAGCAGTCAGACTGTAATATAATTATACGGTAGGCCAAAATAAAAAAAAATGTTTTTTTCATAATTCAATAGTTTATTCTTTTCTGAACATTTCTGTATATTAGTTACTGAACCAGTTATAAGAGTGTCAATTATTTTTTTTTAAATTGACAGCAGTCAGACTGTAATATAATTATACGGTAGGCCAAAATAAAAAAAAAATGTTTTTTCCATAATTCAATAGTTTATTCTTTTCTGAACATTTCTGATTTCTGTATATTAGTTTTTACTGAACCAGTTATAAGAGTGTTAATTATTTTTTTAAATTGACAGCAGTCAGACTGTAATATAATTATACGGTAGGCCAAAATAAAAAAAAATCATAATTCAATAGTTTATTCTTTTCTGAACATTTCTGTATATTAGTTTTTACTGAACCAGTTATAAGAGTGTTAATTATTTTTTTTAAATTGACAGCACTCAGACTGTAATATAATTATACGGTAGGCCAAAATAAAAAAAAAATGTTTTTTTCATAATTCAATAGTTTATTCTTTTCTGAACATTTCTGTATATTAGTTTTTACTGAACCAGTTATAAGAGTGTTAATTATTTTTTTAAATTGACAGCAGTCAGACTGTAATATAATTATACGGTAGGCCAAAATAAAAAAAATCATAATTCAATAGTTTATTCTTTTCTGAACATTTCTGTATATTAGTTTTTACTGAACCAGTTATAAGAGTGTTAATTATTTTTTTAAATTGACAGCACTCAGACTGTAATATAATTATACGGTAGGCCAAAATAAAAAAAAATGTTTTTTTCATAATTCAATAGTTTATTCTTTTCTGAACATTTCTGTATATTAGCTTTACTGAACCAGTTATAAGAGTGTTAATTATTTTTTTAAATTGACAGCAGTCAGACTGTAATATAATTATACGGTAGGCCAAAATAAAAAAAAAAGATCATAATTCAATAGTTTATTCTTTTCTGAACATTTCTGTATATTAGTTTTTACTGAACCAGTTATAAGAGTGTTAATTATTTTTTTAAATTGACAGCACTCAGACTGTAATATAATTATACGGTAGGCCAAAATAAAAAAAAATGTTTTTTTCATAATTCAATAGTTTATTCTTTTCTGAACATTTCTGTATATTAGTTTTTACTGAACCAGTTGTAAGAGTGTTAATTATTTTTTTAAATTGACAGCAGTCAGACTGTAATATAATTATACGGTAGGCCAAAATAAAAAAAAATCATAATTCAATAGTTTATTCTTTTCTGAACATTTCTGTATAATAGTTTTTACTGAACCAGTTATAAGAGTGTTAATTATTTTTTTAAATTGACAGCAGTCAGACTGTAATATAATTATACGGTAGGCCAAAATAAAAAAAAATTGTTTTTTCCATAATTCAATAGTTTATTCTTTTCTGAACATTTCTGTATATTAGTTTTTACTGAACCAGTTATAAGAGTGTTAATTATTTTTTTAAATTGACAGCAGTCAGACTGTAATATAATTATACGGTAGGCCAAAATAAAAAAAAAATCATAATTCAATAGTTTATTCTTTTCTGAACATTTCTGTATATTAGTTTTTACTGAACCAGTTGTAAGAGTGTTAATTATTTTTTTAAATTGACAGCAGTCAGACTGTAATATAATTATACGGTAGGCCAAAATAAAAAAAAATCATAATTCAATAGTTTATTCTTTTCTGAACATTTCTGTATAATAGTTTTTACTGAACCAGTTATAAGAGTGTTAATTATTTTTTTAAATTGACAGCAGTCAGACTGTAACATAATTATACGGTAGGCCAAAATAAAAAAAAATTGTTTTTTCCATAATTCAATAGTTTATTCTTTTCTGAACATTTCTGTATATTAGTTTTTACTGAACCAGTTATAAGAGTGTTAATTATTTTTTTAAATTGACAGCAGTCAGACTGTAATATAATTATACGGTAGGCCAAAATAAAAAAAAAATCATAATTCAATAGTTTATTCTTTTCTGAACATTTCTGTATATTAGTTTTTACTGAACCAGTTATAAGAGTGTTAATTATTTTTTTAAATTGACAGCACTCAGACTGTAATATAATTATACGGTAGGCCAAAATAAAAAAAATGTTTTTTTCATAATTCAACAGTTTATTCTTTTCTGAAAATTTCTGTATATCAGTTTTTACTGAACCAGTTATAAGAGTGTTAATTATTTTTTTAAATTGACAGCACTCAGACTGTAATATAATTATACGGTAGGCCAAAATAAAAAAAAATGTTTTTTTCATAATTCAATAGTTTATTCTTTTCTTAACATTTCTGTATATCAGTTTTTACTGAACCACTTATAAGAGTGTTAATTATTTTTTTGAATTTACAGCAGTCAGACTGTAATATAATTATACTGTAGGCCAAAATAAAAAAAAATGTTTTTTTCATAATTCAATAGTTTATTCTTTTCTGAACATTTCTGTATATCAGTTTTTACTGAACCAGTTATAAGAGTGTTAATTATTTTTTTAAATTGGCAGCAGTCAGACTGTAATATAATTATACGGTAGGCCAAAATAAAAAAAAATCATAATTCAATAGTTTATTCTTTTCTGAACATTTCTGTATATTAGTTTTTACTGAACCAGTTATAAGAGTGTTAATTATTTTTTTAAATTGACAGCACTCAGACTGTAATATAATTATACGGTAGGCCAAAATAAAAAAAAAGTGTTTTTTTCATAATTCAATAGTTTATTCTTTTCTGAACATTTCTGTATATTAGTTTTTACTGAACCAGTTATAAGAGTGTTAATTATTTTTTTAAATTGACAGCAGTCAGACTGTAATATAATTATACGGTAGGCCAAAATAAAAAAAAATCATAATTCAATAGTTTATTCTTTTCTGAACATTTCTGTATAATAGTTTTTACTGAACTAGTTATAAGAGTGTTATTATTTTTTTAAATTGACAGCAGTCAGACTGTAATATAATTATACGGTAGGCCAAAATAAAAAAAAATTGTTTTTTCCATAATTCAATAGTTTATTCTTTTCTGAACATTTCTGTATATTAGTTTTTACTGAACCAGTTATAAGAGTGTTAATTATTTTTTAAATTGACAGCAGTCAGACTGTAATATAAATATATGGTAGGCCAAAATAAAAAAAAATCATAATTCAATAGTTTATTCTTTTCTGAACATTTCTGTATATTAGTTTTTACTGAACCAGTTATAAGAGTGTTAATTATTTTTTTAAATTGACAGCACTCAGAATGTAATATAATTATACGGTAGGCCAAAATAAAAAAAAATGTTTTTTTCATAATTCAATAGTTTATTCTTTTCTGAACATTTCTGTATATCAGTTTTTACTGAACCAGTTATAAGAGTGTTAATTATTTTTTTAAATTGACAGCAGTCAGACTGTAATATAATTATACGGTAGGCCAAAATAAAAAAAAATCATAATTCAATAGTTTATTCTTTTCTGAACATTTCTGTATATTAGTTTTTACTGAACCAGTTATAAGAGTGTTAATTATTTTTTTAAATTGACAGCACTCAGACTGTAATATAATTATACGGTAGGCCAAAATAAAAAAAAAATGTTTTTTTCATAATTCAATAGTTTATTCTTTTCTGAAAATTTCTGTATATCAGTTTTTACTGAACCAGTTATAAGAGTATTAATTATTTTTTTAAATTGACAGCACTCAGACTGTAATATAATTATACGATAGGCCAAAATAAAAAAAATGTTTTTTTCATAATTCAATAGTTTATTCTTTTCTGAACATTTCTGTATATTAGTTTTTACTGAACCAGTTATAAGAGTGTTAATTATTTTTTTAAATTGACAGCACTCTGACTGTAATATAATTATACGGTAGGCCAAAATAAAAAAAAAAATGTTTTTTTCATAATTCAATAGTTTATTCTTTTCTGAAAATTTCTGTATATCAGTTTTTACTGAACCAGTTATAAGAGTGTTAATTATTTTTTTAAATTGACAGCACTCAGACTGTAATATAATTATACGGTAGGCCAAAATAAAAAAAAAATGTTTTTTTCATAATTCAATAGTTTATTCTTTTCTGAAAATTTCTGTATATCAGTTTTTACTGAACCAGTTATAAGAGTGTTAATTATTTTTTTAAATTGACAGCACTCAGACTGTAATATAATTATACGGTAGGCCAAAATAAAAAAAAATGTTTTTTTCATAATTCAATAGTTTATTCTTTTCTGAACATTTCTGTATATCAGTTTTTACTGAACACCAATTATAAGTGTGTTAATTATTTTTTTTAACTTGACAGCTGTCAGATTGTAATATAATTATACTAAAGATATGGAACCACAACCATGATGATCTCTTCTATAAATCCTCACTTATGATTTTTTAATTATTTTTAAATAATGAAATAAAAGAGACTTGTGACAAAAAAAAAATATATATGTAAAAATATTCTCTTTAATTTGCTTACTTGTTATAGTCAGCTACTAGATGGCAGTGAAGACGGAGTTCTCGCGACATCTAGTAATTATGGAGAATATAATACATATATAAGAAAAATAAGTGTTTGAATTGGATTCGCCTTGTGGTGTAATGGATAACACGCTGAGGTACAGACGCAGAGTTCCGGGTTCGAATCCCGTCCAGGCATTTATTTTTCTTATCATTCCATATATATAACATGAATATTTAGATATAAGTTTGACTGAGGGTCAGTGGTCTTTACAAACCTCATTTAATATGCTGTAAAAATCATTACAATCCATCTAGTAGTTCCTGAGAAAATGGGTCTCAAATTCACATGTTTTAACGTTGATGGGATAGGGTCTACCATCTCACCTTAAGTGTGAATGTTATAAGTTAAGGAAAAGCAAAGGAGGGAAACTTTGAATCTTAGAATATTGCTTTTTAATTTAGTATAATTTTTATTAGAGTCTTGCAATTAGGCATCCAATCCGGCCTTTGCTTTCAGATGAATCAGTAGTAATAGATGTCCCCTGACCGCGTTACGAGCGCTGTGCAGGGTAAGGATAATGACAGGGCTGCTGTCTCAGAGCATCTGTCCATGCTCCTCTAAGTATTAACCCCTTTAGAGAGGGTTGCTGCTTCCGCCCCTTGAGCCGTTGTGATGATCGCCTGGTATCACGTCGCCTCGTAGACTGTTGCAGACTTCTTGGTCGATGTCAACCTTCTGGCCTACGTCTCCCAAGTTGCGGACTATTCTTAGTTTCCTCTCACCAGTAACCAATCGGCAAGTTAGCAAAGCTAAACTTCCCCGATTTGGTCGTTTGGTTCATTGAGTACTCGGCGCCCCCACCACGTCGAGGTGATAGTCCACTTACCTTCAGCACATATTACGAGTGAACGAACAGCGCATACCAAGAAGAATGTATAATTTAAACCAAAAGGGAGAAGACTGATTGGAAGACCATTGAAGAGATGGAAGGACCAATTCGACCTATAATGAGATCGGAACAGGCCATTGGGCTTAATCCTTGTTGTTGATGATGATGAAGAAGAAGATGAATTAGACATTAGACGTCACAAACGAAAGCGTTAGACTTTCACCTCTCATCGTTAGGGCCTCATGTTCGTGTCTCGGTCACTCCAAGTGGGTTTCAAGGTGAGCGAAATAAAGTTTGGGCAGATTTTATTTGGGATTTATCCCGTTTTTCCCTGATACATATTTAATTTCATAATTTCTCCACAATGATCTCATTCATTTAGTTTTATTTCATTTCATCTGCCCCTGTGATGGTGCGTCAGGCCTAGTCGGCCGGCATCCTCGTTATTCACAGAAATTCTATTTAAGATACTTCATCACATCTCATCCCTTGCCTGGTCCTGAGTCCGACAGGAGTTGAGAAGGTTTGTTTTTAATAGACTCTATTTAAAATGTGTTACAAATTTAGTTCCCTATCAACAATTGTTTGTTTGTAGCCTCTTTATAACGATTTTTTTTCGATTTAATTCGCACAAAGAGTACAGGGAAGAAACCAGATAAGTTACCTTTTTTGTTGAAAGGCAGTTTGAGGTGTCATTAGATTCTCCACGAAAATCACTAATTTTATAAGTGTGAAATAGTTAAAGATACGGTTTAGTTGAAGTTTTATTTACCTGCAGAGTTTGACATACAGATAAGGAAGTGTGAATATTACAGAACTAAAGAGCACGTTTCCTAGGTTTCAAGGATAAAATAACTTACCTGTTTTTTTCCCCCCGTATAAACTGCATGTCTGTCACAGGATTGATGATCGGGGCAAGAGGTATTATACCAGGATTCCTAGTCAAATTTTGGAATTCCTTAGATTTGGACAGGTATATTTTTCTAAAATTGCCATCGCTGCCATTAGAGGATCAATTTCAATTTTACGAAACCATTTTTACAAAATTTCTACTTTGTAGTATGTATACTTCCATTAGGCCTACAATTTGATTTTTTTAATGTGTTTAACAAAATGTATTTAATAAATTCAAAAAATTAATTGTCTGTATCACTTTGTCCTTTAGGCAATCCTCTAATGAGGAAAGTTGTATATAATTAAAATATTTTGTATAAGTGTTTCCAATTACATCCGATCTGGAAGCCATAATTCTACTGTCTATTAATGAAGTGTAGTGTTTGCATGTTGAAAAATTATATGCTCGTGTCAAAATATTAAATGATGTACCTATTATTGAATAATAGATGTATGCAAGAATACAAACAAATCTGCAAGTACATAAAATATTTCTGTTTTCCAGTTTTTGATTGTGATTCGTAATGAATTAATCAGTTTCCCAAAGCTGGTCATAAAACTTATTTTCATCTTCCATATTAACTTTTGTCGCATTATTCTCAAATACGCTCTAATAGAAGAACTCGCACAAAACGTATACTAAATTAGAAAGGAATATTTTAACATACAGGTTTTTAATTCCCCCTTCACGTCCTTAACTTACCAACAATCTCACTAAAATAACTAATATTTTATGTCCAACAATAGACAATTTTAAAATGTATTCTGAACTTAAATTTAGAATTAGATAGAATCCAATAAATGGGCTAATATATATATATATATATATATATATATATATATTTGCTTAGACGTATATGCATAGAATAGTAGAGAACAAATAACGTACGTTATAAGTCACTAGCTGATACCCGGCGCACGCTGCTACGCCTAAATAAATCATAATGTGATCTTGTAGAAGATTTCCGGGCTGTTGGCCGTGGTCTTGAGGCTTGTAGTTCCCCGACGTTTCGCCAGAGACTGCGTCCGGCATTCTCAAGGGTTGTAGTTGAGGCTTGTAGCTCCCCGACGTTTCGCCAGAGACTGCGTCCGGCATCCTCAAGGGTTGTAGTTGAGGCTTGTAGTTACCCGACGTTTCGCCAGAGACTGCGTCCGGCATCCTCAAGGGTTGTAATTGAGGCTTGTAGCTCCCCGACGTTTCGCCAGAGACTGCGTCCGGCATCCTCAAGGGTTGTAGTTGAGGCTTGTAGCTCCCCGACGTTTCGCCAGAGACTGCGTCCGGCATCCTCAAGGGTTGTAGTTGAGGCTTGTAGTTACCCGACGTTTCGCCAGAGACTTCGTCCGGCATCCTCAAGGGTTGACAACGCGAAACGTCGGGGAACTACAAGCCTCAAGACCACGGCCAACAGCCCGAAAATCTTCTACAAGAGCATCATAGTAACTCCGGCCGTGAAAGCCTAAGTCAAATCATAATGCGTTTTTACCGTTAATTGAAAAAATAAAATG
Source organism: Diploptera punctata (assembly GCA_030220185.1). Lineage (NCBI taxonomy): Eukaryota > Metazoa > Arthropoda > Insecta > Blattodea > Blaberidae > Diploptera > Diploptera punctata. The sequence continues at coordinate 1,259,867 of JASPKZ010009377.1, read as the reverse complement.
AAACAAAAACTATCATAATTAGTTTTAGATACTTCGTGCTGTTTAACCGACGTTGGCCGGAAATCTACGTAGTCCGATCTACTTGGCATAAATGAGCTGAAAGACTGAATTCGTTATTTTTAGTTAGGCCTATCCGTAAAAGAATACCCGCTGCGAGCTGCTATGCTTTCCCGGCAATTTACTCATTCCGATCTTCCTGGCATCAATTAAAGACAAAAATGGTTATTGTGAGTTATCCGTAAAAGATAAACATATGCTGTCGGGACTTTTTTGTAGTTTTTTTTTTGATATTCAATTCTGTGTACATTGATTTTGTTTATTTATTATGGTATAGGCAGAGTAAGCCATTTAAGCGTACAAAAGACTTTGTTTTACATTTTCCACTAGAAATGGTTATTTTTAAGGGTGAAGAGCTTCAGCCTATAACGTTCCCGGGAAATTCCTGAACATTTTTGCAAAAATCCCCATCACAATCGGATAAACGATATGGCAGCGCACGTTTGCCCGGGAATCTACTTGTCTCGATCTTCTTGGCATTAATGAAAGACAAAAATGGCTATTGTGAGTTATCTGTAAAAGATAAACATATGCTGTCGCGGACTTTTTTGTAGAATTTTTTGAGATATTAAATTTTGTGTACATTAATTTTGTGCATTTGTTATGGTTTAGGCAGCGTAAGCCATTTAAGCGTCAAAAAGGGACTTTTTTTCAGGGTTTTCGCGTTTTTGTAAGGGCGTAGGAGTTGAGTATGACAACTCTATTATAGCCTATGTTCATCCCGGAAATTTGCTATACATTTTGCATAAACCGCATCACAATTGAATGAACGGTATGACAGCGCATAAAATACGAACAAACATGAATTTTTATATATTGAATTCCATTTGGCCGATGAAATATTTTATTGCAGAATCCCTCTATAATTAAAACTAACTTGTAGCGCTATGAAATAAATTGATAAAACAATATCCTTTTTTTTTTGTTTCCAAATAATATCGATTGCTAGGATCGTTCTATTAAAGAAAAAAATATATAATAAGTCCACCGTCGTGGTCTCGAGGTAACGTGCTACCTTGTCACGAAGCGGGCCCGGGTTCGATTCCCGGTCGGGACAGGCTCGTGGGTGAGGTTTTTCGGGGTTTTTCCTCACCTGTAAGGCAAATGTCAGGACGCTTAGGGTCCAACGGTCCCCGAAAATCATCCGGCCATCATCGTCATCCTTATCATTATCATCATCAACCTTCACCGGTGTGGAAAGCAACGGGAAGCTACCACACCTATAATTCCCTAGTAAAGCTGCAACGCATAGCATGAAAATGCTATGATTGCAGTGAAATACTATGGATGGATATATAATAAGGAAAATTCTTGCGGGCGTTTTTGTAAAAAGGATATCGAGGGCCGCTTTATTGATTACTCTGCTGTATAATATGAAGATTTAATATCACATTAATTTATTTTTGGTTCTTTGAACTATTGGTCTCAGCTACATACTTACTTGTGTCTCATAATTCCTGTAAATGGACTATTCTTTTTAATCATCATGGAGAAATGGAATGTTGTAATTAATTCTGGAATTTTCATAACTTCACAGTTGAATTTTCTTGTCCAAATAGAAAAATCAGGATATATTATTGCATATTTATCTTTGAAACATATCCAATCGCCTGCTTCAAACTGTGTGCTGGGAAGATTCCCTGTTTGTGGCAGTAAATACCTCTTATAAACCTCCTGCAGAAGTGAATTATTTCCATCCTGAAATGAAAACACTTAATATTTTATAATGTTATTTCACATTCTTACATCCCTTTCGTAATTATTACAATATACATGAAACTGGGGGCACCGATCTCACATTGGTCAAAATTTCCATGAGAAAAATGTATCTTCCTCCATAGGAACAAGAATCAGTGCAAGCCCCGTAGCTCTGCGCGTCATGCCATAAACCGCTCGACTACGAAGCGGTAGCATTAGACTTATTACATTTTTACATACATCAAAGATCCAGGACTTGCGTTTATAACAACACTGTTTTCAATGTCATTTTATTCCTGTTTCTGAAAATGGTTTAATAATTGCTGCTCTGTCATAAATATGTGAATTATGCATCTCTCTCCTCACTGTTGTGATATAAACTGGTTCCTCTAAATGCGTTTTAAATAGCAGTCACTTCATCTACAGCAAATTTAAGATATTGTGTCACAATCATCTTCAGAACTCTCCTGTCTCAATTAGTTTCTGTTTGGGTTCACTGTTCATTTTTCCAGAATATGTTTTATCTTTCAACAAGTAGCGGATATTACCTTATAAATTGTGCTCCTTGGACAAATTCTAACAATCTGACTGTTTCAGGCATTATATTGTTCACCCAAGTTAAGTCTGCACGGCTAGAGGAGATGTGTGTTAGCGGTAGTGTCACCAATCTAGTAGTAGGGAGGATCCATAAACACATGTTCACCCAAGTTAAGTCTGCACGGCTAGAGGAGATGTGTGTTAGCGGTAGTGTCACCAATCTAGTAGTAGGGAGGATCCATAAACACATGTTCACCCAAGTTAAGTCTGCACGGCTAGAGGAGATGTGTGTTAGCGGTAGTGTCACCAATCTAGTAGTAGGGAGGATCCATAAACACATGTTCACCCAAGTTAAGTCTGCACGGCTAGAGGAGATGTGTGTTAGCGGTAGTGTCACCAATCTAGTAGTAGGGAGGATCCATAAACACATGTTCACCAAGTTAAGTCTGCACGGCTAGAGGAGATGTGTGTTAGCGGTAGTGTCACCAATCTAGTAGTAGGGAGGATCCATAAACACATGTTCACCCAAGTTAAGTCTGCACGGCTAGAGGAGATGTGTGTTAGCGGTAGTGTCACCAATCTAGTAGTAGGGAGGATCCATAAACACATGTTCACCCAAGTTAAGTCTGCACGGCTAGAGGAGATGTGTGTTAGCGGTAGTGTCACCAATCTAGTAGTAGGGAGGATCCATAAACACATGTTCACCCAAGTTAAGTCTGCACGGCTAGAGGAGATGTGTGTTAGCGGTAGTGTCACCAATCTAGTAGTAGGGAGGATCCATAAACACATGTTCACCCAAGTTAAGTCTGCACGGCTAGAGGAGATGTGTGTTAGCGGTAGTGTCACCAATCTAGTAGTAGGAGGGATCCATAAACACATGTTCACCCAAGTTAAGTCTGCACGGCTAGAGGAGATGTGTGTTAGCGGTAGTGTCACCAATCTAGTAGTAGGGAGGATCCATAAAACACATGTTCACCCAAGTTAAGTCTGCACGGCTAGAGGAGATGTGTGTTAGCGGTAGTGTCACCAATCTAGTAGTAGGGAGGATCCATAAACACATGTTCACCCAAGTTAAGTCTGCACGGCTAGAGGAGATGTGTGTTAGCGGTAGTGTCACCAATATAGTAGTAGGGAGGATCCATAAACACATGTTCACCCAAGTTAAGTCTGCACGGCTAGAGGAGATGTGTGTTAGCGGTAGTGTCACCAATCTAGTAGTAGGGAGGATCCATAAACACATGTTCACCCAAGTTAAGTCTGCACGGCTAGAGGAGATGTGTGTTAGCGGTAGTGTCACCAATATAGTAGTAGGGAGGATCCATAAACACATGTTCACCCAAGTTAAGTCTGCACGGCTAGAGGAGATGTGTGTTAGCGGTAGTGTCACCAATCTAGTAGTAGGGAGGATCCATAAACACATGTTCACCCAAGTTAAGTCTGCACGGCTAGAGGAGATGTGTGTTAGCGGTAGTGTCACCAATATAGTAGTAGGGAGGATCCATAAACACATGTTCACCCAAGTTAAGTCTGCACGGCTAGAGGAGATGTGTGTTAGCGGTAGTGTCACCAATCTAGTAGTAGGGAGGATCCATAAACACATGTTCACCCAAGTTAAGTCTGCACGGCTAGAGGAGATGTGTGTTAGCGGTAGTGTCACCAATATAGTAGTAGGGAGGATCCATAAACACATGTTCACCCAAGTTAAGTCTGCACGGCTAGAGGAGATGTGTGTTAGCGGTAGTGTCACCAATCTAGTAGTAGGGAGGATCCATAAACACATGTTCACCCAAGTTAAGTCTGCACGGCTAGAGGAGATGTGTGTTAGCGGTAGTGTCACCAATCTAGTAGTAGGGAGGATCCATAAACACATGTTCACCCCAAGTTAAGTCTGCACGGCTAGAGGAGATGTGTGTTAGCGGTAGTGTCACCAATCTAGTAGTAGGGAGGATCCATAAACACATGTTCACCCAAGTTAAGTCTGCACGGCTAGAGGAGATGTGTGTTAGCGGTAGTGTCACCAATCTAGTAGTAGGGAGGATCCATAAACACATGTTCACCCAAGTTAAGTCTGCACGGCTAGAGGAGATGTGTGTTAGCGGTAGTGTCACCAATATAGTAGTAGGGAGGATCCATAAACACATGTTCACCCAAGTTAAGTCTGCACGGCTAGAGGAGATGTGTGTTAGCGGTAGTGTCACCAATCTAGTAGTAGGGAGGATCCATAAACACATGTTCACCCAAGTTAAGTCTGCACGGCTAGAGGAGATGTGTGTTAGCGGTAGTGTCACCAATCTAGTAGTAGGGAGGATCCATAAACACATGTTCACCCAAGTTAAGTCTGCACGGCTAGAGGAGATGTGTGTTAGCGGTAGTGTCACCAATCTAGTAGTAGGGAGGATCCATAAACACATGTTCACCCAAGTTAAGTCTGCACGGCTAGAGGAGATGTGTGTTAGCGGTAGTGTCACCAATCTAGTAGTAGGGAGGATCCATAAACACATGTTCACCCAAGTTAAGTCTGCACGGCTAGAGGGAGATGTGTGTTAGCGGTAGTGTCACCAATATAGTAGTAGGGAGGATCCATAAACACATGTTCACCCAAGTTAAGTCTGCACGGCTAGAGGAGATGTGTGTTAGCGGTAGTGTCACCAATCTAGTAGTAGGGAGGATCCATAAACACATGTTCACCCAAGTTAAGTCTGCACGGCTAGAGGAGATGTGTGTTAGCGGTAGTGTCACCAATCTAGTAGTAGGGAGGATCCATAAACACATGTTCACCCAAGTTAAGTCTGCACGGCTAGAGGAGATGTGTGTTAGCGGTAGTGTCACCAATCTAGTAGTAGGGAGGATCCATAAACACATGTTCACCCAAGTTAAGTCTGCACGGCTAGAGGAGATGTGTGTTAGCGGTAGTGTCACCAATATAGTAGTAGGGAGGATCCATAAACACATGTTCACCCAAGTTAAGTCTGCACGGCTAGAGGAGATGTGTGTTAGCGGTAGTGTCACCAATCTAGTAGTAGGGAGGATCCATAAACACATGTTCACCCAAGTTAAGTCTGCACGGCTAGAGGAGATGTGTGTTAGCGGTAGTGTCACCAATCTAGTAGTAGGGAGGATCCATAAACACATGTTCACCCAAGTTAAGTCTGCACGGCTAGAGGAGATGTGTGTTAGCGGTAGTGTCACCAATCTAGTAGTAGGGAGGATCCATAAACACATGTTCACCCAAGTTAAGTCTGCACGGCTAGAGGAGATGTGTGTTAGCGGTAGTGTCACCAATCTAGTAGTAGGGAGGATCCATAAACACATGTTCACCCAAGTTAAGTCTGCACGGCTAGAGGAGATGTGTGTTAGCGGTAGTGTCACCAATCTAGTAGTAGGGAGGATCCATAAACACATGTTCACCCAAGTTAAGTCTGCACGGCTAGAGGAGATGTGTGTTAGCGGTAGTGTCACCAATCTAGTAGTAGGGAGGATCCATAAACACATGTTCACCCAAGTTAAGTCTGCACGGCTAGAGGAGATGTGTGTTAGCGGTAGTGTCACCAATCTAGTAGTAGGGAGGATCCATAAACACATGTTCACCCAAGTTAAGTCTGCACGGCTAGAGGAGATGTGTGTTAGCGGTAGTGTCACCAATCTAGTAGTAGGGAGGATCCATAAACACATGTTCACCCAAGTTAAGTCTGCACGGCTAGAGGAGATGTGTGTTAGCGGTAGTGTCACCAATCTAGTAGTAGGGAGGATCCATAAACACATGTGAAATATCAATACATGGTTTTCAAATTAGTCATTTAGATGACGTCTTCTGTTTATCTTGTCTCTGTTAACTGCCTCGCAACACAACTCGAGAGACAGGAATTGGCAACACGGTAATGACGAAGGCAAAGGAGGGACAGCAATAATTCCCCAGAAGTAAAATATACATTTGGTCAACAGCTACTGTACGTGATAGATCATTTAAAAAGTACTACAATATTTGCCAGCGCTCCCCTCCCGATCAAATAACACAATACAAGAGACACGAAGTAGCAAACAGAGTAAGAAGAAAGAGCATCTACAGCACATTCCTAACATATTTTCCGCCTGCAGATTTAACTTGGGCACGTAATAGCTCCAGCCAACTGGACACCAATATTTTGTTCTCTTTGAAAGTCACTCAGGTCAGACATTATTAGTAGACTTCGAAATTGATGCACCAATCAACGCTAGATGTTGTGCACATAGAGTATAAATTATTTTGTAAACATTTAGAAAGACAGTGCGTATGTAACGCATTTAGACGTCGGTATTGAAGGTCACTTAACAAAAGGAACTACAGAATTCAGTTACGCAAGGTACTATGTTTATAAAACAAAAATAAATGTGGCTATTCGTGTGTACACTACATTCTCTACATCTTTCCACTTGGTCTACAATAGCGACGTCTGACGCGGTACATATGCACTATTTTCCAGCTGTTTATAAACTATATATATGTATATATAAGTGTTTGAATGGGGGCACGCCTTAGCGTGTGGTTAAGGCACTACGCTACAAGCCGGAAGGTCGAGGGTTCAAGTCCCGGTGGGGTCAGGATTTTTAAACTGACCCAAAGCTTCTGGCGGCACTATGGCCCTGGGGTCGACTCAGCCTCTAACGGAAATGAGTACCAGACGCTTGTTCTGGGGTAAAGGCGGCCGTCACGCAGGACTGACAATCCGGCTGACATCAAGTGCCGATTGTCTAGAAATAGTGGGAGCCTTAACCTCCCACTACCCCAAAGGCCTCCTGAGACCTGTAGTGGGAATACTTTACTTTACTTTACTAAGTGTTTGAATTGGATTCGCTTGGTTGTGTAATGGATAACACGCTGGGGTACCGACCCAGAGTTCCGGGTTTGAATCCCGTCCAGGCATTTATTTTTCTTATGTCATATCAAGCTTGCATTGCTCGATGTCTATATATATATATATATATATATATGCACACACACACTGTGTGCACATCACCTAGTGTTGACCAGTGCCTCAATTCCGAAGTATAAACATAAGCATAGTTCCACGGCTACAGGAGAAGAAATGCTTGTTCAGTTAAGTCTAATACTAGGTTCACAGTAAACATCTGAAAATAAAGAATGTTTTCCTGACAGCAGGTTAACCATGCTCATGTAAATAAATATACCAGAAAAACGGTATATCCTTTATTTTGTTATCCCCTGTATGTATGTGTCAAGCTATTTATAATTTCATGTTTGCGTTGAAGCAGCACTTTGTTGTATTGAAAGACCTATAATTCAGGAAGAGGCAAATTTAATTAAACACATGGGTCTACTGTTATTCCTATAAAATTGACATCTCTGTAGAAAATGTTTATTACAGTATAAAAATGAATATTACATCACACCCAAGAACAGAGAGATCGGAATGTCACTTCACGAATTTCTCACAAGTCAGATTTAGATGACGATGCGAGAAAAATCTCCGGAAACATGTTCTGAGGTAAATATCAATCAAGAGCAGTTCTAGTAAATTTTCGAGTTTCGACTATCTAAAATATTCAAACAATAGGCCTATTATCGACGAACTTCTGAAATTCTGGATATAACAATTACATTTACTGACCTTGAAATATGCAAATATCGCAGTAGATTCTGGTGTTCCGATCATATAATGCCCATTCTTAATAAAATCCTGAATATTTTGGAAGGGAACTTCAAATTTCTTGGTAGTAATGAATGAGATGAGAAATGCAGAATAACATGTTAGTATAATTACTATCATGACATGCATTACGAAGTACAATACACGTTTGTAATTTAATGTTGGTGTTAAATCTTGACCTGCAACAAAGTTCACGTTTTTAAACTGCACGCTATAATTTGTATCTTATTGGTTAATTCACGTGTTTTTTTTTATTTTAACGCACAGACAATGCATCGGTGCATATATATATATATATATATATATATATATATATATGTGTGTGTGTGTGTGTGTGTGTGTGTGTTTGTTTATATTGCAGATTTTAATAATAATAATAATAATAATAATAAAATAATAATAATAATAATAATAATAATAATAATAATAATAATAATAATGCTTTATTTTAGCTGATAGAGTTAATGCCATAAGTCTTCTTCTCTCCTACTCAACCACTGAATAGTAAAATAATACAAAAAATTACATATTTATTACAATTATAAGATATTATTAAAATATAGACTAAACAAAAGACAATGGTGATGTGATCGAGTACTAGCTAATACTAATAAAATCATTAAATATAATAAAATTAAAATAATATAAAATAAGATAAAGTAAGTAAAGTTTCCTAGATTACTATTAATGGAATGCTCTATATAGTTGTTATGCAGTTAATGTTTTCATTGTGCCGAACTTAAGATATCAGTTAATTTGGATTTTCGCGGATATAAGTATGAATATGAAAGTTTTCTTGGGTTTTCCGTGTCTTGGATTCAAGTTCGGCCTCTGGCCAGTGATTCCGACGTTTCGGCATGTGAGATCATGCCGAAACGTCAGAATCAGTGGCCAGAGGCTGAACTTGAATCCAAGACGCGGGAAAACTTTCATATATACATATATATTTATATGTATTTAGGAAAACCAGAAGGAAAGCGCCCAGTAGGCAGACAAATAATAAAGTGGGTGATTAACATTATCCATGATTTAAATGAAGTAAGTTATATAGAGGATGATTGGAAAACTTTAGCTCAGGATATGGATGTATGGAGAGTTTATGTCCGCGCGGTCAGGAACTAATGGTTTGACAGTGCCAGTGAGTAAGTTATGATCGACAGTGGCTCTACTTATTTGCGGTGGCATGCCTGATGTGATCAGGTATACGATTGATATGGCTCAACAATAAAAAATAGAATGAGCATAAAACATTTTTTCTTTCAAATTTGTATAAATTAAAAAAAAATCTAGCTTTGAAATGCAGATACCATTAAATAAGTTTAAAACCATCATCTGGCAAGAAAAACTTGAAACCATGGAATAAGGAACACATTTAAAATGAAACTTCCATTTGTGTAAATATACGTGGTGTTTTCTGAAATATGTAAAAATATGAACCATACCCTGAATGGATAAATTTGGAGAAGATGTACCTTAAAGCACTCAAAATCAAATTCGTGATCGTATATCAAACTTTTAACTCTAATTTAAAAACAAATAGTTACTTACATGGAAATCCTAACCCTCTCTGCTACTATATTATACATTTTTGAATGGGATATTTCTCTGGGATGGGTTTTAATTTTAAAAGTATCGATTCAATAACCAGTCATAGATAATTGACTGCCGTATAGAAGCGATCTACAGTTTCCAGTCTATTTAGATTTGACAATTGCTTCAAATGTATTTTCTCTCAAATTAATTATGTTATAGTTATAAATTTCTTTCATCATCATCATCAAGGCTCTTTGTTGACCTGTTTCGGCCTCAAGAGAAACACCACCCCAAAGTCTTTTGAGTGGACGTCCTGGTCTTCTTCTTTCTGCAGTTTGATATCTTAACATTTGTTTGGGTATCCCGTGATCTTCCATTCGATGAACATGTTGCATCCATCTTGACTTGTAATCAGAAATTTTGTTTTCTAAAGTTTCCACGTATAATTCTTCTAAGATGTCTCCATTTTTTTTTTGTGATCTAGTACTGTGTATCTAGCAGTCCTCCGAAGGTATCTCATTTCAGCAGATCTAAGTCTTTATATATCCTTCTGTTTCAATGTCCATACTTTGCTACCATACAAAAGAATTGGAAGAGCCAGTGTTTTATACACTTTTAGTCTTGAATATTTTTGGACTAACAGTGGCTTGAAGATAAAATTTATTAATTTATAAATTTATTTTAATATAATGTATTGTATTTTCCGGTAATTATTACAAACGTATTGATTGCCTAGGAGCAGTATATTCATCCATCCATAGTAATTCTGCCCGAGGGCAGGTCTTTCACTGCAATCATAGCATTTTCATGCTACACTTTGCAGCTTTACTACGGAATTATAGGCCCTTGATATAGTAGCTTCCCGTTGTTTTCCATAGAGGTAGTATATATGTCTCCTAAACAGAAGTCTATGTATGTTCAATATTAAGCGATTAAGGTGTTTTGATCAGTCCCATTGGCATATTTAATACTTCTGTTCCTGTATTCTAATGTCGTAGTAATGTACATGAATAATAAGGTATATCAAAGATACTAGTGTCTAATTAATTTATTAGAAGAATATAATTTAATGTATGCTAATTGGGGCGCATAAAACGAAGTATAAAAGTACAATATAAACTAAACTGATCTCTTTACGGGTCTTAGGAGGTCAGTCGGATAGTGGAAGGTTAAGGCTCCAATCTTTCCAGACAATCGTCACGAGATATCAGCAGGGAATGACAGCTGAATTTATCCCCAGAATATATGTCAGTTACTCATTTCATTTAGAGACTGAGTCTACCTCAGAGCTAAAAGTTTTAAACTAATTTAAAAATCATGGTTCCATCGGGATTCGAACCCGCGACATTCCGGTATGTATTGCCTTCATCACCTACCATAGGGATAAAAGTATAATATGGCATATTAAAAATAATGTTTATTTATACATGATATGTTGACAATACTATTAGGGAATGGAGGAGTGGTCCTGCCAAATTTGGAATATTAATAATTAATTATTATGCTGTTAATTATTATATAAATACGAAGTATGGTTGTAGAGATTACTTACAATATACACATTAAAATTACAATTAAAGTTAATAGTGATAAATGTTTTAATAATGTTAATATTGCTTCAAAATAAATTAAAACTTGAAATTTGGCAATGAAACACCATCTCAGAAATAAAACACAGAATACAAAATCACAGAAGAGCACATGTTTTTGGGATTTTTTTTTTCGAATAATATTAAAAGACAAAATCACAAGTTGGGATGTTTTCTCGAATAATATTAAAAGACAAAATCAGAAGTTAAGGAATAGAAAAATTTGGTTCAAATATTTTAGAAAAATGGAGACAGGTTCAGGATATACAAGATTAAAACTTTAGCAGCGTTTAACTTGCTGAAATGTCTACTTGGAGTATCAGCCAAATTAAGTAGTACATTATCCATTTAGAAGTTTTGAAAATACTAATCCTGAGCCCACATCATCATCAACAATCACGGATTAAGCCCATGTGGCTTGTCTCATAGATTCTCAATCTGAAAGTTAAATCCATCTCTTTTTCGATCTACCACATTCCTGTCTCCTTTTGGTTTGTAATTAAATATAATTTTTGGTATACGTTAATCTTTCATTCTTTGAACGTGTTCTTTCCAGTTTTTTTCTAGATTATTTTATTTAATCTAAAACTTTGAAAATATTTAGCTCATTTCAAATATCTTCACTTCTTCTTTTATCTAGAAGTTTGCAGCCAGCCACACTACTCAGAAATCTCATTCCAGCTGCTTCTATGATATTCTCTTCTCTTTTAGTTAAAACCCAAAATTCACTACCATACAATAGTAACGGAACTGCCACTGCTTTATAAAATTTTAGTTTTGTTTCCCTGAGTCCACATAGCCAGGAAAATATTAATATGATTTTCGATTTTTCTCTGGATTAGCGCCTCTCTAACAAGGGTTGAACATTTTTAAATTCTTAATTTAAGTTGCTGCTATTCTGTGAGCATATTTTAGTTGTGTTCAGTAAATATCCGCAGAATTAGATAAATAGTGGCGAGAAGAAGACCAAAAGTATATAGAAGACCTTCAAAGCGTATCTAGATAATTTGAAAGACCAGTACGGTGGATGTAAAATTAAAACAATAAGTAACTGAAAATACTTCACAGACTAATAGCCGATATCAACAGTCAATTTCCAAGATATCAAACGTTTCACTTTGTGACTACTTTTTCTAAGATCACATTTCATTTATATATAAATCCGGGTTCGAATCCCGTCCAGGCATTTATTTTTCTAATCATACCATATATATATATATATACATATATTATTTACAAATAAATGTTATATACAGTATTGACACCCGAATGAGCAAGTTTTCGTGCTCGGGTGCAGTTCAATTACATGAATAATACAAATAGAATATATACATTTAAATTTGGGGCCAGTTTCATTTTTTCATAAATTATGGCACATACAAATAAAAAATAATAATGTATTGGGAATAAGACTTATTCTAACAAAAGAATAAATGGAATGAAGAATGATATACATAAAATAATATAAATCATATAATGTAATGGATTATAACCAATAATACAGAAGAAAGTAATTAGTTATATATTGATTTATAATAATATAAGCAAAAATAGATGCTTTATATTAATTATTTTAAATATTCAAATTATATATATATATATATATATATATATATATATATATAGAAAATGTATTGTGTTATTAGATAATTCCAAAGGAATGAAGTTGATCATATGAAATAATGTTTAAAAATGTATGCATGTTTTCATCGACCATACGTAATAGACGTTGAAAATGACTATGACAAAAGGGTATATATACATACATTCCATTATCTCAGTTTAACCTCTCGGCTTATAGATAGTTTTACGGGCCTTACAGTGGCACAACCTATCGGCCAAGGGATTTTAACTTTCGATCACACACATACGTTTTTGACCACACAAGTAGATAGAGGTCTTCCGCAAGTTAGTGATCAGCTCAATGTCAGGGCCTCCTCCGATACAACACAACATTAAGACCAAACAAACCATTCACACATTCATACTTAACATGGCGAATATGATAATGTTGGCCACATGATATTCAGAGATCGTTTGGGCCTTAACATTTCCTGACATTTGTCTTACAAGTGAGGAAAAAACCATTACCCAGGAAAATTCTTCCGACAAGGGATTAAATCCGGTTCTGCTGATTACGAGGCAGTGGCGCTACCCCGACACCATAGCGGTGGACATACATATTTTTTTCGGAACCAAACTCGACATCTAGCAGTCTGTAAAAGTAAGGTCGAGTTCGTTAACCAGGAAAATCAGACCATTAGGATATTGTAAGGGTTAACATGAAGCGAAAATTTAAAAATCGTTTTAGCGGCGGCAATGTTTGTTTCATTGCAATGTAATTGCATAATACAGTTTAATTAATAAAATAAATATATATTTCGTAAATTAACATGGGTTCCATCATAAGATCTGCAGGATCAAGAAACATCACGAACCAGACTCCCAGTGCATCTGTGAGCTGTGCGCTGAACACTGCGACCGTTACTATGTTGTGTCGTGTCGGAGGCGAGACGTGTCCCTGAGAGCTTACTGTGGAGGGGACTGAACGGTGGACCATGGTGAACTTAACATTGTGCGCTCTTCATTATTATTATTATTATTATTATTATTATTATTATTATTATTATTATTATTATTATTATTATTATTATTATTATTATTATTATTATTATTTCGTAATCGGACCAACAATTAGACTTGCAAAGGAATTCGCTTGCTTTACACACTTTCTGTGACGAAGTTTTTATTGTATGAACCAAATTTGAAATGTGAGCTGGATGATAAAAAATGAGAAAATTAAATTGTAAGAATAGGAATGGATATAGGTCCATACATTGAGTGAAGAACTCTGATTTTCACGAGAATTTAACTTCTCGTATAAATTATATGTAAATTTTACCAACAACACAAATATCGAAAAATGTATTTGAATAACATCGAATGTTTTCTGTATTGAAAGCAATGAAAATATTGTGAAATGAGATATAGAAGTATTACCTTGATCGATAAAAATAATACCAGGATACAAATCTTGCATGTTACAGGCGTCCTTGTAGCTGTAAAGGCTACGATTCCATAGTTCATCCGTCACGAAAACGATTATTCCACTTATCGCCGCTAATAGTAGCAACGAAATCCAGGTTTTATCATTAAATGGTTTTATATATGAATCCCATATTATATTTGCATTCTGAGGAGGTTTCTTCATCACCACATACATTCTGTAACCAAACATTCACACGTGTGAAAATGTGAAAAATTATCATAAGTAATGCCACGAGTGATATCCAAATTATCGATAAATTCACAACTCACGAAGTGAGGAGTGAATTTATCTAGAGAATTTGGAAATCAAGAGTGGCATTTGTTAGGACTATTTAACGAATAAAATTAAGCTGTTTACTCCGAAAATCGTTATTTAACTATAGTTATTTAAAAATATTTATATATTTAATGTAAACGGCAATGTTTGAAAACAAATGAGAAACCAATGGTACGCTTCATCTGCTTCTTTTGTTTATCACTGCAACCAAATCATACTATTTATTGCCAAAGGAACGCAATATTGTAACAATGCTCTCTAGTGGAGAAAAAATGAAATACATCAAACTGTATATTAATTCATTTCTAATGTCCTATGATGTAAATATGACAATTAGATTTTTCTGGATTATTAGCTGGGAAAAAATACATTTAAGAAAGTGCAAACAGTGTTTCTTTTTTGGTGGTATAATAAATTGCTACAAATGTTTTTATATTAACTCCTGCAAGCGCTATGTGTTGACATCCATGCGCTATATATAGAATCTGGTAGCCGTATTTCTTACAGAGTCAGTCACTGCAAAATAATGGTCAGACCTGTTCAGAATATTAAAAAGGAGGAGCTTTCTTTAATATGATAAATTTAATATTGATAAATATTTGGTGAAACACGACTGTGATTGGTTGTAAAACAGAAATCATTGAAACGTGATTGGTCATTGACTCCCATTCGGGGCATGAGTTAAATAGTCATAAGTAATGTCACGAGTGATTTCCAAATCATCGATAAATTCATGAGTTACGAAGTGTCACGTGAATTTATCTAGGGCATTTCGAAATCAAGAGTGGCATTTTTTTAGAACTATTTAACGAATAAAATTAAGCTGTTTACTCAAAAATCATTATTTAAATATAGGGAACTAAGTAGATAACATTTTGAATAGAAACCCTTATTCGGAAATTTGCCATTTCCATTCTGCAACTATAAGTTCAAAGTAAAACTTTTAATGTCCTGCTTCTGCTGAATGTATAAATATTAAAATATATATACAGTCAATATGCCCATTTCACCAATTAATGTTTTAAAATGGTCAACAAGTTTCCACAGCCAAGCTGTCATTCTCAAGACCAGATATTGACTGAAGACAAAATTGATTTATCAATTTTGTCTTCAGTCAATATCTGATCTTGAGAATGACAGCTTGGCTGTGGAAACTTGTTGACCATTTAAAACATTAATTGGTGAAATGGGCATATTGACTGTATATATATTTTAATATTTTATCACCAAGAAGATCACTTGTGTATTAAAAGTATAAATATTAGTTTGTGCTTTATGCAATGGACAAAGCTAAAGGCACTTAGGTTATGTTGTTATGCACATGATGATCACGTGATATCTATACTGTCACGACAACACCACATTAGGACCAGCAGCATCAACCATCATACTGGATGTTGTAGCGAAGAGGGACCTGCTGAAGATGGAACGGATGTTCTGAAAGGCCTAGAGGCATAAAAATTACATATTTTATAAGTTGAGGACAACGAATTTTACCTAAGAAGGTACACTTTAACTTATTTTATATTATGACTCTCCACTTCAACGGTTTTAACAATGAATTTTATTAGTATTAATGAGTGTGTGATTATATAAGTTCTTCTTTATCTCAGTTTAATCTTTTAACACATAGCTACGTTTTACATGTCACACGCCACCCGGGCCTGACCTGTCGGAAGAGCGATTTTAAATTGTGAATCACACACATACCTTTTTTTATCGGTCAAGGATATGAAGGACCTTCCAGAATAACTAATAAGCTTAATGCCAGGGCTTCCTCCGGGACATCACAATATTAACACTAAACACACCATTTACACACATTCATAATATTCATGGGAAATATGATTATGATAATTGTGATAGCCAGATTATAGTGGGGAAAGATTAGACTTTAAAGTTTCCTGTCATTTGGTGAGGAAAATCCCGAAAAAATCCATCATCCAGGAAATGTGTCTCGGCCGGAGATCGAACACGGGCCCGCTACTTACAAAGCAGCTACGTGACCACAATGCTGGATATGATTATATAAATTTTAATAAAAATTCGGATATATTGGCGACAGTGGCAGATTTTTTAGATTTAATTCAGGGTCGTTCATTAAAGGAACAGGTCTATCGGTAAACTCCTATTTCTCATCATCATCATCATCTGCCTTTCAAGAATTAGGCCCAGTGGCCCGTTTACGATCTCCCGCCATCTCCGAAAAGGTCGGCCCACAGATCTTCTGCCTCGAGGAATGTAGTGAAGAATTTGTTTCGGTATTCTGTGACGATCCATGCGCTGAATATGGGCTAGCCAATTGTTTCTATATTCTTGGAGGTATTCAGATATAGGTACGACGTTTAAAGTTCCCTGTCTGGCTATTGTTGAATTTCTATGGTGGTCCTATTTCTGGCTTCAGTTATACACGTTAGTACAGCAGAAATAATCTACGCCTTTCCATTTGGCCATCATTGATACCAAAACACAGATGCACTAATCGAGTGACACTATACGTACCTTGATTTAATTATAGATTCTATATAATCTATAACGTTGGAACGTTCAGAATTCCATACCATTTCATTTATACATAAGTCAAGTTCATTATTCATTATTTTACCCACAACACCGCTCCAACTTCCATTTCCAAGGTCGTTACCATATTGATTTCCCGAAATTATGTAATATTCAGACCTAAATTATAAAAAATGGATATTAATTGTCTTATATTTTTAAAAAATCACACGTAAGCTTGGAAGTTTATTATAAAAAAAGATCTGAAACGTGCTCCGCAGTTGCTTATTATTATATTTCGAAAGATACTGACACAAATCTAGTTATACGCTTTGAATCTCTACCTTTGAAAACACCTTTCTCGGAAATAAATAAGCAAATAATGAGGTAACCATGCACAGGGTATAGATAAATCAAACTTAATAAATTTACTTTATTACAGAGAAATTGCAGACATATCATTTCAAATGTGTAATGCAGGCTCACATACAAAGATAACTGAATTATTACTTATTAATATTGCTATATTTATTGTATAGAACCCAATATTAAAATTATATATGATCATTTTGCATTACCCAGGGTGCACCGAGATGAGGCGATCTTCTTTACACCCCAGCGGATCTAAACCAACATCTTACTCCTCAGTGAAACGCCACGTAAAGTTAAAATACAGAATTATATATGACAATAGACTTCAAACAGTGGACAAAAACAAAAAAATGGGAATGCCTAATAAAAAAATATTGGTTATCAGACATACCAAGAAAAACAGAAGTAGCACATTTTAGAATGACAACGGGCCACGACTCTCTGGCAAAACACCTTTACAAAATCAATGTTCTGCCTTAACCGAAATGCATTTTATGCAATCACCCAGATGAAAGTCATCTGAACAACAGTATCGCTGTCCAACATGATGATTCTAAGGCCTCAAAGTATTGGAGAGCAAGGCTGTTAATGAATTTAATGTTAGATGCAGCACATTAGACAACAACGACAACATATACATATATATATTGAATAAAAGGTTTAGACTTTTATTGCTGGCTGATTGAAACGGAACTTTTAATATATATTTATTATTTTATTTACTTATCTAATGCAGAGGTCCTTAACATAATGTACTGGCTTAATTTTTAAAATGTAATGAACCGTAATTTGAAAATTTTATTTTTAGAGAAAAGCTAATTTATTTCTCGGCAATTTTTCAGATTCTATAATGTTTATAAATACATTTTATTATTTCTTAAAAACTGGAATTCATCCAATCCCTAACCTAGGCCCGTAGTCATCTCATACCATTTCATAGCCATTGAATACCTATCACATATAAATGACTATAACAAATTAAAACTCAGATTTAATTATTCCCGAACTTATAGCCGCCCAGTTTAGATGTCCTTTTTCTGACCTTGTATTAACGATCTAAAATTGTTTGACTGTAGCCCCTCTATACATGACTCTTTATGCGATTTAATAATTCCTCTGCAACCTGTATATTGTTCTTTTTTCAACTATGAACTTAACCAGAAAAAAGTTGTGTATGTGGAAGAATTAATGGATTTTAAATATGAATAATAGCTTACTCTAAGATAAGTACACGTTCTAATCCTAGAGTAAAATACATACAAATATCTCTCTTTTCCTGCGTGCAAAAATAGTAATTAGAGACGAAATTATTGATCAAGTATCACACTTTAAATATTTAGGATTTGACATCAGCTATGGGTATGATAAAGATATTGAACCCAAAACACAGCAGTTTAAAGCTATTTGTGGTACAATAAATAGAACATTGAATAATAAAGCCCATAAACAAACAAAATTAAAATTTTATAAAACAATGGCTGTCCCTGTCCATTTGTATGGGAGTGAATCTTGGATTACCACTACCAAACAAGAAAGTAAAATCCAAGCAGCAGAGATGAATTTTTTAAGAAGAGTAAAAGGCTGCACTAGAATGGACCAGATAAGAAACGAGGATATCCGTGAAGAACTGCAGATCTACTCCATAAAACAAAAGATATTTAACAACAAGATACAGTGGAAAGAACATGTAGAAAGAATGGAAGAGAGTAGATTACCAAATAAAATCTTCCTTTATTTTCCAAGAGGAAGAAGAGATGTCGGACGTCCTCGGAAGAAATGGTCTTAGATCTATTAGTGAAGACGGAACAGGCAACTCTTGCCTAAACCAGGAAGTGAAGAAGAAGTTATAAGTTTAGCTTAACGTAGAATCACTTCTATGTAAACATTCACATTTGGAATTCTTCTTCAGTGATAACAGATGAGTCGACATTTTTAAGTCAGTTTATAGTACCAATTCACCTCTAGTTTCCCGAATACAACAATGACATCACAGACCCACCAGTTTAAACTCGAGAGCTATACTCTCATATGTAGCTTTTGGCCTGTATTTACGTAGGTCCCTACATAATATATATAAATCCTGTAAAAAACGGAATAAGCGTCAATCAACGTTTTATAAGCTTAAATGGATAAATCAACGGCAACCCCTTCATATTGGTCGCATTTGTTTTTATGTTACTTGATTAATAACCTGTGTTCAACAAAATTACATATTCAGATGATAAGTGGGCGCATAGTCCCACCTGTGTAAACGGCCCCTCCTTATCTCTATCATTACAAGTCTACATTGAAGCCAGAACCTATATATTTTTGTGCTATAGTGCGTTTTGTCGTACTTACAGCAATGGCGACCATGATTGAAAGTCCAACTTCCTACATTTCGGGGTTGCCAACCTAAATAACTATACTGTAATATTACATGTTATAAACCACGTGTGGGCTCCCTGGGGGTCCGTTTATCGGACCCCAGCTGTGCTCACAACAGCAACAGAGCGCGTCCCCGGGTGGCGGATAGGGGAACGGTCGGTGGTTTGCTTGCACTCATCCCGGCTTGGTCCAGACCGGACCCGCGGGCCATTTGTGAGGTCGTCAGGACTCGAGCGACCTGATGTACTACATAGCTCGTGCTGCGCCCACTTCAACAGCAAATCGCGTCCCCTCGGTGGCGTAGTGGGGAAAAGGTCGGTGGATCTGCTAGTCAGTCCTCCCTTCCAAGTCCGATGGACTCGCGGACCATAAGTGGGGTCAACAGGAGACGAGCGCCCTGTTGTACTAAAGCTCAAATATCCCGGCCCACAGCGGGATCAGCGGCCGTCGTGGCGAGGCGGTGGGAGATTGTGGAGATCAGAAGCTCCCTTCTCTTGGTTTAATCACGAGGTCCTTTGTGGGGGCACCATGGGCGATGAGCTCCCTGGATGCCTACATTGCTCAGTGGGCTGACTCACAGCAGCGGCACGACTAGGCTTAGTCTTGCGAACGGGCTGGTTGGGACAATACCGGGCGTAATGCTGGGAATTACCACCAGGTCGACAAGCTCGAGAAAGGAGGAAGCGCGGTCTTTTGGGACTTAGCGCCGACTCTGGAACCGAGGTGACCCAAGGACAATCTGTGAGGTCGTCAGGAGTTGAGCGACCTGACGTACTAATGCTCAGGCTAGACCCACTTCAGCAACCAAACACGTCCCCAGCTGGTGCACTGGGGGAAAGATCGGTGGATCTGCTAGACAGTCCTCCCGGTTAAGTCCAAGGGACTCGTGAACCATTAGTGGGGTAGGCAAGAGTTGAGCGCCTTGTCGTACTAATTGCTCATCTGTTGGAGCTTGCGAGCTCCGTGCTGGCCCACAACAGCTGCAGAAGGCGTCCCTGGGGGCACACCAGGGCTCGGCTCGGACCAGTCCAGAGGGGAGCTACTGAACTGGTTCCTGGCTCGGCCTACGGGCCCGTCGACAAACTGTGGGGTCGCCAGGAGATGAGCACCTGGATGTACTAAAAGTCTCACACTGTTGGGCTTGTAGCCCTAGCCGGTCTCACAACGGCTGCAGGACACGTCCCTGGAGGCAGAACAGGGGAATGGTCGGTGGATCTGCGACAGCAGTCCTCCCGGCAAGGCTCATGGAGCCCGTGGACCAACTGTGGGGTCGTCAGGATTGAGCGACCTGATGTACTATGTAGCTCAGCAATTCCCAGAACTGCAAACTCCAACACTCTCTCCCTGGGGTGTTGGTTTAAGGACCGTGAATTTGAACGTGGACGTGAAAATAGGATAGGGAGGACTAGAACTAGGACTTGGGAGTATGGTCATGACGACCGAGGTATCCCAAGGGGTGGACGGATGGGCCTAGAGATGTGGGAAGTAAAACCACTGCCCTCTATGTATATTTCGTACAATATATTTACAAAAATATATCCTGAAGGTAGTGTTAATATACATTAACAAAACAAATTACATTTTAAATTAACTGAATTTTATTTGAAACAATATAAAACAATAAATACGTACTTGCCGCAATTTTATCACTGATTGGTGTCACGGCCTTCTGTAGTCTCAACTAATAAACATTGACCACTCTGGTAATGTTAGTCAGTTGTTTATAATGAATGCAAATATTTCCAACAAAGATGTTATTATTTTATTATTATTTATTATTTTGAAAACACCTACGCGCAAAAAAATAATGCACAACGCACATTTGTGAAGTGATTTACAGAATCTCGCTATCGCTCGGTTTTTAAACATTTTCCTCATTTCTGTAAAAACCGCTTCCCAACCTCTCATCGTAATATACTATTAACGTCCCTGAGTGTACTGTCCTAAAACGAGTTCTTACCTAAATTTTAAAGAATCTTGTATAGTTTTCCATATTTCTCCATAATATCCAGTCACGTCTAAATCTGTCTTGCCAGGTGAATCTAGTTTAACAACACTTCCCATTACAGTCTGAAAGTAATAATGCGTCATTTAATAGTTACTTAGATTAAAAAGGAGTGGAATAGAGTTTTCGGATCAGTTAAGATCTTCATGACCAGTAGGTAACTGATACCTAATTTTAAAACAAATTTGTAAGATTCTAAGTAACTTAGACTCGAATCATAAAGAATAATAAAAATAAGAGAACTAGACAGTCAAATGTCTTTTTATCCTACAGATAACCGAAATAAAAACGTAATACAACTTTAGAACTATTTATCACTTTGGTTCATGAAATTTCCTAAGAACTTTATTCTCAAATACTCGAAATATTTGGCCTCGCTTAAAATAAGAGTCCATATTAACTTGTAGAAAAACAGTTTTATATATTCTCAGATTAATATTTTTCAGAAAAATTGGGATATAAGAGTCCCTGTAGTGCATAATAGCATGCATTTCCAGAATTGACCCTATATTTGAAATTATTGTTACTACGTATTTGAATTCACCCACTTCTTCAAAATTTATCTCATTTGTCCATTTCCATTATATAATATATTTTTATGAGTGACCATATATTTAGTTTCATTGATGTCTACTTCGAGCCTAAATTTCTTTGTATTAGTCAATAGTGTGTGCGTATCGGTCCTTAGTGTCTCATCTTTATCGTCTAGTAATACTACATCCTCAGCATAAACTAATAGCTTATAAATACAATTGAGTTGTAGGTCTTTTTCATCCTCCAAAGATCCCATGCCATGCTCTAGTACAGAATTAAAGAGTAGAAAAATAGTAATCTTCATGCTTTAAACCATTGTGAATTTCAAAAGGAGACATTCCTAAGATTTATAAAGTAAAGTAAAGTGATCCCACAACAGGCCTCAGGAGGCCCTTGGGGTAGTAGGGGGTTAAGGCTCCCACTTTTTCTAGACAATCGGCACTTTGTCAGCCGGGTTGTCAGCCCTGCGTGACGGCCGCTTTTACCCCCAGAACAAGCGTCTGGTACTCATTTCCGTTAGAGGCTGAGTCGACCCCTGGGCCATAGTACCGCCAGAAGATTTATAATACGCTAAATTGCTCTAATTAAAATTGCTATATTTATTTAAAAGTGATCCCACAACAGGCCCGGAGGCCCTTGGGGTAGTAGGAGGTTAAGGCTCCCACTTTTTCTAGACAATCGGCACTTTATGTCAGCCGGGTTGTCAGCCCTGCGTGACGGCCGCCTTTACCCCAGAACAAGCGTCTGGTACTTATTTCCGTTTGAGGCTGAGTCGACCCCAGGGCCATAGTGCCGCCAGAGGGTTTGGGTCAGTTTTAAAAATCCTGACCCCAACGGGACTTGAACCCTCGACCCTCCGGCTTGTAGCCCAGTGCCTTAACCACTACGCTACGGCGTGCCCCGCTATATTTATTAGATAAGTATGTTACAGTATTCCTCATTCTGAATGTAATAAATTATATTATTAGAAATGTCACTGCTGGCTGTATGCAATATCGCCACAGGTTGTACATGCCTATTCTAAAGTAGGCTACGGTATATGATTAATGTGTTTGTTGTATAATATTCGTATAATTTAATTGTTAAAGTCAGAATCTGTCATAATCAGCTGATAACTATGTAATTTTCAGGATAGTTATACTGAAGTTAGTAAATGGACAGAATGCACTTGACTAAGGTACTGAAATGTGAAAGCATAGGGACGAATTGATATCTGAGGAATCCAGAAGTTAACGGGTATAGGTTATTTTTTAAAGAGGTGAATATCTAAGAAGACAACTACGAGCACAACCTTAGAACATGAGAAGGTGTAAAGAGATTAAACAGGCTTCTTTACTGCATGCTGAAGAACGATACAAAAATTTATATTAGTTTGTTCACGTCTCTCGGTTATTCTGACAGAGATATTTTTAACATCATACCGTTATTCTGTCTTCAAAAACGTCATTGTATCATTATTTTTTTACAAATGCCCCAGGTTGTCTTTCGACTTTCCTGGTATTCTCTCCTGGCATGGCGTACTTGTAACCCACTTCTGAGGTTGGGGCACTTGGAAGGCGGGGTTACGTTGCCCCGATGATATGAGGATGATGATGATAGTGGTGCGCCAGGAGAGTCCCTAAATCTAAGCTTAATCTAAGATGAATATGAATGATGATTGTGATGGCCGTGTGATTTCGGTGACCGTTTGGGCCTTAAATTTTTTCTGACATTTGTCTTATAGGTGAGGAAATACCCCGATAAAAACCTCACCCAGAAAAACTGTCCGGATCGGGGATCGAACCCGGGCCCACTGCGTGACAAGGCAGCACGCTGCCTCGAGACCACAGTGGTGGACTTGTATCAATATATTAATTATTGCAAAAATAAAAATATTATTATTGTTATTATTACTATTATTATTACTATTATTATTATGTTATTATTATTATTATTATTATTATTATTATTATGTTATTATTATTATTATTATTATTATTATTATTATTATTATTATTATTATTATTATTACTGTAATAATTATTATAATTTTATTGTTATTATTGATGTTCCGTTTCAGAGAACATTTCGGTTTTGTTCTAGGAAAACTCTATCAATATAGCCTTCTAGTTTGCAATAGAAGGTATTCTTACTTACTTTATTGTAGTCCATACTTATTGTGTGGTTGCGCAAGCTGTTTTTATTCAAGATAATTTTAAACTGTATTAAAATAACCATATAATTGAATCAGGGGGATTGGTATAATTGAATTGTTCGTGCATTCCCTTCGAACCCAAATTCCGTCACACTTCATTCGGTATAATTGTATTTATTAAGGTAGATCTTACCTTTATTCCTCCTACTTTAAAGGTAAGGTTTTGAAGGTCTCCTCTCCTGGTGTACAGACCTAGTTTAGGACTTGATAATCCATTAGAAGTACTCCAGTTACTGAAGTACTGGTACCTGAGCAGTTGAGAATAGTTAACGTGATAAACTTCAGTGATGATAACATGTTCACCGTCTTGATTTGCTACCAGGAATTCGCTGTTTATAGGAATGTCAAGTTCTTCTATGCCCTGATTAGAATCCATGAACAACAACCAAATTCCATCTGCTAAATTAATCTGCAAGATAAATTTAATATGAATACAATTTTATAAATAAGTAGTGTGTTCAAGATCATATACAAAGATTGCAAAGTGTGCGATATTTATTTTTTGGTATTTGTAGATGTTATCACATGTCAGTATCCCCGGAACAATTTTGGGTATGAAATCGTAGAGGCATTAATTTATTACACATTTCCTCTAAAATATTAGACATATAAAACTTAATTATCAGTATTCTAAATGTATTTCGTTATATTTTCCTGATATCAATAATTCAATCACAGTATTTTTTTAACAATATCCTTTAGACGTATATTCTTCATCATGTAGGGTATTACTTATTATACATCGTGTTCCGCTTAAATAAATATACATTTATATACCCTCTAAAAATATGTTTTACTTCAAATTAAATCACTTTTTCGCGGTTCAATGTACGAGCAGGTTATATATGATTAACCAGGCGACGGTACACATTAAGTACACTAAAATCGCATTAAACGTGTTGAATTGGGGATAATTGCTGTTCAGATTAACAGGAAAAAATGCAAGGTTTTAAATCGATAATTTTTCTCAAAAAAAAATGATACAATCATTACCTTTAAACAATAAATTTAAAAATAATGTCTGATTTATCATAAGTAATGCCACGAGTGATTTCCAAATTATCGATAAATTCACGACTCACGAAGTGAGGAGTGAATTTATCTAGAGAATTTGGAAATCAAGAGTGGCATTTGTTAGGACTATTTAACGAATAAAATTAAGCTGTTTACTCACAAATCATTATTTAACTGTAGTTATTTCAAAATATTTATATATTTAATGCAAACGGCGATGTTTGAAAACAAATGAGAAACGATAGGTACGCTTCTACTGCTTCTTTTGTTTATCACTGCAACCAGATCATACTATTTATTGCCAAAGGAACGCAATATTGTAAGAATGCTCTCTAGTGGAGAAAAAATGAAACATCAATCTGTATATTAATTCATTTCTGATGTCGTGTGATGTAAATATTACAATTATATTTTTCTGGATTATTACCTGGGAAAAAAATACATTTAAGAAAGTCAAACAGTGGTTTCTTTTTTTGGTGGTATAATAAATTGCTACAAATGTTGACATGTATGCACTATATATACAATCTGGTAGCCGTATTTCTTATAGGCTCAGTCACTGCAAAATAACGGTCAGACCTGTTCAGAATATTAAAAACGAGGAGCTTTGTTTAATATATGGTAATTATAACACTGATAAATATTTCGTGAAACACGACTCTGATTGGTTGTAAAACAGAAATCATTGAAACGTGATTGGTCATTGACTCCCATTTGGGGCATGAGTTAAATAGTCAGTGAAAATAAAAATCAGTATTTAGGTTTTATTGATTCCAGTAAAAATAATTATCACTCTCTCAGCGATATTTTTTCAATATAATAAAATGTATGAATAATACCGTACTTGATCGGAAAAAATCATTAAAGACATAGAAATCAGACCGAATAAAAATTTTGTTTTTTTCTTACGTTGTTTATATAAATGGTAATTCTACAATATTAAATAGTATTAAGTTAATAGTATTGTACTTATCTCTCCCTCTCTCTCTTTCTATTTCTAAGAATGATTAGGGTTGGTAAGCTAGCAAACAAGCTATGTTTTTTCCTTCCAAGTAGTGCTAACAAACCCCCAGTTATGCAAACTGTTTATTTATGATTGTCAGTGCGTTCACATCGTTTATAATCTACAAGTTGAAGATGATATGGGGGGGAAATAAAAGCTCTTGCATCCGTTAAGCCTTCGGTATGAATTCTGAAGAAAACACAATTAAGTGCAAAAATTGCAACAGAAAAAAATCTTATTGGAGTCGATGTGAGTAATATGAAATGCCAGCTTTTTATATTTGTTTAGGAAGGAAATTAGCTAAAACGAAAAAAAAGTATTACAACCAATGAGTAAAATTAATTTTTCTCAATCAAACTTTATATTTCAGATTTTAAGAAATATTATTCACAAATGGTCATTATTACTGATCGAAAAGACATTGCTCTTAAATATTGATATAGATATGATTTTTCAGCTGTTGGTTACAAAATAAAAATCACTCGATAAAAATCATAAAATGATTTTAAAAAGTAGCAAATAAATTTTCGGTCCGATTTAATTCTTAGTTATGCATTTTTAATTATCGATTTCAAACAAAAAAATACTATTTTCATGATGAAAGGTTTATAAAGTTGACACTTTATTACCTCTGTTGATGGTATAGTAGTAATCCATTCTATCGACTGATTTGAAAAAAATATCTACTTTCATAAATATGTTTTATTATTTATTCACCTTACTTGGTTATAGTAGACGAAAATATATTTATTTTCACTTTCTTCAACAAACTAAATGATACACTTCAAATGTTGTTTAACCTCATTATCATAGTTTCACAAAATGCAGACGAAGCATAGCAGTGTTAATGTGCCTATTTGATAATTCAATAACATAAAGAAAGGAAATGCGGTGAAAGGATTAAAATTATTATTATGAAGTTATTTATCTGATTATAATTAGATAAACAATTTTTCTAAAAAAAATAAAATAAATATAATAATAATCATAATAATCAATGACACTCAGGCATTAGGCCATTGGCCTGTTCCGCTTCAGGATAGAAATTTGTCCCTCCATCGCTTCTTAGGACGTTCTGGGTCTCTTCGCCCTGTGGGTCTGTAGTTGGATAACTTCAGAGATAGTATATTGTTTGACATTGTAAGGAGGTATTCATGCGAATTATGTTGGTATAATAATAATAATAATAATAATAATAATAATAATAACGGTTTATTTTGCCTGATGCACTTAAGACCGTAAGGTCATCTCTTCCACTTCACCAGGGTTAAATTATACAGATATAAACAATTATAATTATCTACAACTCGATTAATAATACTTAATAGGCACACGCTACGTAATGTACAGATAACAATGAAATAACAAAAACATTAAAGTAATAATAATAATAATAATAATAATAATAATAATAATAATAATAATAATAATCTATAATTTTATTAAGTAAATGACATGGTAAAGAAAGTAAAAATATAAGAGAATAGTACAAATATACCTATAATATGGTTGGGCGTATACCTACTATAATGTCTAAGGGAATATTTAGTGAAACTTTTTTAACTGTTATGAGCCGGATACAAGAGGGGAGGAATTCCAGAGTCGGGTAGATGAAACAAGGAAGGATGAGGAATAATGAGATGTTCTATGTAGAGGTACAGCTAGTTAAATTTTCTCTCGATCGTGTGTTAAGTTATGGTGGTAAGTTTGTGAATGGATATAGCAGTGTCGGACTCTGCCGTACTTATTTTTGTGAAAATGTCTATCGTGTAT
Organism: Diploptera punctata; assembly: GCA_030220185.1. Lineage (NCBI taxonomy): Eukaryota > Metazoa > Arthropoda > Insecta > Blattodea > Blaberidae > Diploptera > Diploptera punctata. The sequence goes on along the minus strand of JASPKZ010009377.1, from coordinate 1,231,722 downwards.
AGTCCTCTCTATCTCACCAGCATCCATACCAGAACCAGGTATGTCAGGTGACACCAGAGCTCATCGTTTTTACATTCGCTACAGATTGCGCATTGAGTTTAAACTCGGCATTTTCGGTATTATTCTATTTTAAATGTTATGCGCTATACAATCATGTACGACTTTCTTAACATCTGGTTATACTTTTCCCTCCCGTAACTCGATATTTTAAGGAAATCGGAAAATATTCAAACATCACGAACATTGAATTTTATTCGATACAATCTATCGCTTATTTAGGCGCGATTGCCACCCCACACGCTGCACAGAATGCAATAAGTTATTTGAGAATTTTAATTATAAACAATTTTATTTTATGATCGCTCGTCTGGATTAAGGGATATCCGAAATTTTGCTGCCGGATTATTGATATTTCACTGTACTAAATTAGATTTTATTATTTTAACGAACTTAAATTCTAATTTTAGTGTTTGTTTGGCATTACTTGATTGATTCGATAGGCTTACTTAAAAACAAGGAACATAAGAAAATGTAGCAAAATGCAACAGAAGTTAACTGATTTCGCCAGAATTAAAATAATCATTTGTTACATTTTTTAATGCAACATGTCAATGTAGATACATTACCTTGTTTAAGAAGTTCAAGAAATCTGTAACATTATTCGAACTGAGAAGAACAAATAGAGGCATGTTCTTTCGACATTTTAATTGATTGAAAGTCTCCTGCACAATTTCTGGAGATAAAATGGAAATTGAGTATTCTAAATCTTTGTTCAAAAAAAGATTGTAAACTTCTTCTTGAATACCTGAAAAAGACAAGAAATATGTAATTGATCTGAGTCATGTGTCATTTTATTGTCATCATAATGTTATTAGTTATTTGGCATTAACCCATTCCCCTCAAAAGACGAGGTAGGCTCGCCGGCAGTTAAATGGCCTTCAACTCAGAAGATGAGGTACACTCGCTTAACTCTGCTGTTACATATTTTGCTATATTTTCTATATCTCTTGGCAAGGTAATCTTTTGTTACCATTTATGAATAGTACAGGAATGTGTTTATGCCTTCGCCCTTATTGTGGTCTCAAGTACCGTTTTCTTTTGTTTGTTTTGAAATCTGAAAATGGACAATATAATTTACGGTAACTTAAATCCGGTTCTGGGAAAATGCATTGAGCATTTAAACCTGGATCGAATGTGTTAATTGTATAATACAATCCTATATTAATCTAATAAAAGTATTTAAATAAAATGTTATTTATCTTTATATTTATTATGGGGAAGTTAAAATCGTAATCTATTAGGGAGTTTTATGGAATTCATATTAGATATTATTTCTGCGAATTATAGAAGGGAATTAGTATACAAAGTTTTAATTAACCCCAGTCTTGAAATCACTCTTTGGTGCTATTGTTGTAAAAATCAATATTTCATTTTGCCACTTCAGAGCAGATACACTGTTGTCTGAATTCAACTGATGTCATTGTCTTCTGTTTACAATTTTACATTTCTACCAGGTACTTAATTTTCCTGCAGGAAGTGTAGTTCTTGGAAGTTGTGTCTTAAGCATAATGTAGTTACACCAGCGCACAATTTACTCGTACTTACTAAAAATGTATTCTGAACATTTTTTATTTATTTTACCTGTTGGAGTTAGGAGGAAGATGGAATGTTCGATGTGGACGACTGTTTGTCTTATTCCCACAGATAAATAGGTAAAATTGATGTTACTACTTACATCTTTATTGTACTACAGAGCATATTCCTGGACATGTGTATATGTGTTTCCTTTTATTCTCCGTTGTAAGTTAGCCTAAGCCAAATTACAGGGTCTGGTGCTTTACAATCAACTATTACAACTTACATTTCTTCCGAATAGGTTCATTACAAAAAATACAAAATCATGAATTCAGAATCATTAGTATACATTACATTATATCAATATGATAAACAAATTCCCCAAATTATTTAACTCAAATGACGATAATCGTGCCTCTTCCTGTTCGTAATGAGAGATATTTCCGCAAATTATCTTATTTGACAAGGATAACGATTCAACAATGTACGATCGACATAGCTCATCAAGAAATGCCAAAAAAAAAAACTTCAAAATTTACCAAAAAAAAAAAAAAAGGTTATGTTGCTTTAAAAAATTATGAAATGTTATATAATGAATCTCAATTATTGATAATAGTTATTTCTCATAGAATCGTCAGTTATTGATTTTTCCCAAGTCTAAAGACATTTAACGGTAAAGATATGTTATTTATAACTATCCAGCCGGCTTACAAATCGCCGGGAAGTACGAGTAAGATCGGAACACATAACTAACATTTCGTAAATATTAAACATTATAATTATTTTTAGCTTCTGATGTTGTATTATTCGTTAAATAATCACTCCAAATCCAACTAGGTTCAGTTTTTCATTAGGCAAAATCACAACCTCTTGTTGGATTACTGTTGATAAATATATTGATTGAAGAACTTAGCAACATCACTTGTAACATCATAACACCCAAAAAAATAACATAATTTTAGATAGATAGATCATCGGTTGATTAATGTCTTTGACATCGTCCGATTCCTAATAGCCAATTTTGTCGGTCCATCCAATCTCCTGGTTGTAGATGTTTCTCCTTCATATATAACCATATTCCCTGACTCCAGGAGGTTTTAGGTCTTCCTCTGCTTCGTCTTCCCTCAGGTTTCCATTTCAAAACAGATTTTAACATTTAATTATTATCATGCCCTATATATTTATTAGTCCACCGCTGTGCTCTCGAGGTAGCGTGCTGCCTTGTCTGGCAGCGGGCCCGGGTTCGATCCCCGGTCGGGGCAGTTTTTCTGGGTGAGGTTTTTACCGGGGTTTTTCCTCACCTGTAAGACAAATGCCAGGAAAACTGTAAGGCCCAAAGATCCACGAAGTCATATGGCCATTATCATCATCCTTATCATTATCATCATCATCATAATAATCATCCTTTACCGGTGTAGAAAGCAACGGGAAGCTACCACACCTACAATTCCTTGGTAAAGCTGCAAGCATAGCATGAAAACACTATGATTGCAGTGATGGACCTGCCTTCGGGCAGAATTATTATGGATGGATATATTTATTTATATTACGTTTAAATTTCTCATTGGAGAAAAACTCTGAAACGTACGTCAATCCAACCATTGGAAATTTTATTTAAGAAAGGAAATCTACCACATTAAATTTTGAAACTGTGGTCTTCTTTTCCGTAGAAGATGGACCATCTTGTCCAATTGGATTTTATGTCTATTCAGATGTTTTAGTTTCCAATTGCCGTACAATTTTGTTAAAGTGATGTATGTAAAATAACTGTAGACATTTGGGAAGTTAGCTTCCATCATCAGCAGGATGTGTTAAGACGCTGTGGACGTTGTAAGTCGCTTAATTTTTATCTTATGACTATTTACCTCAATGGAATTTGATATGAATTTTATTAATATTCTTTTGTAATGATTCGCAGCCAATACCTTGACAATTTGTCGTCTGTCTTCCTATCTCTGTAATAAATTTTCCAGGTCTGTGCTGTATTTTTATAGAGTCATTTTATCATGTTCTATAGAGATCCCAACTAGCACCTGCGCATTCCATTAATTGTCGAACTAGTGCTAAGAGCGCAATACTTTTTTCTTCAATTAGCTTTTCTAGAATCCTCATGATATATGTTCCATGCTCTCCTCCTAACATTAACTTGTTCGTCCAGAAATTATCTATTAAATATTCTCTGCAACAACCACAAAGTGTATAAGAATAATGGATCTTCCTGTATATATTGAATACTGTTAAAACGTATTGGTATTTTAACTGATTTTTGTTTAAGATCCTTAAAATAAATATTGAGTTAACATCTCTCTGAATAAAGTTTGTCACGGTAGGCTGGTGTTTACGCTGCTTATCTCTAGGGGTATTACGGTGCAAACCCTACCAGGATCGATGAGTTTTTTGAAGATAAAAATCTTGAGTGTGAATTCCTACGGAAGGGACGTACAGTTATGGATCCCGTGTCATAGATTTACGACACGTTTAAAACTTCAGGCCTCTCACACCTAATGCTTTGCGACGCTAATTAACTGAGATATTAAATAACATCGTTAACTTGAAATACTAACAGTACTTCTCTCTTATTTTGATTCCGTCTTTCATCCGAGGCTTGATCCTTGGGACTGCGAGCAATGTATAAGATACACCTTGAAGTGGGTTGCTAGCCCGTTTTCATGACGGGTTTATTATTCGGGGTTTCCTCCCTAGGCCGATTGCCTTCACCCAGCTCCAGAGCTCAGCCTGCCCCGTTTTATTTCGGAGTTGTCTCTCCTAGATGGGTTGTCTTGCAGGACTAACGAACCCCATCCGCCCGTTTATCAATCTACAAGGCAGTCGGTGTAGAGTTGCCTCTTCCGTCAGGTACACCGTACCGAAGGACTCCTTCTTCGCTGTATCTGCCGTTGAGGTCTTCACCGTAACCCTGGCAAGGGGCCCTCGCAAGGTACTATCAGCTGGGCAAGCTGAACCAAGGTTTTTTTACAAGGTCAACTCCTCCCCCTCGCCCTTTTTCAACCTGGCTTGGGACAGGGGAAAACATTATTTGATAAAATACATAACACAGAAATTAGGGACAAATGCCATACTCAAGACGTAACCAAATTTATTATAGATAGACGAAATATTGGAAGGGTCATATAGAAAGAATGGAAGAAAACCGGCTTGCAAAAAGAGCTAAAGAAGATAGACCAATGGACGGGAGAAGAACAAGAGGAAGACGAGCCAAGAGATGGATAGACAGTGAATGCACATCCAATAAGTCTTCCTCCGAGGAGTGATTTTGGAAATAAACAGGATGAAAATCCTACAAATTAAGTTTAAGAAGATGAAGAAGACTTCTCTCTTAAATAAAGTTTTATTTTGAATGTTTGTGTAATTTTCTGCCTAAATAAATTTAAAATAATGATGTAACTATTACTCCTCTAAGTGTTTTGTGCAGGCGGAAAATATGTTAACTAAGAAACTGTTTTTCTCTTTCTCTTCCTTACTATGTTGCCACTTCCTGTCCTTTGTATTATGTTGTTTGATTGGCAGGTAGAGAGCTGACAAATACTATGTATTTTAATGATCCGTCGGTTCTGCGCGGTCAGTGGCAGAATGATTAACTTGACAACCCTGTTACTTTTAGGGTTACGTCTAGGAATTAACTGTCCCTTTCTTGCCCTTCTCATTGCATGTTGTCACTTGTGATTTATTGTCAGGCTGGTAGCGGAGAGACGAGAAAACTGTGATTTTTAATAATCCGACCGCTTGAGTGTTCCGTGCTTAAATTACTAATTTGACAACCATGTTAAGATTTTTCACACGTGTTTAGAGATTCTCCCCCCCCCCACATTTGAAGTTGAAAAAATTCAGTACGTGATCGGAATGGACAATCTTCCCCAACATTTCTTCCACAGATTCAGTAGATCGGCGACACTAGCGCCCGTGCGAAGTTAACTTGGTGGTGTAACACATATAATACTTGAGTTGATAAAATAATTTTTTTTTTATTTTTACAGAAAGATGATATACAATTTAACGTTGTGTTTCCAATGTCGCCCACACTGTTAACGTTAGTCAATTGTTTATAATGAACGCCCACTGCATTTTTCGTCCTTCGAATTTCGCACTAGATAGATTGATAGCATAAATTGGTTCTTTGTTTTCGGCCACTTGTTCAATTTAATGTATATAATTATTATTATTCTCTAACAATATGCATTATATATTATAAATTGTACTTACCAAATTGTAAATCTTGAACAATGTAAATACATCCTGACAAATATCTTTTGGCGATGGATTTAACAATGCCATCAATGATGCCACAATCGACTAACTTGTTGAAAATCAGGATTAAAATTACTGTGCTTAGATACTTCATTCTCTACTTTCATATTTCGTTTCTTTTATTACGAAAATAAAACTTTTAATTTACTTTTCTTGACTTTCCAATATACCATAGAAACTGAAAATTATTTCAAATACCTATGAACAATAATCACAAACAGGAATGAGATACACAAAGAAGTTAAACATAGGCTTAATTCTGGAAATGCGTGCTATTATGCATTACAGAGACTTTTGCTGTCCCAACTCCTTTCAAAAAACGTTAAACTCAAAATATGTAAAACTATTATTCTACCAGTTATATTATATGGATGCGAAATATGGACTCTTACTTTAAGGAAGGAAAGGAGATCACGAATATTTGAGAATAAAGTACTCTGGAAAATTTTTGGACAAAAGAGAGATGAACAGGCAGGTGAATAGAGAAGACTACATAACAGGAACTACATGGTCTTTATAGGAAGCCAGATATAATAAGAATAGTTAAGTCTCGTAGACTGCGATGAGCAGGACATGTGGCACGTATGGGGAATGAAAGACGTGCATGGAAGCTTCTGTAGGAAAACCAGAGGGAAAACGCCCAGTTGATAGATCAATAATGAGGTGGGAGAATAACATTTACTGTGATTTGTAGGTAGTATATTATACAGGGAATGATTGGAAAGCAATAGCTAAGGATAGGGATGTATGGAGAGCTTATGTCCGCGCGGCATGAACCTATGAGTTCGATAGTGCTCTGAGTAAGTAGGTAACCGAAATTTATTACAGTTATATCTCAGAGTTAACTTTTTGATATTTTTCAAATCCAAAGTTTTAGCTAATTATTTTTATTATCAATTATATTACACGCATTTCTCAATACATTTGAGCACATTAGAGTTGTAAAAATATCGTCTTTCTAATGTGCCTATACCATGATATTTATCATAAGTAATGCCACGAGTGATTTCCAAATTATCGATAAATTCACGACTTACGAAGTGAGGAGTGAATTTATCTAGAGAATTTGGAAATCAAGAGTGGCATTTGTTAGGACTATTTAACGAATAAAATTAAGCTGTTTACTCACAAATCATTATTTAACTATAGTTATTTTAAAATATGTATATATTTAATGTAAACGGCGATGTTTGAAAACAAATGAGAAACGATAGGTACGCTTCTACTGCTTCTTTTGTTTATCACTGCAACCAGATCATACTATTTATTGCCAAAGGAACGCAATATTGTAAGGAGGAGCTTTCTTTAATATGGTAATTATAACACTGATAAATATTTGGTGAAACACGACTCTGATTGGTTGTAAAACAGAAATCATTGAAACGTGATTGGTCATTGACTCCCATTTGGGGCATGAGTTAAATAGTCTCACTAAATGTGTTGCACATTTCAGTGGATTTCAACAATTGACATTTATAGCCCGAACTTTAATACCTGAACTCTTTACAATAATATTCTTTTGAATTCAGGCGCCGCGCCGCGTTGATTTTCTTCAGTCGCCAGTTAAACTTTAATGATATTGCAAATACAAATGATTTATCATTTTACAAAAAAATAATATGCAATGCACGTGTGTTAAGTAATACGATTACAGATTGTCGGAAATGGAATAGACTAGACAGCATCTCGTCTTTTCAATTTTTTTCTCGTTCCATTAATGACATCTAATTTTACTATCATCATAAATTCATAAAGCATTCACTATTTTTACCCAAAAATCAGATAAATATCTTCATTCACCGCTGTGGACATAGGGTAGAGTCGCTGTCTCGTACGTAGCAGACATAGACTCGGTCCCAGGTCGGAACAAATTTCTGGGGTGATGATTATTTTCTCTGCTGTAAGACAAATTTCAGAAATGTTTAAGGCCCAAATGGTTCCCGAACATCATCTAGCTATCGTAATAATAATTATCATTCGCCATGAATGATGCGTTTCTTCTTAATATTATGTTATCTAGGAGAAAGCCGTGACGCTGAGCTGATCACTCATTCCATGTCCTTGTGTGGCCAAAATGTATGTGTGTGGTCCATAGTTTAAAATGCCTGTTCCGACAGGTCGTGCTACTATGAGGCCCGGGTGGCGTGTGACATGTAAAAAAGTACACATGTGGTGAGAGGTTAAAATATGGAATGAAAAAAAATCGTTTTCGCGCGATAGTGCGTTTTGTCGTACTTACCAGCAATGGCGACCGTTATTGAAAGTCGAACTTCCTACATTTCGGGGTTGCCAACCTAAATAACTATACTGTAATATTACATATACACCCACGCGGGAAGTAAAACCACTGCCCTCTATGTACTACGTACAATGTATATACAGAAAACATCCAAAAGGTAGGGTTAATATTCATTATATGAAACAAATCACTGAATTTAAAATGATCTGAACATTATTTGAAACAATATAAAACAATAAATACGTACTTGCGGCCATGTTATCAATAATTGTTCTCAAGGCCTCCTGTTGCTTCATCTAATAAACATTGCCCACACTATTTACGTTAATCAGTTGTTTATAATGTACGCAAATATTTCCAACGAAGATATTCTTTTACTATTATTTACTATTTTGAAAACACGATCGCTCAAAAAAAAATGTACAAAGCACGTTTGTGAATGTTTTACAGAAATATCGGAACTTCCCAACCTCGCATCGCAATATACGTACTACTTAATCGTCCTTCGTTACAATCTGTTTGACTCCTTAGTTAAATTTGTAACTGCCTTGCAGATTGTTTATTCGTCGAGGATCTTTCAACTTGTTTCATTAATAGTTTCCTAAACAAGGAAAATGTAACACCACCTTATTCTACTCTATCTTCAATTTTATTTTGAAAAGGTTCGATATCTTAGATCATATGGCGTTTAGGACGTTTTTATATAAACCCATAGCTTATATATATATATATTATATATATATTATTTTTAGGCACTCGAACATACGAGGATAGATTATGTTGTATAAAATCTCTGGGTGAATATCAATAATACAATTTTTTGTCTATAATAATATAAATGTCGCGCTGTAGTCGAGCGGTTAAGATATTGGTAACTACAATAAGTAGCGGCTCCAGGTTGAGAAAACCAGCTATAACGGCTGGGGTATCCTCTCTTATTTAATTTATTTTAACTATGAATTATATTTTATAATGGTATTTTTTACCTTTTCTGTCTGTACATGCTGAGCAAATGTCACCCCTTCACTGGCTGGAAGATCGTCTATCTCTGTGTTGTGGATGTGAGGCCAGCAGCCGGCTGGTAGGATGAGACTCTTCTAGGACTGTCACGCCATGGATTCTTATAATAGTGAACTTATTGTGTATTTGAATCATACAATTTTTTAACTTCAACCCTATACAAATAATAAGTTGAATCTCCTGCCATCTTACCTCAAATTGACTGTTTCTTGAAGGACCTGTTTCAGAGCATCTCTGCTTTTCTTCAGCTTGTAAGGACTAGTGTATATTCATAATTCAACTGTCTAATTCAATAACATTTCACATTATATTTATACATAATATATTTCTAAAATGGACCGTGGTATGGTAACTTAATATATATGTTGTCATTAGTTTACATGCAATCAGAAAATCTGTGGTATTGATACGATCGTATAAGAGTGTTACAAAGGTTGCGTGCTAAAATGAATATGATTTTATATAGCATTAAAGTGCAGCAATCATGCAATATTGATTAATATGTTGATTAATGGGCTATTATTTTGGATAATGTAACCAGGAGACCTAACTCGTTCCTTTATTTCATATACGTACTACTCGTAATCTGACTTTTCCAAATAAAATTTGTAAAATCGATGAGAAAAATAATAAAATGTTATATATTTTAAAATATAAGTAATATTATAATAATAATAATAATAATAATAATAATAATAATAGCTTTATTTTACCTGGCAGAGTTAAGGCCTTAAGGCCTTGTCTACCACTCAACCAGGTTTAAAAAAAATACAAAAGAAAAGTCTTAAATCTAAATTACAATATATATATATATATATATATATATATATATATAAACGATTACAAGTTATGAATATTACTACTTTTTAAAATAATTTTATAGGAATTTTCTAGAATCATGGATAAACACTGTAACGAAAAATGTTTAGAAAATTATATTGTCTCGTAGACTGCGATGGGCAGGACATGTGGCACGAATGCGGAATGAAAGACATACATGGAAGCTTCATGTAGGAAAATCACACGAAAACGCCCAGTTACTAGAACAAGAATGAGTTGGGAGAATAACATTAACCATGATTTGAGGGAAGTAGATTATACAGGGAATGATTGGAAAACATTAGCACAGGATAGGGACGTATGGAGATCTTTGTCCGCGCAGCCATGAACCTATGGGTTCGATAGTACCAGTGACATACATATATATATGCATGCTAGAAGTCCCAGCCACGCTTTTCTGTAGCTAAGGTATACGTTAAAAATGTTAATTAAGTTGCTGTCTTTCAGCCAGATTACTTAAAACTAATACTTACATACAAAATTAATAATATTGACAATAAAATAAACACTGAATACACTTAAATTATGAAATATTATTAATATTTGTAATTCAATTGAAATTCGCGGTTACAACAAAAAGCACAGCCATCTGGATCTCTCTTTGTTAAATAATAAACCAATTACCTTACCAAATTACCTTACACCGCCATCTGTTAGAATCGTATGGAATTCACAGATAATTACACTGCCAACTGTTAGAATCGTATGGAACTCACAGATAATTATAACTCTTTGTTAAATAATAAGCCGAGCGGTTAAGGTATGAAGCCTTGGCGCAGAGCTACGGGACTTGCGCTGGTTCGAGTCTCCATGGGGGAAGAAATTTTCTCATGGTATTTCGGCCAGTATGGGACCGGTGCCCACCCAGCATCGTGAGGCAATTGGGTAGCTACAATAAGTAGCGGCTCCAGGTTGAGGAACCAGCTATAACGGCTGGGGACTCGACATGCTAACCACATGTCACCCCTACACTGGCTGTTGATCATCTACCTCTGTGATTGACACATGTGGATGTGAAGGGCCAGCAGCCGGCTGGTAAAAGGGCAACCGCTGAAAAGTGGAAAGACCCTCAATCGGAATAATTTGCAATAAAAAAATAAATTTAGTTATAAACTACCCTAAGTCTCAAGTTGGATCAAACTGCACACAGTGTGCAAAATTTTATTAAAATTGGTTCAATAGTTTAGGATTCCATTGCGGACAAACAACGTGGCACGAAATGTTTATATATATATATATATATATATATATATATATATATATATATATACCGTAAAACTAGTTTAATGTGGAATGTGAATAATGCGTAAATCTGTCCAATGTGAACAAATGTATTGGTCCCGGCAAAATAATACTAATTTTACGTGTATTTAAAAAAAGTAAAGTATTCCCACTACAGGCATCAGGAGGCCTTTGGGGTAGTGGGAGGTTAAGGCTCCCACTTTTTGTGGACAATCGACACTTGATGTCAGCCGGGTTGTCAGCCCTGCGTGACGGTCGCCTTAACCCAGAACAAGCGTCTGGTACTCATTTCCGTTAGAGGCTGAGTCGACCCCAGGGCCATAGTGCCGCCAGAAGGTTTTGGTCAGTTTAAAAATCCTGACCCCCACCGGGACTTGAATCCTCGACCTTCCGGTTTGTAGCGCAGTGCCTTAACAACTACGCTACGGCGTGCCCCTTTACGTGTATTTACCTTGTATGAAAGGGAATATGTCCAAAGCGGAAACGGGAGGATATTTCTACGCAATTCGTGAAAAAAAGTTTATAAGATGGAAAGAAAGAGATAGAAATAAATTAGTTTACACTTCATTGATTTTCCGTTAGGCTAATTAACAATAAGTAATGGCTGATGATTCCAATTTGAACAATTTATATTAATTATTGCTGGCAGGTTTAGGTAAGGAATTAAAAACTTAGTAATTTTTCCTGTTTTGCTGCTTTTAAAAGGTCTTTCAATTAAGATTGATATTTAGCTGTGAATTCTGCGATATAATTCCGTATTTTATCTTTGGGTTTCTTGATTCATTAAAATTGAAACAGCGTGATATAGACGCAAAAGACTCGCCAATGTGTATAAACGGTCAAGCATTTTTATTTTTACTTTAAGCGGCAACACATTTTTTTTTCTCTTCGGTACTATTTTTTCCCCCTTTTACCGTACATTATAAACTGGAAACAAAGCTTAAGAGACACGTGTTATTCAATCACAATTATTGCAACGAACAAGTTGAAACAATAATATATCGATCATGGCGATGGAGTCATTTATCAAAGTACATATCGGCATGTGAAATACAACAGCTTATAACAATGAACTTTAGGGTCAGTGACAATTAGATTTGTTTTGTTCTGATATTTATTTGTCCATTTGGTTTGAATCGCTGTTTGTAAAAACCGACTTGGCACCTGCCTTCAGTAAAAAAAAGAACTGCTGATTATATATATATATATATATATATATATTTATTTATTTATTTATATTTTCCCTTTATAATTGTTTTTCATGAATTTTATAGAAATATCCTTCCGTTTCCGCGTTGGACAGATTTCGTTTTATGCAAAGTAAGTACACGTAAAATTACTATTATTTCGCCGGGACCAATAAATTTGATCACATTGGACAATTTTTCCGCAATATTCACGTTCCGGATTAAACACGTTTTACCGTATATATATATATATATATATATATATATTATATATATATTTCATATATATATATATATATATATATATATATATATGTATGTGTGTGTGTTATATTGCAGATTTTCGGGGTTATAAGTACGAATAAGAAAGTTTTTCTTGGGTTTTCCGCGTCTTGGATTCAAGTTCGGCATCTGGCCACTGATTCCGACGTTTCGGCATGATCCCACATGTCATTATCAAGGAATGATAAGTTCGAGTCACAGGTCTTATATAATTAAACACACAGAGTTTTTGTTGTGGTCTATATATATATAGCATATGTTTTGCAACAAAATATTATTTCATCTCAGTTTTGAGTGACATTCGGAGCCAGTTAACATATCAATCCACAAGAGAACAGAATTAAGTAAGTCTTGATGCGGTTGGGTGTGTATCATGGCTCGAGCAATAGGCGCATGCGCAGTGTCGTCTATCTCCTGCTTCAATCATTCCACTGACCCATTCTTTTTTTTTTTTTTGGAAGTGTACATAAATTTATAATTTTATATTATAATTTTTATATCGAGATATGGATGTAAAGGGAGCTAATATTCGTATGACTATAAACCTTCATGAAAAAATACAAAAGGAAAAAAAATGTATTTCATTGTTTCCTATAAACCCATGTGAAGCTCGGACCAATAATTGACATCATTATAAAGAAATACACCAATAAGTTTGTAAACATTTGTTTCTCGGAAAACTATACATTTGTGGCTCAAAATGTATAAAACATTTGATTGTATTTACCACAAGAAATTCATACTTAAAATATGCACAGTTATATTACTTTCACCCTGTATGCGTATTAGGTAGTTTTGTTAATAAAAGTAGAGGAAGATTCTATGATTATTTTTGGGTCCTGCATACATACACATAACTACTCAAAATGGCATTCGCCTACCTATGTTAACATGTATTTAACATGTTGTTCTGTGACTTGCATTTTATGTCGGTTTAGAATTTGAATGTAATTTATTATATTTAAAATTTTCGTAATGAATATTGTCGTTAAAATTCTTCCTTATAGTTTTTACAGGTAACATTCATACTTTTTCCTTGTAGTTACGTGCGTTATGTTTCCGATTTTAAAGGTACCTAAAAGAGAAATGCAGTTAGACGGACGATTAGATATATTACAAAATATGTAAGTTGGATAATAACGTAGTATTGGAAGTAGTGTGGTACATAATATTGCACCCGGTCCCCCAGCGTTCTTCTTTTAACCATGTTTGTTAAAGAAGAAAGCTGCATTAAGTCCACTGATGTTTCAGTTGAATGCGACACCAGTGGAACGGGTATCACAGGATGCTTCCTGCTCATTGTTGCCGGTTTATATTATGTACAGGTACCGCTAACCAGCAACGTAAAAACAAAATATTAGATATATAGTTAGAAGACATTTTTTACATACCGGTTGAGATATTTATGCACCAGTCAATAAAATGAGTGCATATTTTTCAACAAATAATTAAAAGTATGAGGGAATTTTGAGTGATAATGGCGAATTTCCGAAAATTATTATAAATAAATTTCCGATGTCGGAAAGTTATGTTTTAACTGTAACATTACGAGTGTTTGAACTTTAATAGTGATAACACTGCTGTAGAAACGCCAAACGACGGAACCTAATGATGTCGCTGAAAGCACACTTCAGTTACATCCTACTTTCCCTCAGAACATACGGATTCTCCTTTCCCACATTTCGCGCATTCAAACTGGCGAGAGAAACAGAGCATCATCTTAGCAGGTAGTCTAATATAATGTTATCATTATGTTTTCAAAAAAGGAACAAAGGGTTTGGATAAAGATTAAATATGCCAAAGGTGCTACAGAATGGCAGTGTCATCAAGACCTTCGAGAGGCTTGCAGGGAATCTACATTGCCTTTCAAAACAGCGACAAGTTTGGTAAATGCCTTCAACGTGCCACTGTTGTGTAAGACAACGACGAGTCCCTGCAACCCCCTCGAAGAACTTGATGGCACTGCCGTGCTGTTCGAGCACTCGTACATTCAAACTTTATACAACCCCGTTGTTCCTACTTCGAAAACATAGTGACAACACTGCATTAGATCGCCAGCTACACGAGGATCTGTTCCTCTCGCCATTTCCTTTGCGCGAGATTTTAGAAGGGACAGTTCATGTGTTCTGAGGTAAGGTAGTAACTGACATGTGCTAACAGACACATCATTAGGTTCCTCGTATGGCGTCTCCACTTCAGCGTAGCTACTGTTAAAGTTCTAATCCTTGTATATTGAGCAGATAAGTTATAATTATGTAAAAATTCTAGTGATGCCAAATTAATATAATTAACGATGCTTGACATTCAATTATATTGCTCGTGAATAAAATATGATAGAGTTCAACGGTCAATTCTACTGAATATTTTAGAATTTTACGGACTTTCTATAAAACTGATAGAAGGTCTTAAAGTTTTATACACCAACACGAAATATATTAATAAAGATAAATTATTTAAAAATTTCAACTAAGAAACCAACTTTAAAGAGGATTGACACAAAGGCTATGGACTTTCTCTCTTATTATTCCATCTGTATATTAATAGGATCATTCAAGAATCGAAAGAAACAGAACCAATTGAAATAACTCTCAGTGAAAAAATTGAAATTTCAACACAGTTGTTTGCTGATGACCTAGTGATTCTAAGTGATTCTGAAAAAGGACTGCAGCGAGGAGATCAGAATCTTTTTTAAAATATATACTAAATATGGAACGACAATATCATTTAACAAAACTAAATCAATTGGTGTGTAAGAGAACGAAATAAGGCGAGTTCATATAGTGATTGGTCATAAAATAATTAAACAGGTTAAAACCTTCAAGAATTAGGAAATTATAAGATCACTTAATGGTAATGAGGATCTGGATAATACAATTTCCAAATATAATAAAATTAATCGCGGAATCAGGTGACATTTTGGAAAAAAATATGACAAGTGACATCCATAAGTTACAGATAAACCTGCTCTGATGTTTGTATCAGCTACCTGGACCCTCAAAAAGAAAGGTGAAAGGAGATTAGAAATATAATATGTGATACTCCTCTGATTGCCAGACGAGATCACATCCCTAATGAAACGATACAAGTTAACATGATATCTCTCCATACAGATAACAGCGGATGAGACGCGTGCTGAATGTCATTTGAGAGATTTCTTAGAAGAGCGTTAAATTATAAACCAGATGGCAGGAGGAAATTGGGAGACGATTGAAATTATGGTCTGACCATTTTTTTAGTCTTAGAAGGGCTCATTCCTCGTTAGTTTTGATGATGATGATGATGATGAATGAAATACTGCCAATATGAGGTATGTGAGGTATGTAAGTGTTTTGTGTAATTGAAAACTTTACATTTATAGTAATGTGACGTGAATTGATTTGAATTCTGACAGAGTGTTCACCCTACTCAAGAACCGGCCTCCTGTTCTAACAACCCAAACACTGTCCCAGATACTGAAACTCTACATCAACGCCGTCGAAGTGACAAACGTCATCAGCAACATTTTCCTCACACTTCAAGAATAAACTCTGGACAATCAAATTGCATTAACACAAAATGTAAATGTATATATAAATATACTGTAAATATTCTGTGATATGCCCATGGTAAAACACTGGTTGAAAATATTATGCAAATTTAAAAAAAGGTAAACAACGCATTTTTAAAAATGGCGGGTCTGAAATTACTCCCTCGGAATCATATACGTACAGAATTTCTTAACTTTGTTTACGTTAACATTAGAAACAGCAACAAGTGAGCACATGATTATGTTTTTACATTTCCCTGATATATTAAAAATATATTATCCTTAACTCGTGTCCACCTCAGGGTTGGGTTGAGGGATGAGATGACATGAAATATACCATATTTTGATAATTTTATTAAATTATCATAATATTCGTCCATACAAAATTTCCGACATTTTAGAAAATTAGGGTAGGCTTTATTGTCACGTATACCGTTAACAGCTAACATATGACGAATGATAAATTATTGTTGTCATTGCCGCCATTTTATTATGTTTTGTTCAAAATAGTGGATATTAATTTTCCGCTTTCTTACGAAATTGGATTAGAAGTTTTTGTTTTATTTAACTTTACGATTAAAAATACTGTTAAGTATAGGGGAGTTATGACAAATGAATAACTTTGTGATTATTTTTCAATTCCACAAAATTACGAATTGGAGGAATGAATCCCGTTTGATGTACGCGAAGAACATGGCACATGAGGGATAATAATTAATACAATAACAAATCATAACAGCCAGGAGCAAATAAATAAAAACTGTATATATAAATTAATATGTAAACGTACCCCACTGCTGGGCATGGCAGACTTGGTTATAAAGGTCGATTTAATCTCAGACAACAGCATGAAAAAGTGGTCACGTGACTAGTCCTATACTTGTGACCAATGTTTCTCCGCAAAACATCACTCTATTCATTTTGATAGGAGGCTCAGTGAACCCCAGGACCAGTCTCGATACGAATGTATGAAGAATAATCTAACAGTTCGTCTGTCAGGGATCGAATCCAAGCCAAATAAATATGTGTAGGATATAAATAAGTAAGTCAAAGTGATCCCACTACAGACCTTTAGAGATCCACAGGGTAGTAGGAGGTTAAGGCTCCCACTTTTCTGTGCAATTGTAACTGGATTTGAGCCGGGTTGTCAGCCCTGTCTGATGACCGCTTTCACTCCCATTAAAAACGACAAATAAATATAGAAAAAGAAATACACAATTATGTATCTGTGATAACTAATACTTACAAAAGTATATAAATTAAATTGTATATAAATACATAAGTAAATAAATATGTTATAAGTAAATATGTAAATAAAGACGTTATAAAATAATTCAGGAAATTAATATAATATAAATGTAAAATTTAATTCAAATAAAGTGTATTTTGATCGGGACATTTTTTGTATAATGAGGCTATTATATACCCCGAACTTCCCCGTGAGGGAACTTGTTTTAACTAATCTAATTTGCGTATAGATGTCAACGAACCAGTAAAGGATTGTTACAAGGATCCTCGATGTCACCTACACTGTTTAAAATATATATAAACATTTGTTTAGTAGAATGGTCACGTAAGTGTGTAAAAATGGGACTAGAATTAACAGAAAGAAGATATCTATATCACTTACTTTTTGCCGACGGTCAGATAATTGTAACGCAGGATGGAGAAGATGCAAATCATGTGTAACAACAACATATCAGAAATGGGGTTTGAAAATCAAACAAAAACAAAACAGAGTATTTAACAAATGAACCAGATGAATTATATATTGATGGCGTGAAGATAAAGAAGAGCGATAGTTTCTGTTATTTGGGATCAATTATAGAGAAATATGGGCATCAAATAAAGAAATATAAAAAAGGATTAGTAATGGAAAAAAACCCATAGGAATGTTAAACTCTATACTGTGGAGTAAAAACATCTTTAACAGAACAGAACAACAAATGTATATGTCCATACTAGAAAGGATAATGTTATCTGGATCGGAAGTTGACCCAACATGTCAACAGAATAACTTCAGTTCAAATGGATTTTTGGACAAGAGCTGCCAGAAAATCTTGACTGAAAAAAAAATTGGAAATACAGAAATTAGAAATGGATGAATGCAGAAAGAAATATAAGGGATGAGATTGAACACCGAAGGCTAAATTGATATGGACACGTAAGAAGAATGCAGGATGGAAGACTACCAAAGGCTGTATATACGTGGAAAATTGAAAGAAGGAGCAGCAAAAAAGGAAGACCAAGAACAACCTGGAAGAATAAGATTCAAAATTCACTGAGGAACTTTGCTGTAACAGATGAAGACACAGAGGACAGAGAACCATGGAGACCTTTAATTAAGGGAAATTTCTGAATGTTTGTTGCAAATTGTAGTCTGTAAGTCCGTAGTCATATATATATATATATATATATATATATATATATATATATTTTAATTCATGTTAATTACTAAGATTGGATTGAAAAAAAAACATTCAATGATGAGGAAAATTCTCAAAATAAAAAAAAATGTCAACGAACGAAGTGGGGTCGGCATATCGCCTCAATTAGGCGCCTAGTGGGTAACTATATTGCTTGGATGGGAACAGGCGCCAAAGTTTGCACAGAAGTCTCTTTATTCAGGTTGCGGTTCTTTTAAGAGCCTGAAAATCTTCGAAATAGGGACTCACGGCTTAAAGTCCCTTGCCAAGGACCGTCTCTTCAAACTTTGCATTCTAAATAGCCATCGACTCGCCGAGTTTAAACCTGCATCACTCGGAATTAGAGGCAAGGAACATAACCATTCACACGCCGTGGCCGACACAATTACATCATTAAGTTAATTATTTATCGGTAATTAAATGTTTAAAAGTACATATAATGATACAATACTCATGAAAATCGGTGAATATTGACCGATAATATATATTATACAAGTGGTTACCACACCTGTATCGCAATATACTATTATTTCTTTCTCTACAAAAATTACTCAGACATATTTCGTTTCAGTATTCCCTATTATTCCAAACAGTTTAATTTTCAATTGAATATTTTTAATATTCTTACTATCTTTGACAACAAAAACATTGCCTGACGTCCGTGTATGTTCGTATCGAAGACACAAAAAGTATAATTCTTGAAGGAAATACGATTATTCCTATTCACCTTTAGTTATACCTCTCAAAGTACAAATCAAGGTACTGGATATTACGTTTTAAATAATATTATGGATACAATATTGCCAGATACAATATGGAACACTTTACAAAGAACAAAACAGAAATCTTCTAACGATGTTCTTATGCACATTTTCTGTAGTTATGTGATTACACATTCAAATAATATATGACTTATTAAATATCCAAATATCTAAATGATCGACATTTCTAGACCTACATTTATGACTGATCAATCATATTTATTTGGATTATCATTTTGAAAGTATTTTAGTGTGGAAGGAATGGACAGTGTATATGAAATATAAACTATACCTGTAGTCTCATGGTGAGCCACACCCGCTGCAATCTCCCGCCGACACGGCCGCTGGCACCTCCCGCCGCCACGGCCGCTGGCACCTCCCGCGGCCACGGTCGCTGGCACCTCCCGCCGCCACGGCCGCTGGCACCTCCCGCCGCCACGGTCGCTGGCACCTCCCGCCGCCACGGCCGCTGGCACCTCCCGCCGCCACGGCCGCTGGCACCTCCCGCCGCCACGGCCGCTGGCACCTCCTGCTTCCATGGCCGCTGGCACCTCCCGCTTCCATGGCCGCTGGCACCTCCCGCTTCCATGGCCGCTGGCACCTCCCGCTTCCATGGCCGCTGGCACCTCCCGCTTCCATGGCCGCTGGCACCTCCCGCTTCCATGGTTCCATGGCCGCTGGCACCTCCCGCTTCCATGGTTCCATGGCCGCTGGCACCTCCCGCTTTCATGGCCGCTGGCACCTCCCGCTTCCATGGCCGCTGGCACCTCCCGCTTCCATGGCCGCTGGCACCTCCCGCTTCCATGGCCGCTGGCCACCTCCCGCTTCCATGGCCGCTGGCACCTCCCGCTTCCATGGTTCCATGGCCGCTGGCACCTCCCGCTTCCATGGTTCCATGGCCGCTGGCACCTCCCGCTTCCATGGCCGCTGGCACCTCCCGCTTCCATGGCCGCTGGCACCTCCCGCTTCCATGGCCGCTGGCACCTCCCGCTTCCATGGCCGCTGGCACCTCCCGCTTCCATGGCCGCTGGCACCTCCCGCTTCCATGGCCGCTGGCACCTCCCGCTTCCATGGCCGCTGGCACCTCCCGCTTCCATGGTTCCATGGCCGCTGGCTGGCACCTCCCGCTTCCATGGTTCCATGGCCGCTGGCACCTCCCGCTTCCATGGCCGCTGGCACCTCCCGCTTCCATGGCCGCTGGCACCTCCCGCTTCCATGGCCGCTGGCACCTCCCGCTTCCATGGCCGCTGGCACCTCCCGCTTCCATGGTTCCATGGCCGCTGGCACCTCCCGCTTTCATGGCCGCTGGCACCTCCCGCTTCCATGGCCGCTGGCACCTCCCGCTTCCATGGCCGCTGGCACCTCCCGCTTCCATGGCCGCTGGCACCTCCCGCTTCCATGGCCGCTGGCACCTCCCGCTTCCATGGTTCCATGGCCGCTGGCACCTCCCGCTTCCATGGTTCCATGGCCGCTGGCACCTCCCGCTTTCATGGCCGCTGGCACCTCCCGCTTCCGTGGCCGCTGGCACCTCCCGCTTCCGTGGTCGCTGGCACCTCCCGCTTCCGTGGCCGCTGGCACCTCCCGCTTCCATGGCCGCTGGCAGCTCCCGCTTCCATGGTTCCATGGCCGCTGGCACCTCCCGCTTCCGTGGCCGCTGGCACCTCCCGCTTCCATGGCCGCTGGCACCTCCCGCTTCCATGGCCGCTGGCACCTCCCGCTTCCATGGCCGCTGGCACCTCCCGCTTCCATGGCCGCTGGCACCTCCCGCTTCCATGGTTCCATGGCCGCTGGCACCTCCCGCTTCCATGGTTCCATGGCCGCTGGCACCTCCCGCTTTCATGGCCGCTGGCACCTCCCGCTTCCGTGGCCGCTGGCACCTCCCGCTTCCGTGGTCGCTGGCACCTCCCGCTTCCGTGGCCGCTGGCACCTCCCGCTTCCATGGCCGCTGGCAGCTCCCGCTTCCATGGTTCCATGGCCGCTGGCACCTCCCGCTTCCGTGGCCGCTGGCACCTCCCGCTTCCGTGGACGCTGGCACCTCCCGCTTCCGTGGCAGCTGGCACCTCCCGCTTCCGTGGCAGCTGGCACCTCCCGCTTCCGTGGCAGCTGGCACCTCCCGCTTCCGTGGCCGCTGGCACCTCCCGCTTCCGTGGCCGCTGGCACCTCCCGCTTCCGTGGCCGCTGGCACTTCCCGCTTCCGTGGCCGCTGGCACCTCCCGCTGCTAAGATAAAATATCAGTTCCTAGCAGTTTTTGTATACATAGGACAACAGCTTAAGAACATGCATGAATAGTTTTTCTGTTTCGTATGCGTCACATAAAGTACTGGCAATATTTTTTAACTAAATAAGTTCATTATATTTCAACATAGTTACATATCCATAAAGCTTAATGTGCATAGAGCTTATATGTCATATTTTACAAAGTCTAATTCTATAGGATGTATAATATTTACAAGAAAGTTAAGGTAATGAGAAATAATGCGTTCTTTCATTAATATTGTTTTTGTCGTATTTTCAAATTATTATAATATTACAGATAGTTTATTTAACTTTCACATTAAAAGGAGGTATATTAACAGGGTATTTCCAGTTAAAGGAGTAAATCATTGTATGGTATAATACCTCATTCGTTATATGTATTTTGATTTAAATTAATCGAAGAGAAAGGACCGAAAAAATATATTTAATTTTAACAAATTATAAATGCTTAAATATTAGACCACGTAGTATTTATGTTAATTGCTTACAGTGATTATAACTACTAGTGGCACAACCACAAATTTTAATCTATCTGAAACTTACCTGTAGACCAGGCCCTTTGTTGAGTTTTGTAGATCTGCCAGAGCAAGAAAATACGTCACACTAGACAGGATTTGAACCCGCTACTGTACGTTTACAAGCACTACTGTATGTCTGTGAAATTATTTCCTATAATGTGTAACGTTTCTAAGACACTGAATACAGCATCTTGTATAATAAAAGTTATGATTTATTTTAACTTTTTTTTTAGTTGAATGTTAATGATAAAATCTGTAATATTAAGAATGACTTATTTCATATAAATACTGCATAATCCATACGAGATTTCTAACTAGAGTAACTTTTTTAAATTATATTTTTCTGTGTGTCCTTACAGAATTTAGACATTTTAAGCTGTTAATATTTAACTTCTAACAGATGAATAAAGAGATCTATCCAGCTACTCGTATTTTTCGTGGATTACTAATCTCTCAAAATATAGGAAAGTCTCTTAATTCCTTCTTGAATTTTCTTTTGGTGTTTATTACCAGGAGTTCAGGATGTTTGATTTCTCTTCCCGCTGTCTTCATTATGATTCAGTGAACACTAGAACAATATCATAAATAGGGCAAGGGTTTTAATGCACAATAAAATAAAGGATAATGCATTAAAAAATGCAACAATACACTAACAATTACAGAAAGGGCACAGAAATAAAAAAACTGCAATATGGTGTTCGTAAATTCACATTTGCAGGTAAATATAAGGTATGCACTTTTTTAGTTCTGCATTGCAACGTCCAACAAACAACTGCTGTAGATTTTCGAAGGGGAAAAACAGTATTGTCTCTTAACAATGTTTTTTACATCGAGACACTCTTTCTAATTCTATCAATACTGAAGGTGAATATTTAAAATAAACTATATCACTGGATTTCAAGTCATATAATTCACTTCTCCCACTTTTTGACAATTTAATAAGAGTATTTAACTCATGCCACAAATGCTAGTCAATGACCAATCACGTTTCAATGAATGTTGTTTTACAACCAATGACAGTTGTTTCACCTCGCTCTTTATCGATTTCTCTTTATCAGCTCCTGCTTTTGTGATAAAGAAAGCTCCTCCTTTTTAATGTTCTGAACAGGTCAAAGCATTATTTTTCTCCAACAAATACATTGAATATAGCAAATAATGAAAAGATTCCTTGATTTTACTGATTTTTTTACTAAAAAATAAATGAATAACCGGTAATGTTGATTATGATAAAATAGTTTGATGTGTTTCATTATTTCTCCACTTGGGTGCACTCTTATAATATTGCGATCTTATTTGGCAATAAATAATATGATCAAGGTGCAGTGATTGTAAACTGGGGGAGGCAGAACTTCTTACTCGTTTCATAAAATGGAAGTTCAAGTCATTTTTTACTGGTAGAGACAGTAAAAGTAAATTGTTTAAAAAATGCACAGTTCCTCGCAAAAAATGCATGGAACTACAAAAAATAGCGTTTGAGTGATTGAAATAAGCACTAATATACTACAAAACTCTGAAAAAATGCAATGTCCCAAAAAATCATTAAAAAATGCAAATGAACGAGACCACAAAGTTGCCTGTTTAAGGTCCTTTTCCGCCAAAACGCATTTATAACTACTTAGGCACTGTACAGTTCTCATAGAAAAAAATATGCAAATGCATAAAAATCCTTGCCCTAATAATACACAAGTATACACCAATGTTTAAAAAAAATGAACAGTTCCCTTATAACATCGATGAAGCTTCACTGCTATAAAGTAAAAACTTGCAGCTTTAGTAGGGAATTGCAGGTGTGGTAGCTTCCCGTTGCTTTCCACACAGGTGAAGGATGATGATGATAATGATAACGATGATAATGATAAGACTAATAATGCTAAGTATGATGATAATGGCCATGTGATTTCGGGGATCGTTTGTGCCTTACAGTTTTCCTGACATTTGTCATAGGCCTACAAGTGAAAAAACCACCGATAAAAATTTCACCCAGAAAAACTGCTCCGATCGGGGATCGAAATCGTGCCCGCTGCGTGACAACGCAGCACGCTACTTCGAGAAAACAGCAAAGTATGTATGTTATATGTCACACATAGGCCTAAGTATAAAAGCCACGCAATGTGTAATATTTGATTATTAGGCCTACACTGAAGTGCAAAGTATGTATGTTATATATCACACATAGGCCTAAGTATAAAAGCCACGCAATGTGTAATATTTGATTATTACACTGCAGTGCAAAGTATGTATGTTATATGTCACACATAGGCCTAAGTATAAAAGCCACGCAATGTGTAATATTTGATTATTACACTACAGTGCAAAGTATGTAGGCTATGTTATATATCACACATAGGCCTAAGTATAAAAGCCACGCAATGTGTAATATTTGATTATTACACTGCACTGCAAAGTATGTATGTTATATATCACACATAGGCCTAAGTATAAAAGCCATGCAATGTGTAATATTTGATTATTACACTGCAGTGCAAAGTATGTATGTTATATATCACACATAGGCCTAAGTATAAAAGCCACGCAATGTGTAATATTTGATTATTACACTGAAGTGCAAAGTATGTATGTTATATATCACACATAGGCCTAAGTATAAAAGCCACGCAATGTGTAATATTTGATTATTACACTGCAGTGCAAAGTATGTATGTTATATGTCACACATAGGCCTAAGTATAAAAGCCACGCAATGTGTAATATTTGATTATTACACTGAAGTGCAAAGTATGTATGTTATATATCACACATAGGCCTAAGTATAAAAGCCACGCAATGTGTAATATTTGATTATTACACTGCAGTGCAAAGTATGTATGTTATATGTCACACATAGGCCTAAGTATAAAAGCCACGCAATGTGTAATATTTGATTATTACACTGAAGTGCAAAGTATGTATGTTATATATCACACATAGGCCTAAGTATAAAAGCCACGCAATGTGTAATATTTGATTATTACACTGAAGTGCAAAGTATGTATGTTATATATCACACATAGGCCTAAGTATAAAAGCCACGCAATGTGTAATATTTGATTATTACACTGCAGTGCAAAGTATGTATGTTAGGCCTATATGTCACACATAGGCCTAAGTATAAAAGCCACGCAATGTGTAATATTTGATTATTACACTGCAGTGCAAAGTATGTATGTTATATATCACACATAGGCCTAAGTATAAAAGCCACGCAATGTGTAATATTTGATTATTACACTGCACTGCAAAGTATGTATGTTATATATCACACATAGGCCTAAGTATAAAAGCCACGCAATGTGTAATATTTGATTATTACACAGCAGTGCAAAGTATGTATGTTATATATCACACATAGGCCTAAGTATAAAAGCCACGCAATGTGTAATATTTGATTATTACACTGAAGTGCAAAGTATGTATGTTATATATCACACATAGGCCTAAGTATAAAAGCCACGCAATGTGTAATATTTGATTATTACACTGCAGTGCAAAGTATGTAGGCTATGTTATATATCACACATAGGCCTAAGTATAAAAGCCACGCAATGTGTAATATTTGATTATTACACTGCACTGCAAAGTATGTATGTTATATATCACACATAGGCCTAAGTATAAAAGCCACGCAATGTGTAATATTTGATTATTACACTGCAGTGCAAAGTATGTATGTTATGTATATCACACATAGGCCTAAGTATAAAAGCCACGCAATGTGTAATATTTGATTATTACACTGCAGTGCAAAGTATGTATGTTATATATCACACATAGGCCTAAGTATAAAAGCCACGCAATGTGTAATATTTGATTATTACACTGAAGTGCAAAGTATGTATGTTATATATCACACATAGGCCTAAGTATAAAAGCCACGCAATGTGTAATATTTGATTATTACACTGCACTGCAAAGTATGTATGTTATATATCACACATAGGCCTAAGTATAAAAGCCACGCAATGTGTAATATTTGATTATTACACTGCAGTGCAAAGTATGTATGTTATATATCACACCAGGATAAACTATCCGAAACTTTTCCCTGTCAGAACGGAGTAAAAGAATGTTGTTTGATGTCACCATTGTTATTTATGTTTTTTTTCCTCCAAATGCCCCAGGTTTGTATTTAGACATTCCTGGTTTCTCTCCTGGCATGGCGTACTTGTAACACACTTCTGAGGTTGGGGCGTCTGGAAGGCGGGGTTACGTTGTCCCGATGATATGATGGATGATGATTATGATGATAATGGTGCGTCAGGAGAGTCTCTAATCCCAAGCTTAGCCTATGAATGATGATGATTGCGATGGCCATATGATTTCGGGGACCGTTTGGGCCTTAAAGTTTTCCTGACATTTGTCTTACAGGTGAGGAAAAACCCCGATACAAACCTCACCCAGAAAAACTTTCCCGACCGGGGATCGAACCCGGGCTCGCTGCGTGACAAGGCAGCACGCTACCCCGAGACCACAGTGGTGGACTATTATTTATATGTCTTAGACGACATATTGACAAATGCATGTAATTGAAGATATAGAGGGATTCGATGGGATCCGAATGGTAGACTTGAAGATATGGAACATGCCGGCGATGTTTGGTTATTGGCACACAAATTCTGACATCGAAAGATAATTAAGAGATCTGGAGAAGGCAGCAAGCACAGAAGGGCTGTGACTGAATAAACAAAAAACCAAAGTAATGAGAGGAAATAATTAAACTGAAGTGTGATTTCAGCTCAGTGCTATAGAAATAGAGGAGTTAGCCGAATTGCAGTTTTTGGGAAGCATGCTATAAAGATATTAAATCTATAGTTATAAAATAAGATGCTGTATTCTCACAATATAATTGTCACCCATATGGAGATCTAAACAAATCTCAACAATAAGTAATTCATTGCTAAATATTAGCAATGCGAAAAATATAAAGGAACAATTATATTATTTAAAATTGCAAGTACATATCAATATATTATTAACATTTATATTTAAGAATCTAGAGTGTAAATACCATATCAAAGGAGGAATTATGAAAGAATCATCACAGGATTAGACCTGGAAGCAGATTCAATACAGCAAAGAGAAATAGATTGGACACGCTTTCAGAACAGACTAGACAGTTTGCTAACGAGATCTCTGGAATTCTCACGGATTGCCCAGAAAAATACGAAGACCAAAATTACAATGGCGCAGCACTGATTAATAACGACAATTGAACGAGAGAAAAGTTGGAATCAAGTCAGGAATTTGGCAAAAAAAAAACAGTCCGAGATTTCGTTCTATCAGAAATGCCTTATGCCGAAAGGAAGTAGGCCTACTGCTACTGCTACTGCTGCTGCTACTACTACTACTACTACTACTACTACTACTACTACTACTACTACTACTACTGCTGCAGTACAAGCTTTTTTGAATCTCATATACTGTATTTGCTTCAAATTAACTTTTGTGTAAGATTTAATTTAATTTCCTTCCATAATTTATTGAATCTTTAACTCTATTAAGGGCAGACTCCTAACATGGAAATTAATTTTAAATTCATGATTACATATAACTTAGTAAATAGGGAAGTGCTAATTAAAATGCATCTGTTAACATAATATGTTTGGAACCTAACAAAATAAATAAATGTTGGAAATTATAAAATTACGTATGTTGTATTTGTGCTTCAATATTTTAAGTACTTTTAACATGTCGTTCTATTGAGATTATCTTCAGATACTTTATAACTTATTTTTATTTCAAAATATGATTATAATGGATGAATTCTGTTTGATTTTCTTAAATATTTCTTCCCGTAAATTTCTTAAAAGATTGTTAGAAATATCTAATTTTTGTCAACTTTAAGATCATTGAATTTCTTTCCATAGTTACCATTACATTATTAGCATTAATTGCATTTGTTGTGATGACAATGTTCTTTTTTGTCCAATCCCACCGGTTGTCATGTGACATTCTTGGCCACAATGAAGATATTTACAACCATACTTATGTTTAATAATAGTTGGGCCTCTTTAATTACCTATACTATAGGCCTATGTAAAATATTTTATAAAGCAATTTCAGCTACTGTGTTCTTTTTAAGATTGTTAATGTGTCAATTTATTGCATCATCGAAGCAAAAAAAAAAAATTAACCTATTCCCCCCAAAAACCGAGGTAGACTCGCCGGCAGTTAAACGGCTTTCAACTAAGAAGACTAGGTACACTAGCTTAACTCTGCTGTTATAATATTTTCTATATTTTGTACAACCCTTGGCAGGGTAATCTTTTGTTAACATGTATGAATAGTACAGAAATGTGTTTTTGCCTTCACCCCTATTGTGATCTCAAGTACCGTTATATTTTGTTTGTTTTGAATGTCTCAAAATAGACAATATAATTTACCGTAACTTAAATCCGTTTTCTGGGAAAATGCATTGAGCATTTAAACCTCAATCGAATGGGTTAAACAAGCTGCAATTGCCCATTTTCTGTAAATTATCTTCTTAAATGTGCCTGTGTTCTCAATCTACACTAAGACAGAGCCCTACTATGTTTTTACTCATCAATCACAGAAGAACAAAATCAAATATTTTGTCTCCATAAAATGTTGCGTGTGTATAGTTTATTGAATGTTGATAAAAAAATTCTACCTTAATGAATACATACATACATACGTACGTACGTTCGTTTGTTTGTTTGTTTGTTTGTTTGTTCGTTTGTTCGTCTCGTAGACTGCGATGGGCAGGACATATTGCGCGTATGGTGAATGATAGACATGCATGGAAGCTTCTTGTAGGAAAGCCAGAGGGAAAACGCCCAGTTGGTAGACCAAGATTGAGGTGGGAGAATACCATTAACTATGATTTGAGGAAAGTAGATTATACAGGGAATGATTGGAAAAATATCAGGATGGGGATGTATGGAGATCTTGTGTCTGCGCGGCCATGATCCTAGGGGTTCGATAGTGTCAGTGAGTGAGTTAGTTGGTTAGCTAATAATTAAAAATATTATTGATAGTACAAATAAAAGAACAAGAAAAATAAATCGACTAATATTTAAGTCGCCAAGGTGTTCGGGCGGTATTTGGACCGCACAATTTCCTAGCATATGCCTTAGTAAAGTGATCCCACAACAGGCCCGGAGGCCCTTGGGGTAGTAGGAGGTTAAGGATACCACTTTTTCCAGACAATCAGCACTTTATGTCAGCCAGGTTGTCAGCCCTGCGTGACGGCCGCCTTTACCCCCAGAACAAGCGTCTGGTACTCATTTCCGTTAGAGGCTGAGTCGACCC
This sequence comes from Diploptera punctata, assembly GCA_030220185.1. Taxonomy (NCBI): domain Eukaryota; kingdom Metazoa; phylum Arthropoda; class Insecta; order Blattodea; family Blaberidae; genus Diploptera; species Diploptera punctata. The sequence goes on along the minus strand of JASPKZ010009377.1, from coordinate 1,202,314 downwards.
CAGGGCCACAGTGCCGCCAGAGGGTTTGGGTCAGTTTAAAAATCCTGACCCCAACGGGACTTGAACCCTCGACCCTCCGGCTTGTAGCTCAGTGCACGCCTTATGGGCGAGGAAAAAACCCGAAAAAAACCTCAGTCAGGAAATTAGACACGACCGGAGATCGAACTCAGACCCGCTGTGTCTTAAACAACATTATCCCGAGTCCAGAGCAGCGGACAACAGTAATACTCCAATAATAATTTGTTGTTGTTTGTTTGTTGTGATACCTCAGATGTGAGTCTTGGCGAACTGTTGTTTGCTCGTACCTGATTCCAAATTTCATCAATTTGATGTCTGCTGCGTCGATTATATATATATATATATATTTTTTTTTTTTTGTTTGTTCAACGGGTTTTAAATGTATACAACATCTTTCTGTGCCCAATATTAAGTTTTGATTCAATTCCTCCATTAATCTATATCCTTCCAGGTACCATTCTACAGTCCACTGTCTTTCATAAAATCAATAATTCCCTCTATCCATGTCTTTTTTAGGTCTCCTTCTTCTTTTCTTCCTATTTGGAACCCACTCCAAACTCCTAACTGGCAATCTATTCAGGGCTAAAAACTCTACAAATTCTATTATGGTTTCTTGCATAGGTCCCCTGAAGTAGATTTGCGGCAAGTAAAAGTGCCGGAAATAAGAAATTTAAACACTGATCTACATTTTAACCTTAGCTTTGTATAGCGACCTGAGTTGTAGGGAGTGTTGATGAATTGAAATATATATAATTTTTAAGTTTAAAAATCTGGCAGCGTAAAGTAAATCCGATTGTTTTCTCACAAGGCAGTGTGACAACTAGTTTAGATTTCCAGACACATATTGGTGTTAATGTTTAGTAACAACAAGAAGAAGAAGAAAACTAAGCTTTCACTCGCCGCGCCGGTCAGACACATGCAGACGATACCGGACATGACAGAATTGTGTTAATAGAGCATTCCTCCATATCATTCATTGATTACAGTGAAATTCAATATAACACTTCAAGGATGGGAACTCACGCTATAGAAACAACACTTTAAATTAAGGGTAAAGAAATCTTAGTTGGTGACACGGTTCATATGTACAGTACGTGATACCTTTTTATCTAAAATAAACTATAGTAATAATAAAAACCTACTAGCACTATCGAACCCGGTGTTCATGGCCGCGTGGACATAAACTCACCATATATCCCTATTCTGAGTTACTGTTTTCCGATCATCTCCTGCATAATCTACTTTCCTCAAATCATGGTTAATGTTAATCTCCCACCTCATTCTTGGTCTATCAACTGGGCGTTTTCCCTCTGGCTTTCCTATAAGAAGCTTCTATGCATGTCTTTCATTCCCCATACGCGCAACATGTCCTGCCCATCGCAGTCTACGAGACGTAACTGTTTTTATTATATCTGGCTTCCTATAAAGACCATGTAGTTCATTGTTATGTAGTCTTCTCGTTTCACCTGTCTGTTCATCTCTCTTTGGTCCAAAAATTTTCCTAAGAACTTTATTCTCAAAAACTCATAATCTCATTTCCTCCCTTAAAATAAGAGTCCATGTTTCGCACCCATATAATATAACTGGTAGAATAATAGTTTTATATATTTTCAGTTTAACGTTTCTTGAAAGAAGTTGGGACTACTACTACTAATAATAATAGTAATAGTAATAATAATAATAATAATAATAATAATAATAACAATAACAGATTTTTCACTTAATTACAGATACTTAAATATCTAAAATTATAGCCTATCGTATTATATATATATATATATATATATATATATATATATATATATATATATATATATACATCCATCCATAGTAATTCTGCCCGAAGCATTTTCATGCTATGCTTGCAACTTTACTAGGGAATTGTAGGAGTGGTAGCTTCCCGTTGCTTTCCATACCGGTGAAGGATGAGGACGATGATGATGATAATGGCCATATGATTTCGGGGACCGTTTGGGCCTTATATTTTTCCTGACATTTGTCTTACAGGTGAGGAAAAACCCCGATAAAAACCTCACCCAGAAAAACAGCTCCGACCGGGGATGGAACCCGGGCCCGCTGCGTGACAAGGTAGCACGAGACCACAGCGGTGGACTATATATATTGATATATTGAACTAGTATAATCTCAGGTAGCGACACCTTCTCTCACGCAGCGGCCCATGCCTCAATCCCCGGTAGGGACAGGTTACTTGAGTGTTGACTTATTAAAAAGTTTTTCTTCACCATTAAGAGAATTGTCGGAAACCTTAAGACACAAACGGTCCACAAACATCAACTGGCCATCATCATTATTATCATATTCGTCATATTCATTATAAATATGTGAGTAGGCGTAAATAGTGTGTATTGTCTTAAATGTTGTGTTGTCTTGGAAGATGCCCTGGATTGAGCTGATCACTCATTTCTGGAAGTCCTCCATGCCCTTGTATGATCAAAATAAGTATGTCTATTATCGAAAGTTTACAATCTCTCACCCGACACTCGTGTCATTGTAAAGGACGGGCGGCGTGGAACATGTAGAAGTACCTGTAAGGTGAGAGGTTGAACTGCGATGGAGAAAAAAGAAGAAGGTGGTGATGTGTAAGGTAATAATAATCAATATGGAATGGACACTGCGTATCAAGTTTCAACCATTCATTTGCCTTGACCTCTGAATAAAACCTAAAAGAAATTCTTTACTCAGTTGTTCGACACTGGAATTTGCATCTTAGTACCTCCTAAATATGAATTTAAAAAATGACCGCTTGAACCAACTCGCTGAAATAAAGTAAATCATTATAATATCCTTAAGTCATGTCCTAATGTGGATCGGATCGAGGGATGAGATGAAGTCAGTATATTTATAGAGGTCTGCGAACGACAAGGGTGCCGGCCCACCATGCCTGATGCACAGTAATAAGGGAGGATAAACGAAATGAAATGAATGACATGGGTATGGAGAAATAGTGGAATGAAATTTGTGCCAGGGAAAATTTTGAGAAACACCAATCACTTTAATAAAATAAGATAAAATTAATTTATTTACTATATTTAATTTTCAAACTAATATTAGATAGTAATACTGCAATAAAATGTACTTAAATACAGTAGTTATAAATACATAGTAGATAGGCTATACATCTAGTTAATACTATAGCTTAAGGACCTCTTAGATCGAGTAGCAATTTCACTAAGACGTACCACTACTTCCTAATTTTAGCCAACGTAATCCAGTTCATATCTTCGTTATACGCTTCCCTAAGACTTATTAACGTCCACCGCTGTGGTCTCGAGGTAGCGTGCTACCTTGTCACGCAGCGGGCCCGGGTTCGATCCCCGGTCGGGGCAGTTTTTCTGGGTGAGGTTTTTATCGGGGGTTTTCCTCGCCTGTAAGACAAATGTCAGGAAAACTTTAAGGCCCAAACGGTCCCCGAAATCATATGGTCATCATCATCACCATCAACCTTATCATTATCATCCTTCACCGGTGTGGAAAGCAACGGGAAGCTACCACACCTACAATTCCCTAGTAAAGCTGCAAGCATAGCATGAAAATGCTATGATTGCAGTGAAGGACCTGCCTTCGGGCAGAATTACTATGGATGGATGGAAGATTTATTAGAATATTATCCTCCCACCTACATATTTGCTTTCATAATGTTTTTTTTTTTAAATATATGGGAATAATCCTAGAAAGTTATTAAATATAATGATTGAAGATAGTGAAATAAAAATAAATGTTCTTCCTTTATTAATATTTTATAGCCGATTAATGTTTTAAATTCTTTGTGAAGGGCATCTAAGATTGAATTTCATAAGATGAAATTTCGGGAAGGAATAAGTCAAAATTTTGAGGGGATAATTATTAATCCTAGAAATGTTCTCATTCAATTTAGTGAAAGGCTATAAACTCTTGTTGATGGATCAAAGACTGAGAATAGATTTGTTATCATTTTCAGTTTATTATTTTAATACTTTCTCCTTTTTTGTCTCAAGGGTTTTCCCAATACAAATTGAAAACATTTACATTATTACTCATGTAAGCTACAAGACTATCTTCTAGACTTAATAGATTTGTTACGATTTAAATAATGGAGTTATTCATTATGACGATTCCTCAATTCTTTATCCTTTACGAGTCTCGAATATTTTTTCTTAGTATCCAATTTTCGAACACTTTAAACTAGTTATATTAGCTTAATGAGTGAGACAATTTATTTTTTTAAGAAACCGCAATACAGTATTAGTAAAAATAGCTATTCCTATTAATTTCTATATATTTATTTTATTTTCGCTGTTTTTCCCAAGCCAACACAGTCATCTTCCTCCAGTACACCAAATTGATCGGTTTCCATCTTCTAAATTATGTTTCTTGCATCTTTCTACGCATGATTGATTTTACTTTCTTGTATTCCTCAATCATCATCATCAACAACAAGGATTAGGCTAAATGGCCTGTTCCGATCTCATTATAGGTCGAATTGGTCCTTCCATCTCTTCAATGGTCTTCCCAACGTTCTTCTCCCTTTTGGTTCATAATTATACATTCTTCTTGGTATGCGCTGTTCATTCATTCGTAATACGTGCTGAAGATAAGCATTTTGGTAATATGTTATTCTTTCACAGAGATTAAATATATTAAGTTCTGTTCTTATATCTTCGTTTTTCTTTTTATCGGTCCTTTGGTATCCTGCTATTGCTCTCAACATCTTCATTTCAGCAGCCTCTATTTGTTTACTATCTGCCTTTGTTAATGTCCAGGTTTCACGTCCATATATAAGAGATGGAACTGCCAATACTTTGTAAAACTTCAAAATAGTTTCTTTTCTAGTCTTATTCAATAAAGTGCCTTTAATTGTGCCACATAGATAATTGAATCGTTGTATTTTAGTGTGTTTATGCAAATTTCTGTCATTGCCTAAATGACATCCCAAATAATTAAAATTCTGAACTTGGTTTATAATTCATTGTTTATCACTATTTTTGTTCTTATTGCACATTTTCCTTTCAGACCTAATATTTTTGTTTTAGATGTAGATATTTTAAATTATATTTTAGAGAGATATTATTTAATGTATAAAGGAATTGTTGCAGAGCATTTTCTGATGCTGTCATTATTACTTGGTCATCTGCAAAAAGCAGAGTTGTCAATACACTATTTATATTAATTTGTTCTTGCCATTCATTTATGACATGGTCCAAGTATAAATTAAATAATACTGGTGACAATGGACATCCTTGTCTTACTCCCTGGTTTATTTCTATGTTTTGTCTACTAATTTTATCTCCGCAGTCTATTTTAAAATTTGTTTCTATATATAAACTCTGAATGGCTCTTATAACGTGTTGAGGAATTCCTTTCATTTCTAGTATGTTCCATAATTTATTTCTACTTACACTATCAAATGCTTTAGTATAATCAACAAAAGCTATATACGTGGGTAAATTAAATTTTTCTCTTTTTTCTATCAATTAGGCCATTGTAATAACGCAATCTATAGTTGACCTACCCTTTCTAAATCCATTTTGTTCCTCACGTAATATTGTTTCAGCTATTTTAGTTATTCTATATGATACAATTTTTGCATATATCTTATAAGCTGAGTTTAATAAACTTATTCCTCTATAATTTGTACATTCTCTTCTGTTTCCTTTTTTAAATATCGGAACAGTTACTGCGTCCTTCCATTCATCCGGAACAGAACCCGTTTTCCAGCAAAGGTTTATAAATTCAAGAAACTTAACAATAAATGTAATCGATGCACATTTGAATAATTATATGTTTAGATTATCTGCTCCAGGCGATTTCTGGTTTTTAAAATTTTGCATTGTTAACATTAGCTCTTCAAACCTAATACTATCCACATTTGGGTCATTTTCTCTTAAGGCTATTGTTTGTTCTTGTATTCCTCAATAATAATAATAATAATAATAATAATAATAATAATAATAATAATAATAATAATAATAATTAATAATAAATTAATGAGATGACAATTATTTTTCTTTCTAAGTTTCATATTTAAATGAAGAAACATATTATTGTATATTGTTAACATTATCACAGCAAAATAACATATATATATATATATAACAAATAAATAGATAGATAAATAGTGTAGACTTGTTATAATCACATAATAAATATATTTAATGCTCTCTTCAATATCTTACATAATTTATACAGACACTTCAAACATAATCAATTTACATGTATGTAAATTCACAATCAATGTTTTTAATTCAATAAATACATATAAATAATACAATTTTCTAAGTATGTACACGTAATTATGGGTTAATAAGATTATTTAAATTTGAATTTTTTAAATTAATAATCTGCACATAAAAATATGATAAATTTGGCAGAAAAGATATTTTTTTAATAAGAGAATATTCCCAAAATATATTAACTTTCTTGATCTTCCTTATTGGAATGGATTTTCTGAATAGAGAAACGTAATTTCTGTAATAAACTTAATAATATAATAAGTTACTCTGATGTTGAAAGTTGTGAAATAATATTATATTTTTAATAAAATTATATTAAAATTTACTTACTTCTCGAATTGTAAAATAATAAAAATTAGACTGTATTAATTAAATTAATGTAAAATGTGCATTAACGAATGTAATTATAGAAAGAAGAGTTTTAAGATATCATAATACATAATGATACAATACTCTATTCTGTCGTGTTCTAACTTGAGCATCTATTTATTAAACCTCTGCTTTTTTACCTAGTCGTCTAAATAACTATTTCCACTAGTTCATTTTCTTTTATTCTATTAAAAATATTAAATTAATTAAACCAATTTATGTATCCTGTGTGATACGTTACCAATTTAAGGGTTAACAAATTGACAATTTGAAATACCTGGCAAGCACTTTAACAAGGGCTTCTTGGAAGAAGTCAAACAGAGAATAGCAAGGGGAAGAATCTTTTTAGGCAGTGAATGAAACATTATCTATGGAGCTTTGAAAAAGTGACTAAATATAAACCTAGTGAATCAGTTTGTTTAGGACTCATGGAGAGGGTATCTGGATACTAAGAAATTATGAGTAGATAATACTCAAAATATTACAAGTATGGCTATTGAGAATAATGGAACGTATGAAATAGGAAAAAAAACTAAGTTGAAAGAAGAATAACAAAGAGGAAGAACATAAGTTATTGACTTGGCCACTGGTTAAGAAGAAATTCCCCAATTAAACCAGTGATAAATATATAAATATGTTATGAAGAAATTCCCTACTAAAGAATACACTTGAAGGAAAGGCAGATGGAAGAAATTCCAGAATGTAGACAACATGAAAATAAATGGATCGTGTATATACACAAGGAAAGTATAACATAGAAAGAGTAGAACATTCAGAGTAGAGCGTGAAGGGCCTGCCCTAGATCAGAAAAGTATGAGTTGATTCATTATTAAAACAAAATATTTGAAGTTCACATACGTTATAAATCTAATTGAATATACGTGCGTAACACACAATATTTTTTAAGATTTTTTTTTAAATATTGATATCACATGTAATATTGAAGTAAAATGGAATTAGGACGGTAGTTCATGTGTCAGTGAATATATAATTTATCTCTACCTATTAAATCAGTAGGCCTATATGAGTTTTGTCGAGTTGTCTGTCAGTATGTCAAAAAGTGCCTTCTGGAGTCGATCAGTCTGTCAGTTCGTCAGTTTTCTTATTTATTTGATTACTGTAATGTCGAACTGGCCGACTTATGAAGAAATGGCGCGACCAGAGTTAAGCCGGAACAGGGCATGTCGATGATGATGACTGATATAATCGCAAGTAGTAGATTTCCGTGAAACTATATATGCAGTATAAAATGTTTTAATTTAAAATTGCAGGCTATCTCGGTTTTCACCTTTTTAGAACATTGAGAATTTGAGGTATGGCATATAGTTTTATTATTTATTTTTATCATATAAGTTAATTATAGTGTGTGTGTGTGCGTACGTGCGTGTGTGTGTGTGTGTGTGTGTGTGTGTGTGTGTGTGCGCGCGCGCTTTGTTTTGTACGATTGTACAATTATTCTGTTAAGATTTCTGAACTAAATGAGAGAGAGAGATGGAAGGGTATGGTTAGGAACAGAAGCTTACAGTATAACTTTTTCTTATAGTGTATGGGCACAATCGGAAATAAAATGATCAGAGGAGAGATAATATACATTGTGCATGTGTTGGTGTGTGTGTGTACTGGTTGCAGCATTAAGCACAAACTACTAAATAAACCCATACGTACTTTTACTTTAGATGTATTTTATACGAATTTACAACAAATTCAGAGCCGCTACCAATAATATATGAAATAAAAGTTTTATATTGTACTTACAGTAACATGAAAGTTCTTTAAAATGTTGTAGTGAAGGTGGAATTCAAAATGTTAATACACCTATCAGTGTAATAATTTGCGACACTTATCTTCAAAAATATTTTTAACAAGTATTCTGAATTTCAACAATGAAACTAAATTAACTTATTCTGTAGAAATCAGCAAAATTTTCCGATTGAGGGTCTTTCCAATTTTCAGCGGTTGTCCTTTTACCAGCCGGCTGCTGGCCTTTCACATCCACATGTGTCAATCACAGAGGTAGATGATCAACAGCCAGTGTAGGGGTGACATGTGGTTAGCATGTCGAGTTCCCCAGCCGTTATAGCTGGTTCTTCAACCTGGAGCCGCTACTTATTGTAGCTACCCAATTGCCTCACGATGCTGGGTGGGCTCCGTTCCCATACTGACAGAAATACCATGAGAAAATTTCTTCCCCCATGGAGACTCGAACCAGCGCAAGTCCCGTAGCTCTGCGCCAAGGCTTCCTACCTTAACCGCTCGGCTACGGCGCGGGACATAGCAAAATTTTAAGATGTGTAATATGTAAACTAAAGGAAATGCTGTATTTATTTCTATCTTAGTAAGCTTTAAAGTTAACCATGTTCTTTAGCATTAGGAATGTACAAAGTGTTAATTCCTTTTTAACGTTAATATTTCACTCTTTTATTTTATACAAAGTGTTCAGAGCGTAAATGGATGAGTACATACAACTACAGCAGCTTGCAAAGAGCTTGTATATAAGCAATATGTTATATGTAAACAAACGCCCTTAAACTTTATATAATGGTAATATTTATTAACATTTGCAAACTTGTTACAGACTAATTAAAAATTAGCAACTTAATTACAAATTAAATTAATTAATATCTAAATTTTTAAGAATTTTAGGGTTAATAAATTCTATCTTCAAGCCACAGTTAGTCCAAAAGCATTCAAAACTGAATACTCACTGGCACTATCGAACCCGTAGGTTCATGGCCGCGCGGACATAAGCTCTCCATACATCCCTATTCTGAGCTAATGCTTTCCAATCATTCCCTGTATAATCTACTTCTCTCAAATCATAGTTAATGTTGTTCTCCCACCACATTCTTGGTCTACCAATTGGGCGTTTTCCTTCTGGCTTTCCTACAAGAAGCTTCCATGCACGTCTTTCATTCCCCATACGTGCAACATGTCCTGCCCATCGCAGTCTACGAGACTTAACTGTTCTTATTATATCTGGCTTCTTATAAAGACCATGTAGTTCATTGTTATGTAGTCTTCTCCATTCACCTGTCTGTTCATCTCTCTTTGGTCCAAAAATCTTCCTAAGAACTTTATTCTCAAATACTCGTAATCTCCTTTCCTCCCTTAAAGTAAGAGTCCATGTTTCGCACCCATACAATATACCTGGTAGAATAATAGTTTTATATATTTTCAGCTTAACGTTTCTTCAAAGGAGTTGGGACCTCAAAAGTCTCTGCAATGCATAATAGCATGCATTTCCAGAATTGAGCCTATGTTTAATTTCTTTGTGCATCTCATTCCTATTTGTGATTATTGTTCCTAGGTATTTGAATTCAGTCACTTCCTCAAAATTTCCCTCATTTGTCATTAGCTGTCCATTTGCATTATATACTGAATTTCTACGTGTGACCATATATTTAGTTTTACTGATATTTACTTCCAGTCCCAATTTCTTAGTGTTACTCAATAGTGTGTGCGTGTTGGCCTTTAGTATCTCCTCGCTATCGGCCAGTAGTACTACATCATCAGCATAAACTAACAGCTTATTAATACCATTCAGCTGTAGGCCTTCCTCATTCTCTAAAGAGTTAATGGCATGCTCTAGTACAAAATTAAATAGTAGAGGAGATAGTGCATCTCCTTGCTTCAACCCATTCTGGATTTCAAAAGTGTCTGAAAACTGTTTGCCTACACGCACCCTACTCTTTGAGCCATTTAGACACATTCGTATAAGTCTAACTAACTTTTTAGGAATTCCGAATTCCAGCAGGATGCTATATAACTTCTCCCTCTTAATTGAATCATATGCTTTTTTGAAGTCTACATATAGTTGATGTGCAGTACCATTATGTTCCCATTTCTTTTCTAAAATCTGTCTTATACTAAAAATCTGATCTGTTGTAGACCTGTTTCTTCTAAATGCACATTGATGATCTCCTAGAATGTCATCAATATAGGGAGTAAGTCTGCTTACTAATATATTTGTTAGAATTTTGTACGAAGTTGAAAGTAATGAGATGCCCCTGTAATTGTTGCAATCAGTTTTATCTCCTTTCTTATAGATTGGTACGATAATTGATTCCTTCCATTCATCTGGAAGAGCTTCTTTTTCCCAAATCATACTAAGCAACCAACATATCTTGTCCATCAATTTTTCTCCCCATGATTTTATCAGTTCTGCTGGGATCTCATCTGAACCTGATGCTTTATACATCTTCAATTTTTCAATTGCCATTTCAACCTCTAATGGACTCGGTTCTGCGACTAACATTTCTGCTGTCTGTAACTTATCCTCCTCGATGTCCTGTTCTGTATGTACATTTAATAGCTGATTAAAGTAACTTTTCCATCTATTTAGTATACTCCTGGAATCTGCAAGACTGAAAGTGTATAAAACACTGGCTCTTCCAACTCTTTTGTATGGTAGCGAAGTATGGACGTTGAAACAGAAGGATATACAGAGACTTAGATCTGCTGAAATGAGATATCTTCGGAGGACTGCAGGATACACACTACTAGATCACAAAAAAAATGAAGACATCTTAGAAGAATTACACATGGAATCTTTAGAAAACAAAATTTCTGATTATAAGTCAAGATGGATACAACATGTTCATCGAATGGAAGATCACAGAATACCCAAACTAATGTTAAGATATCAACCTGCAGGAAGAAGAAGACCAGGACGTCCACTCAAAAGACTTCTGGATGTTGTTTCTCTTGAGGCCGAAACAGGTCAACAAATGGCCTAAATTCGTGAATGTACTATGATGATGATGATAAATTAATTAACATATTTCAACTCCGACTAAACAATAAATAATGACTATTAAAATTAATAACGATTATATGATATGGTATCGAGAAAATGGGCTGAAAGTAAAATGAACGCGTTATGTAGAGAAGATAAATAAAAAAGTGCATTAATAATAACTATAAATGTAGTATAAACGTGTACTTTGTACTAGATTAATTTCATATATTATAGGGTCTGTTGATAACTAGTAACACTATTTTAAAAATTGTGTATCTTCAGTGTCCTTAGTATTGAAAGAAAACAATATCCTATGTAATATAAAACAAACACCACCAGAATGCACTTATAAAATAATGGCAACACGAAGACAACAGATATTAAACAAGGCGTGAAACAAGGATGTTTATCGTCACCATTCTCAATAAGGTTATTTATGGAAGAAGATATTAAAAATTTTAAAAATATATTCACAGAATAAAGTTAAATACAAAAAAAAAATCCGCTGTGTAGGATTTAAAGACGACATTGTTATATGTTGACAGATGGAGAAAAATGTACGAAACATATGTTAAACTTATTAATAAACTTTTCATCAGATTCCAAATACAAATTGATGACAATAAAACAAATTAGGCTACAGTTGTTTAGAAATCAGGAAACAAGATTATTACTAATATCCATCCATAGTAATTCTGCCCGAAGGCATGTCCTTCACTGCAATCATAGCATTTTCATGATATGCTTTCAGCTTTTCTAGGGAATTGTAGGAGTGGTAGCTTCCCGTTGTTTTCCACCATTACTAATATAAAGGTGTTTAATTATAAAATAGACCAATAAGGTAGATGAATTTTGATACCAAGGTAATATAATATACTCAATGGGAAACATTCAAGAGTTGAAATAAAGAAAAGAATTGCGTTCGGTTAGAAAGCATTTAATGAAAGATGAATTAATTTACTAATGAAAGCCTATATATAGAGAAGAGGAAAGAATTTTTAAATATTCTGTGAAAGTTGGATCCTAATAAAAATTATCATAAAAAGACTGGCAGCAATGGATAAAATATACAGAAACGAAAAGGAAGCATCAAATACTGAATTAAATGGAAGAAGAATATTATTAATATTCAAAATGAATACCATTTTTGGCCACATTATCCGTCACAATAATTTCCTTAAAAAATGTATGATGGAAAAATATTGGGTAACAAATTAAGGATATGACCAAGGAAAACTGTTTTTTTGAATAATTAACAAGATTGAAGGGTATACAAGAAAAAAATTAGGTAAGTGAATATTCTTTGAAACCTAGAAAACGTTCTTTGAATTGTACAACATCCGAACTTCTTACTTGTATGCCAAAATTGAGAGGTACATCAACGCATGATTTGACTGTATATTTTATTATTTCACACTTATATGAGTACAATAGAGGTGCTTTTCATGGAGAATGTAGTGACACCTCAAACTCAATTTCGACAAAATAGTTATATACCTGTTTCTTTCCCTGTATCCTTAAAAAAGTTACTTTTTTATATTCCCATCACATCAACAAAATAATTTTAAAAATTAAAATCAATAACATACATATAATACATTAATAAAATTATTAAACTCTATAATTACGGGCTCTGAGGGCTGTCATGAAGTTAAAAGGATAACTGAAAAAAGAATGGTTTGACTGACAAGACATTGCCCTTTGAAGTGATAAAGACACCAAATTTCAGAAAACACATCAAGTAGCTATTAACAGTTTAGTTTCCCAGAGTCCCTAATAAGGAATTGAAATTAATCCAGTAAAAATTACACGGATTATTTAATTTTACATTAATTTGACGGTATCAGACTCTACTTACTTACGTTCTTACAACTGGACTCCTAATTTGTTCTTGTAACAGATTGTAGACACTGGATACGTAAATCCATTCTTTAAGCAATTTAATTGTGTGCCAATACTAATAAAATTCATTGTTAAAACCGTTGAGGTGGAGAGTCATAAAATAAAATAAGTTAAAATATACCTTCTTAGGTAAAATCTATGCCTGTAGGCCTTTCAGAACATCCGTTCCATCTTCAGCAGGTCCCTTTTCGCTACAACATCCACTATGATGGTTGACACGACAACACGACATTAGGACCCGCAGCATCAACCATCATAGTGTATGTTGTAGCGAAGAGGGACCTGCTGAAGATGAAACGGATGTTCTGAAAGGCCTACATACATAAAGATTACATATTTTATAAGTTGAGGACGACGGATTTTACGTAAGAAGGTATATTTTAACTTATTTTATTTTATTAATTGTGTGTGTAAATTAGTTAAACTCTGCATATTCAGTACTTTTAAAATTCATTGTAAAACACTGCTGAGGTTATGCAATTTAATGTTACAATATTAAAATAGGTACCTGGTACAACAGTCGTCCTCATCTAAATTGAATTTGTGTGTCAGAAACTATTAAAACTATGAAGATCTTTCAGAATCATGTTCCATCTTCTGCATTCTATTGAAACTTGAATACGAAAGATGGAATATGATTCTGAAAGCCATTTATAGTTTCAATCACTTGACGAAGTTTCTTAAACATAAATTAAATTTAGTTAAGGATGAATGCTCTATCAGTTACCTATTTTAATATTTCAACATTAAACTCCGCATATTCTATAGCAACTTGAGTTTCAGTAAAGACTGATATAAATGATTTTGTATTTTCATACTTAATACTTGCAGGCTTTTGATTAGAACCGGTATTTCATGAATATTCCTGAGAAAAACTTCAGAAACTACCTTTCCATGTGACATATTACCATGAAGTGACTAGAATGTTTATGAAATTACGTACTTTCAGATAATTTTTTGCAGTGAGGAGGAAAATTTTAGTTTGTTGGATCTCATGACAGATTTTCATTTTTAGAATAATCTTGCAGGGAATTTGAATTTAATGAGTCCAAATAACGTGCATGTGTGACTTCACCCTGTCGATGACCAATTCCTTGCAAATCGGATCCATATGCATGACCATATCCACCATTCATTCCAAAGTCATATTGGTGTATTTGATATTTTTGATGTCCATGGTGGTGACCGTGGAAATATTTCTTCAATCCTGAAAATAAAAACCGAATTATTTATTCGTAAAATTTATGAGCTTATTTATTCATCTGTTTTCACTTTCCTCAATGAACTAATTTATCCTCTTTTGAGATCGGTCTATTTATTTTATTTTTTTCAATCTGTCCCAATCTGTAGACCTGTTATTATGATCTGGAACGTTTTAATAAAGTGAATAGAATATTTTACCAAAGATGTATCTGTAATAATTTTTTCCACTGTCATTGCACTAAGTGTATTGACAGACTATTACAATGATTCTAGGCAGTGAAGTGTAACTTATTATATTACAGTCCTATGGGTAAGTTTTTATTTTCCTTGGAACATAAATAGCGCTAAGGGTCGGTTTCACCAATAGGTATTACTCTAGTTTCCCTGCATATAATGCATAGCATAAACTGGCGTAATACAGTTACCTCTGTTGTTGACACCGACCCTAAAATAGCTAGCGAGCTGTTTCATACACCTATTCGGGAACTACAGGGATCAAACCCCAGTACGGACCAATCTGACTGAGCGTTTTTCCTTGTTTTCCTCGAATATAATCAGAAAATAATAGTAGATTCGGAATAGTTTGTAACGTGTTATCAGTTCTAATGTACATAAATAGATACATGTGCTACAATGGCTTTAGATTTTTAATACCTGGACAATTTATTTACTTCATACTTATTTAAACACTTTAACATCAAAGATCATATCAGGTCTTGGAATGTTTGTTTATATCCAAATGTTTGTGAATATGCAGTAACCGTTGTGAGCAGACATGTGCCTGAGTAAGTAATTCATTTAATTTGTTTGATATATGAAATAATTATGATGAAATGGTTCTTAATCTTAATATATAAAAATTTCGTGTCACGTTGTTTGTCCGCGATGGAATCCTGAACTACTGAACCGATTTTAATAAAATTTTGCACACTGTGTGCAGTTTGATCCAACTTGAGACTTAGAGTAGTTTATAACTAAATTTATAGTCGGATTATTTTTTATTGCAAATTATTTGTTTATTGTTTAACAAAGAGTTATAATTATCTGTGAGTTCCATACGATTCTAACAGATGGCGGTGTAATTATCTGTGAGTTCCATATGATTCTAAAAGATGGCGATGTAAAGTAATTTGGTAAGGTAATTGGTTTATTATTTAACAAAGAGAGATCCAGATGGCTGTGCTTTTTGTTGCAATCGCGAATTTCAATTGAATTACAAATATTGATTATTTCATAATTTAAATGTGTTCAGTGTTCATTTTATTTTCAATATTATTAATTTCGTGTGTATTAGTTTCAAGTAATCTGGCTGAATACAGCAACTTAATTTAAATTTTTAACGTATACCTTAGCCACAGCAACGCGTGGCCAGGACTTCTATTATTAAGTAAATAATTCTTCAATATTTTATCTTCCCTCTCTATTCATGGGGATCCTGAAATCTTATTCTCCTTGTATCTTGTAAGCCTATGTTTCTCTTAACAGAGATTTAGGCGCTCTCCCCCTACAGGGAAGAATTTGAACCATACTAATTTATTAATTAAATAAAAATATGAATTTTCATCAAGTAAACACCAACTCAAATGATTACATACTAATTTAGTTACACTTGTTTTCGTATAGATATCCTTTGAGTGGTCCGTGGTCAGCGTTCCGCCTCATACTGACATCTAGGAAACCAAGGTAGTACTAGTACGGGAAAATTCGATAAATTTTGCTTAGAGGCCTTTTCATTCAGGCTTAAGGATCTTTTACAAGCCTGAAAATCTTCAGACTCGGGACCCACGGCTTAAAGTCCTTCCCGGAGGACTTGCTCCTTGGATTTTTCCATCCTAAAAAATATATCGACTCCGGCCGAGTTTGAACCCGCGACCCTCGGGACCAGAGGCAATCCTGAAATCTATAGATTAAGATCCTGAGTATGGTTCCTTCGAAGGAGTCGTAAGCCATGAGTGCCATGTCGTAAATTTACTGCACGTTAAAGAACTTCATGTCTGAAAAAAAAAAGTTCCCTTCAAACGAATTTTATCAGCTCTTTCTTGCCTAATTTTAATTTGGAACGTTAAAAGCGTTGTAAAATAAAATAACTAATGATACATAAGGGCATCGGCACGTTATAGTTGAAAAAAAATTATAATAGTTTCATTACTTACCAAGCATAGATGTGAGTATAAGTGCAGCTTTACTTGCTAAAATAGCCTTAAGAGCGAGGACTTTCATTCCAGCCAATATTACAGGAATAAGTGAAGCTCCCTTCAGCAATACACCCACTAAGAATGGCAGTAGCATTTTCTTTAGTTTGATCCCTGAAAAAATAAATTTATTTTGAGGCTATTAAAACGGCCAGTTTGGTAGATAGCAGAGAAAAATGACTTCGAAAGAGAGTAAAACTTGCATGGTATACATTTTGGAATTTTATTTCAAGGTGGGCACACATGATCAAACTTGCTTGTACAAGCATGTTTGTGCAAACCTGCACAAATATTCTTCCCCTCCACACGGTACAAGCATGCTTGCACAGTCGTCACTTTGTGTTTAGAAGATGTCCAGTACAGAAAAACAATCACTCATGGTTAGATATTCTCTCACCTCATTATTGGCCTATCTATTGGACGTTTTCCCTCTGGTTTTCCTACCAGCAACTTCCATTCCCCATTCATGCCACATACCCGCTCCGACCTAGTCTAAGAGATGTTCTTATTAATAAAACTCATATAGCTCATTGTTATGTAGTCTTCTTCATTCGCCTGTTTTTTGCTCTCTCTTTGGTCTAAACATTTTGCGAATCATGGTGAAAGTAGTAAATAGTAGACACATGATCCCGAGCCGTAGTAGAGAAGTGTAAGTCATGATGCCTTGGCGCAGAGTTATGGGACTTCCGTTGATTCGAGTTCCCATGGGAGAAGAAATTTTCTCATGCGATTTCGATCTGTATAGAACTGTTGCCCACTCAACATCGTGAGGAATTTGGGTAGATAAAATAAGTAGCGGCTGCAGACTATAACGGCTAGAAGACCCTTTGCGCTGACCATATATCACCCCTATACTGGCTAAATGATCGACCACCTCTGTGATTAACGTGTGAATGTGAGACCAGCCAAGGGCCTCATATACCTATCGTCCTATGAAGAAGAATAAATACATGCAAGGTGACACTGCTGATTATTCACCGTAGGGCCGAAGAATTCCGTGTCGTAATACCATTCGTCCATCCAGGCCTGGGCATTATTTTGATCTTTCAAAAAATCATTATTAAATTCAATGACAAATGTAAGAGTGGTCCCTTTGTCTCCACCAAATAAACCCATAATTAACCCAATATTTCTCAATTCCAAATATCGATGGAGAAAATTGAAGATCCTCTGAACCCTCACAGCAGTCTATGATACACAGCTTTCATAATAATTTCAGCCTGAATATTCTGTGGCTTCACGACTCTTTTAGTTTAGTCGTGCCTTCCTTTTAATGATTGACCATTCTCTCCTACCTTGCGCTTTATTCCTCCATCTTTTTTAACTCCCAGAGCTCTCAATTCGTCTCAATAACAATACGATAAGTAGAATATAAATAAAACAAAAACATAACACACAGAAAATAAAAAAAAACAAAATACTGACGAATCACCATCTCAGAGATTCGAAAACACGTCAATTTTAACAGCTGACGAAATCACTGAGTGACTGTTCAGCACTACAAGAAAAGTAAATTAATCCCACTACAGGCCTCGGGAGGCCCCTGGGGTAGTGGGAGGTTAAGGTTCCCACTTTTTCTAGACAATTGGCACTTGATGTCATCCGGGTTGTCAGCCCTGCGTGACGGCCGCCTTTACCCAGAACAAGCGTCTGGTACTCATTTCCGTTAGAGGTTGAGTCGACTCCAGGGCCATAGTGCCGCCAGAAGGTTTTGGTCAGTTTAAAAATCCTGATCCCACCGGGACTTGAACCCTCAACCTTCCGACTTGTAGCGCAGTACCTTAACCACTACGCTACGGCGTCCCCCCGTTCAGCACTATAAACTATACTATTTCACAGGTACAATAAACAAAAAAATTGAATAAAAATGGAACAAGATCAACCAACCTCCATCCTTAGAAAAATATTCTCGGAATAAGATAAAACACCGAGTGTGGAACAAGGATAGTGAACTTTTATCATGAACTGTGTAGGCTTGCACAAGCTTCCATACACATTTTCAATCATGCTTGATGAAACTTCCATCAGTCCTCAAGCCGCTTGTGCAAACATTGCAAACACATGATATAAAATAATTATCCTAGATTATAAAGTCTATATAAATTTGTTATTTAAGATTTGTCTTAGTGATATCAAAAATTAAATTTTTTTTAGTATTTATTTTATTATAATTGAATTAGTGTATTTTATAGAATGGGAGTTGTAACAATTAATACAAATAGTATTGTAATAACTAAGGGGCGGATTCCTATGACATGTATTTTTACCAAAGCCTATATTCTAAGCTTCAAGTAAGTAAAACATTTATATATGCCATATTATTAAGATTAGGTGATTTTTATTGGGTCTTAAAAGTCATATTTCTCAGTCTTTCAGATCTTTGGTCATATTTCTGCTTATTTATATGATAGTCATATTTTGGTCATATTTTGTTTTTTTAGTAGCCTAGTCATCAGGTGATTGGAAATAACCAACATTGTATCTGTATAAAAATCGTCAGTTTCACAGTACACTTGTTTCGAAGGTTTCTGTTAACAGGTAGCAAACGTTTGCACTGGACAATAGAAGGAGATTTCCTTTTTATTATGATACAATTGAAAATGTATATGAATGAACAATTAATATAGTATAGGTAAAAAGTTCATTCAATTATAAGGTCATATTTTTTATCTTTTTGGGTCATATTTAAACCTTTTAATAGGTAATAATAAATGCATGCATATTTCCCATTTTTTAGGTCATAGAAATCCGCCCATTAGTAATAACTAATAACTTTCTTTGTACACTTTAAAATATGTTCGAACGAGTGTATATCTATAATGGCGTAGCTATAGCCTCTCCTTTGTAAGGAGTTAGTAGACCAAGTTAATTTAGTTACCTCACCTATCCATAGATGTCATGAATGGCATGTGATCAACCTAACGACTCAAAGAGACATCTAGGAGACAACTATGATATTTCTAGGATGTTGAGATCGGTAAATTTTTATTAGAGGCCTCTTTATTCAGGCTTAAGGGTCTTTTACGGGCCTGAAAATCTTGAGACTCGGAACCAACGGCTTAAAGTTCCTGCCGGAGGACTTGCTCCTTGGATTTGCCCGTCCTAAAAAGTCCATCGACCCTGACCGGTTTTGAATTCGCGACCCTAAGGACATGACATTCGGTTTATAGGTAATCTTTCCTTTCTGGTACTTTTAAATTCTTCTTGTTTTATAATTTATAACTTTGAATTATGTAGAATACTCTTTCTAGCTGGATTCTATTCTAAGGATGCCACTAGTCCACCGCGGCCAACAATTACCAATCTTATATTAGTTTACCTAATGATTTTTGTGGCAAATAGCTCCGATTTCATTAAATTTTGTGTCCGATGAAATATTTCGTGTTTGAGATCTTTTTGTGCAGAAATGTATCTTGCGGAATAAATTGTGTTCACTATTCTTCGTAACGCGCTTCTTGAAAGGGGGGGGGCACTGAGTTGAGGTAAGTTTCAATAAACCCTCTTCGAACTCAACTACGTGCAAATCAATTTTTATCATACATAGAAAAATTCATTTTTGCACACTCTAATGACGAACCATATAAAAACACAGCTTGCTGTTATGAAGACTGAATTCACTCAAATTAGCATTTTAAACAAGGTTTTCTTGAGTGATTATAAATTAAAAATTACTTCAAATCAATGTCGAAATGAGTTCAACAGTACAATATGGAGATTGGCGGATGGCAAGCTATCATTCACTCAAAATGCATATGATTGGTTGATTTATTATACCCGTTCATCCACTTGTGGAGACAAGAGTGCTCTTTAACAAGAGATTCTTAACTAACTTAGTCACTCACTGGCACTATCGAAACCATAGGTTTATGGTAGTGCGGACATAATCTCTCCATACATCCCTATCCTGAGCAGTTTTCCAATCATCTCCTGTATAATATACTTCCCTCAAGTCATAGGTAATGTAATTCTCCCACCTCGTTCTTGGTCTACCAACTGGGCGTTTTCCCTCTGGTTTTTCTACAAGAAGCTTCTATGCACGTCTTTCATGCATGGAAGCTTCTTGTAGGAAAACCAGAGGGAAAACGCCCAGTTGGTAGACCAAGAATGAGGGGTTTCTTAACCAAGCATAATTTAGTTACCGTATGTGACGTGGTGCCTCAAAGAGATACCTAGTAGGCAGTTACTTTAATGACTAAACTCAATTAAATTTTGGTTAGAAGCAGTAATTTAGGCTTGAGGTTGTTTCATGAGCCCGAACATCTTCAGATTCGGGAAACTTATGATATAAAATCCCTCCCGGGGTCTCGTCCCTTGGATTTTTCCATCCTTAAAATTCAATGACCCCGGCCGTGTTTGAACCCGCGACCCTCGGGACTAGAGGCAAGGAACATAATCCTTGAGGTCAATAGAATCCATATAGCTTACCATAAATTCGAAGCTATATGTTTTATTATCTCTGCATTTCATGTAAAAATTAAATTATTTTCTATTTCATTGTAGACATAGGTCAAATAATAAATTTTATCAAGTACTTTTTTTTTTGCAAAGTATCTGTAATTGTATACTTGTTTCTTTAACTTGAGACAAATTAAATGTATTATAAAATAATACACATACTATTTATATAATCTATGAACTCCGAGGTTTATAGTCGGCGGATCACTTCATTTTATTGACATAGATAATGCATACATTCTATGGCTTTATGTGTGAGTTTTAGGGACGGGATGGAAAAAAATGATCATAGAAGAACATAGTTTGTATTTCATTGTGCAATTGACGAAACAAAATGTCTCGTGGCTTATTTAAATGTTCCGGACCGCATAAAACTGTACATTATTATTGTAAAGTATTGTGTAATTTGACACAAAATTAGGGAATTTCTACTCATTTGTTTTTCTAATATTTAAAACATATTAAAAAAATTAAATTAATGTATCTTCAAATAGGATACATTGCCAATTTAAGGCTACATAATTGCGATTGAATAGCAGTTATAAAGTAGAAGTATGAACTTATCGGAATAATGGATAAATTATTCTTAGGAAATTTGGCTTATTCATTAGTCAGTCATGCAGCTGAAAATCTAGTGAACTATTTTTAAGTCTATTGTGTAAGTAATTATATAAGGATATCGTAATTAGTTTTGCCTTAATAATCAATTATTTAATCAACGCAAGACACAACAGATCCAGAGAGTCAATGCCAAGTAAACTGGTTCTATTACTTCAAACAGTTATGGTATGATTTCGGTTTTCATAACCAGATTTCGCTACTTCTCAAAGAAAGTAGCCTTTCAGTTGTCATATCTAGGCTTCGTGAACGCTTGTTTCAGACTCTATGACAAAACAAAATTCCGTGGCATAGCAGGAATACTACTCAGAGATCTCTTACATAGTAGAGAGGCTAGACTTTTCAATATATTTCTAAATGTATAATTAATAGGAGGGAACGTGTTTTAAGAATAGAGAATGGAAGAATATTATTATACGCTTAAATACAAACCTCAGAAAAAAGATACAGGAAGATGTAAAAGGTCTTTGAATATGATGATAATGTGTAATCATACATATAAGCTCTTATTACTTAAATGGGATTATGACAAATAAAATTTTATTTTTGTGTTAATGGACTTTTTCATCGCAAAATAATATTAATTTGAAACAAACAAATTGTTCCTGGGTTCCAAATTCGTAGGTTCTTATGTCTGCCTAAATAGATTCGGAGAGTTGCATTTCTTTGTAATATATGGGTTATCAAGAAACAAAATAACTAACTGACACTATCGAACCCGTAGGTCCATGGCCACGCAGTTATAAGCTCTCCACACATCCCTATCTTCAACCAATATTTTCCAATCATCCCCTTTATAATCTACTTCGCTCAAATCATGGTTAATGTTATTCTCCCACCTTATTTTTGGTCTACCAACTGGGCTTTCTCCCACTGGTTTTCCTACAAGAAACTTCCATGTTCCTCTTTCATTCTCCATTCGTGCCACATGTCCTACCCATCGCAGTCTATGAGACTGTTCTTATTACATCTGGTTTCCTAGAAAAATCACATAGTTCACTGTTACGTAGTTATTTCCATTCTCCTGTCTGTTCGCCTTACTTTGGTCCAAATTTCTTTATGAACTTTATTCTGAAATGCACGTAATCTTTTCTCCTCCGTTAAAGTAAGAGTCAGTGTATACTTTTTAAAGCAAATTAGATAAAAAAGCAATAGAGTACAATTAATTTATTGAGTGTTTTAAATATTTCTATAGTGCAGCCACCTAATCTTAATATTTTGAAAAAAATGGAAGTGTGAGTATCAAGCACAGTTATCAACATCAAAATAAACCGAAGTAGAGTTATTCATAGAGTGAGATAAATTTATTATTTTTTTTGGCAAATGCTCCAGGTTGTCTTTCGACATTCCTGGTGTTCTCTCCTGGCATGGCGTACTTGTAACCCACTTCTAGGTTTGGGGTGCCTGGAAGTCGGGGTTACGTTGCCCCGATGATATGATGGGTGATGATGATGATGATGATAATGATAGTGGTGCGCCAGGAGAGTCCCTGATCCTAAGCTTAATCTGAGATGAGTATGAATGATGGTGATTGCGATGGCCATATGATTTTGGGGATCGTTTGAACCTTAAAGTTTTCCTGACATTTGTCTTACAGGTGAGGAAAACCCCCGATAAAAACCTCACCCAGAAAAACTGTCCCAACCGGGGATCGAACCCGGGCCCACTGCATGACAAGGTAGCTCGCTACCTCGAGACCACAGCGGTAGACATAAAATTAAATCTCTCATGTTTCATTTAGAACGAAGGGACTGAAGAGATTATAGTTTTCTTGAAACTAGACAAACAGTAATTTACCTTGTCTTCTCAGACCTCTAGCTTCAGGAAGACTAATCTGCAAAGTGTGTGAGTTTATAAAGGAGCTCACTTTGTCAACCATTATTCCATCCAGTAAACTTTGACGAGCATCAATACTTCTTGGTAGAGAAGCTTCTAATTTTTCTTCAGTTAAAATATCGTTATTTCCTAATGATCTTCCAGAAGATGTCTTCTTTGAAACCATTTTAATTCCGTCGGACAGAGGAACTACGTTTTTATGAACTATTTGATCCAACAGAAGAACTGTTTCGACACTAATGCATTCTTCCATTGTACTGTCCTTTGTTCTGCACTTCTTATATAATTTACTTAAAGGAGAGAGTCCAAAATGATTCAGAAATATATCATAAACATCATTAGTTGCAGAATCCGTTTCACTGTCATGAGAAAATACTAAATTCACCAGTACACTCAAAATAAACACTTTCAAACACGATCCCAAGCACATTGTCGTAAGATTATCCCAATTTCAAATAGTTTATTTCAATTACACTGTAATTGTATTATCTATTTCACTCAAATATATCACTTTCTTGTGTTCCTGTTGGATTTTCGTCAGATATTATCCTCAACCAATGTATTTCATGGTCTTTATATGAAGACACGCTTTTTTAACACTTTTGGAGGTGGTAAATTCTATATTAAGGGAGAAATTATATCAATTATCTGGAGCATGACTATTTTTCATGTCTTATAAATTCGATTTGTTTTGATAAAGTTGTGTGAATATTTTACATTCACCTAATTAGATAGAATGAAAACAAGCACTATAACATCTTCGCATGTTTGTTACGGAAATGATTTCAGTTACGTTTTTACAACTACTTTGATGTTTGCTCAAGCAATTTAGCTTTCTTCCCTCAATACCGTATTTTACAAGAAATGTTTGTTTCTGGAGTGCGTGCTAACAGTTTCGCACTTTCTTTATTTTGTTCCAAAAAATTATTTGAACGATAAATAAAATGTATACAAATCAGTTTATTTAAGTGGTTGTTTCTAAGATGTAACATATATTTGATGTAGTTTCACTACACATTTCCTAGAAAGTGTTGCGTGCGCTTGATTTATGAACGTCATAAGTATGTTTCGAAGCGGAAAAATTAAATGCAGGAGATCTCAAAATAATGTTTAAGATAAGAGTAACACATATAGTCTATATGGTAAATTGATTTAATTTAAAATCCACAATGGGTTGAAGCAAGGAGATGCGTTATCTCCTCTATTATTTAATTTTGTACTAGAACATGCCATTAAATCTTTAGAGGATGAAGAAGACCTACAACTCAATGGTATTAATAAGCTGTTAGTTTATGCTGATGATGTAGTACTATTGAGCGATAGCGAGGAGATACTGAAGGACAACATGCACACACTACTGAGTAACACTAAGAAATTGGGACTCGAAGTAAATATCAACAAAACTAAATATATGAACACGCATAGAAATACATTATATAATGGAAATGGATAGCTAATGACAAAGGAGGAAAATTTTGAGGAAGTGGGTGAATTCAAACACCTAGGAACAATAATCACAAATAGGAATGAGATGTAAAAAGAAATTAAACATACGCTCAATTCTGGAAATGCGTGCTATACAGATACTCTTCACGTTTGAAAAAACGTTAAATTAAACTAAACTAAAAATTTATAAAACTATTGTTCTACCAGTTATATTACATGGACTCTTACTTTAAGAGAGGAAAAGAGAATACAAGTATTTGAGAATAAAGTACTTAGGAAAATGTTTGGACCAAAGAGAAATGAACAGACAGGCGAAGGGAGAAGACTACAAAACAATGAACTACATTGTCTTTATAGGAAGCCAGATATAATGAGAACAGTTAAGTCTCGTAGACTGCGATGAGCAGGACATGTGGCACGAATGGGAAATGAAAGACGTGCATGGAAACTTCTTGTAGGAAAACCAGAGGGAAAACGCCCAGTTGGTAGAGCAGATTGAGGTGGGAGAATAACATGAACTATGATTTGAGAGAAGTAGATTATACAGGGGATGATTGGAAAACATTGGCTCAGGATAGGAATGTATGGAGAGCTTATGTCCGCGCGGCCATGGACCTACGGGTTCGATAGTGCCAGTGAGTTAGTTACAATATTTCAGGCCTACAACTCCCTACTTTATAAATAATCAATTAGTTTGTTTTTATGTATACGTCAAATAAATACATACCAAAAATACAATGAGATTCTCCGTGATTGAAATATAACAATTTAAGGTAATTTAGACAACTCTGAGCAATAATAGTTATGAAAAGCTGAAAAGAATGAAATATTTATACTATCGTGCGCCGAAGCTGAAAGTTATAAGCAATGATACCTTGGTTCAGAGCAACGGGACTTCCACATGTGTCGGTAAATTGGATCCTGGTCCTAATTAATACGGTAAATTGTTCCCCGGGTCGGAGAAGCCCATGATGGGCTCAAGTAACACTGACCTTCGAAGTTAAAAGGATTGTAGTATTTAGCAACGTAATGGTAAATTGGATCCCGGATAAAAAGGGAAGAAATAGGTAAATTGTGTCCCAGTCTGTTATAATTACACAGGGAAAATGAGTGATTAGCTTAATCCAGGGCCTGCTCCGAGACAAAACAATATTAGAACGAAATAGACCATTCACTCGTACATTCATAAAATAAAATAAGTTAAAATATACCTTCTTAGGTAAAATCTGTCGTCCTCAACTTATAAAATATGTAATCTTTATGCATGTAGGCTTTTCAGAACATCCGTTCCATCTTCAGCAGGTCCCTCTTCTCTACAACATTCAGTATGGTGATTGATGCTGCTGGTCCTAATGTGGTGTTGTCACGACATTAGAACCAGCAGCATCAATCACCATACTGGATGTTGTAGCGAAGAAGGTCGTGCTGAAGATGGAACGGATGTTCTGAAAGGCCTACATGCATAAAGATTACATATTTTTTTAAGTTGAGGACGACGGATTTTACCTACGAAGGTATATTTTAACTTATTTTATTTTATGAATCTCCATCTCAACGGTTTTAACAATGACTGTTATTAGTATTGACTCGTACATTCATACAAAACATGGCGAATATGATCATGATTATGATGGCCAGATTATGTTTGGGATCATTTGGATTTTAAGTTTCCTGACATTTGTCTTATAAGCCTGGAAAAAAAAAATAACGAAAAAATTCACCTAGATTACATGTCTTGTCCAGAGATTGATTCCGGACCCTAAATAGGAGCGAACGACGCTACCCCGAGACCAGTGTGGTGAATATTTTCTAAGAATCTAAAGATTAAAAGTGATAAACTATAATATTGCCTTTGTATTGTTGTATTGTTTTGAGCTTGAAACATGGTATCTTACAATACGAAAAGCAAGAAAATGAAAAGTATTCGTAAACAGGTCTCTAGTACGAATTTTTGGACTTAAAGGGTTGAGAATGGAGAGTGAAGGAAGCTTCTATTGAGTACATGCGATGAGGAGCTGCATAATTTATAACGTCCGTACATCATCAGGACTATCAAGTCTACGAGTCAATCATGTGACTCGAACGGATGGAAGTATAAAATAATGCTTTCAAAATTTACGGGAAAAATTTTGGATCTACAAGTTGAATAAGTTTTTAATTGGTGCTTTTTAAAATATTTCGTGTGTTAGTATACGTTTCTCTGATTTTAATTTTTAATTAATTTTGAAAAGAGTATTAGTAATTATAGAATTCATAATAATGTTATTCCACGAGTTTTTAAAACCACGAATTAAATCCAGGTGGATTGATCTGCCATATAGTTTGAATTTTGGAACTTCAGAATGTGATTCTTAGAAGTTATCATTTAATTAAATATTCATAAGTAATGCCACGAGTGATTTCCAAATTATCGATAAATTCACGACTCACGAAGTGAGGAGTGAATTTGTCTAGAGAATTTGTAAATCAAGAGTGGCATTTGTTAGGACTATTTAACGAATAAAATTAAGCTGTTTACTCACCAAATCATTATTTAACTATAGTTATTTTAAAATATTTATATATTTAATGTAAACGGCGATGTTTGAAAACAAATGAGAAACGATAGGTACGCTTCATCTGCTTCTTATGTTTATCACTGCAACCAGATCATACTATTTATTGCCAAAGGAACGCAATATTGTGAAGGAGGAGCTTTCTTTAATATGGTAATTATAACACTGATAAATATTTCGTGAAACACGACTCTGATTGGTTGTAAAACAGAAATCATTGAAACGTGATTGGTCATTGACTCCCATTTGGGGCATGAGTTAAATAGTCTTTATAAATTCATCTTTGTAATGCCCTCCTCTCATCATTTTTATAAATATAAAATAAATACGTAACAAATGCAATAAATCTGAAGTTAGAGTATAATAAGGATTTGTAATATAATTGTAATAATGAAAATGATAATTTCTGCTTTTGTCTAAGAATCTAAAAATTAAAATTTGTAAAATGACACAAATATCGTTGTCACAAAATTGCCAGCTGGGCAGGTTGTGTAGCTTGAATTGACGTAATGTAAGTAATACTTTAATCCTTAAATTGGAGAAATATTAATTCCTCTTTCCAGTTATTTAAACGTGTCGGTCAGCAATGAAAACAAAATCTTGTAAAACTTGAAGTTTTTACTGCATATTGTGTAATTCGATACAAATTGAAGTAATTTGCACTCTTTTTTATTGTTTAATTAAAAGTATCTTAAAAAATAAATCAGTGTGTCTTATAGGATAGATTGTCACTTTAAAAGTTAAAAATACTACAGTCAGATTCAACCCAGGAAGTTACTGTGTTTGGAATAGGGAACAGGGTTGTCCATTTTAACAGTATTTTCTTGAGAGAAATCCTTAAATAAAACTGAAGTATACAACACAGCAGGTACAGACTTGTAAGTTGTAGCCGTCCAAGCCACCCCACTTAAAGAAATAAAAACTCTTATCACTTGACACTGAGCTCATGCGAATCTGTACTATCCTGTGTGAAAGTGTCGACTCTCATATCTACTAAAAACTAGTTTCCATGCCGTAAAAGAAAAACTATGTTTTTAAATGTATAGTACATAGATTTTGAAAACGTACTGCTAACCATGCCTCTCGACCCCTCCCTAAACAAACAAATACCGTTATTGAGATTGGCAACATATACCCCATGTATGTAGGGGGAGACTGGCGTAGCCCGTAAGGTCTGTAGTGACTATTTGGGTTGAATTAGAGTGTAGTGAACAGACCATTATAAAGATTAGGCGCCGATGTGAGGAACATATTCGGGCGAATCTTAGCGAACTAAATGTTAGAGATGTGAATTTGTTTCATTAATCTGAGAACAGGGACTATCGGAGAGAGTGGCTTTGTGAATGCGTCAACGATCCTACCGGGTTCCCTATTCCATACAATGATAATAATAATGATAATAATAATGATAATAATAATGATAATAATAATGATAATAATAATAATAATGATAATGATAATAACGGATACAAAGTATCATATAGAAAAAGTGAAGACATTGGAAACAAAATAAATAAATTTAATTATATGTGTGACGCCATAAAACGAAGTCTGAAAGGAACTAGAAAGGAGACACTTTTAAAATTTTATAAAACAATGGCGGTTCCAACACTACTATATGGATCGGAACATTGGGTGTTATCCAAAAACCAGGAACGAGGAATAGAATCGTCAGAAATGAAGTTTCTGAGGAGTGTGGCTGTGGATCAAAGGCGAAGTGAGGATATGCGAAGAGAACTGAATATTCAAACTATTAGATAGAATTACACAATACAGAGATGAATGGATGGACCACATCAATAAAATGGATAACAATATATTTACAAAACAGATTCTTCATTACAAACCACTAGGGCGAAGAAATGTTGGAAGACTCAGTAAAAGATGGATGATAGCTCAATTCTAACATGAGATCGTAACAATCCTTGATGCTGATGATGATGATGATGAATAATAATAATGCTACTACTACTACTACTACTACTACTACTACTACTACTACTACTACTACTACTACTACTACTACAACTCGTAATAATAATAATAATAACAACAATAATAATAATACTATTCAATGACCCCTTTTCTGTTCCATTTGTTAATTTAAATTAATTGTATTTTATATAAAAAAGGGATGAAAAGGGCATAAAACGTGGAAAAACGCAAACATGTAAATCGCGAAGAAGATGACAAAAAGGATGTAAAATTTGAAAAAAAAATCTTAAAAACTAGAAGTATGATGAAAATGTCCAAATATGATCAATATTTTTATAGCCAGAGGTACGTACGCAGGATTTTAATACATAAGAGCAACGCATATTTCCGGAGGATTTGTTTCTCAGATGTTTTCCATCATAAAAATGCATCCACCCCGGCCGGTTGAGACCCCGCGTCCTTCTGACAAAAAAAAATAATATGACTAGACCACCGACTATATATATATATATATATATATATATGCCTATATAAACTAAAAGGGGAAAAAAATGCATAGCATACCATTAGTTAAAACTGATATAATTGTAGAATTCATGGTAAAAAAAGGATAATCAATAAAATCAGTTAATAGTAATGAAACATTAATGCATTAGTGTGAAAGTGGTCATAATTATCAGTAGGCCTACATCCTATAAGTTTAGGAATAATGATAATGGTTATATAGTGTTCATTCAATGTAGGTAGGCCTATAGTAGAAAGTGAATTCATATAGATAAGCTATTTATCTTCCACAAATTTCTTGATAGCCAATGTTATTTACTTCAATTTGTCACTACTTACTTCCATTTGCAATCTATTGATTGACAATTAATTATTTTACTTGCAACGAATTTTATTAGGCCTTAACCCATAGCTTTCTGGTTACAAAATATTTTCCTCGGACTAAGTAGGTTCAGGTTCTATCCCCCGTCGGGATGTTTCCTACATGAAGCTTTTTCACTTATGTTTTCTTCCTGTCAAATAAAAATCAGGCAAATTAATAATAATTAATCTACGAATACCATATGGTCAACATAATCATTCCATTATAATCGCCTTGTTTATTATGAATATATGAGAGAATGGCACCGTTATAGTATGTCATCATCATCCGTCACGAATTAGGGCTTTCTAGATCTGTTTCGGCCCCATTCAGCAGTCTTTAGTAGTAGTAGGACTTTATTAGACAAAAAGTAAGATATTTACAATATTATTTACAAATAGGCCTATGGGTCGCACGGGCAATAAGCCGTACGTACTGTTGACAGTCCGTTACAATAAAGTAATAATTGGTAATAGTATAAAAAAACAAAAAAGAAAACAATAACATTACAATTACATAAAGAAATCACAATAATATTACAATTACATAATAATACGATAGCATTATACATTAATTAAGTTATGTAGAATTATTAAGAATTAATGGTATTGCATTTTGATAACATATATTTAATCATGAATGAGTGTTGTTCTTAGTTTCCGCATTATGTCCAGAAATTTACCCAAGTTTATTCAATTTTCTGGATTTACCATTAACTCGTAGCATGCCAATCTTTCCCGATTTGAATTTAGAAATCTTTCCGGTAATAACTGACGTCTCCAATATTCTAAATCACCACATTTTCCAATGTATCTCGTCTTCAAAGTTCCCGCACATTGGACATATTCGCATATCGTGATCGTCGCTAATTTTTAGAAATTTCCATGCTCCTAGCCTAAACCAAGCAAGCCCCGATCTCTCTTTAAATCCTAGGTTGAGTATATAAGATTATTTTCCCCAAACGTGTTTCAGATCTCTTTGTAAACACAGTGAGCGTTTTCCCGTACATTCGGCGAAAATATCTTGTTGGTTTATATCTAAGTACCTCCTCCTTATTTTTCTCCACACGTTCTTGCGATTTTCAGTCCCTTTTTCCCATATCCAACCCATCCCAATCTTTTGGAGTTCTCTCCTAACCTCGTCTGCGCAAAATTTAACATCTATGTTTCTAATTTGATGGTCGTAACAAATTGCTCTAAGCATTGTTTGTTCACCTTGGATTAGCCGCAATCAGTACTTGCAGCAGTCTTTAAGAGGTCTTCCTTGTCAAAGATACCCTTTGGGTTTATATTGCATCATTATTTTTGGGATTCTTGAATCGTCCATTCTTTTTATATGGTCTAGCCAGTTTAATTTATCCTTTTGCTGCTTTTATGAGGCTGGAAACGAATGTAGTTTTCCCTAAGATAGATCACTAGCCTTACCTTTAGGTAGGCCAGTAATGGGGCTGCTACTCTTAGTATCTGGACAGGCTTGTAATGCAGCAGCTCCTCTGCATTTCATGAAACAGTTATACCGCTGTGACTCGATCGCCATTTCCTCGTTTGTAGAAATAGGTGGGCCACGAGAAAGTGAGGATTGTATTTGGATAGGAGAGGCTGTTTGTTACGCTTGTCACAGTATTTCCTTTGCTTAAATATTTTGATATCTCGGAGTTGGCTCAGGTATTGAGCTGATCAAAACTGTTTTGAATCCTGCCGATGATGGGACAAGTCCCGAAAGCGCTACAGTTAAATAATGAATTAAGTTGAGGAAACGGACCTTTCAGGTGAATATTCCATAATTTTATATTTTAATTTTACAACACTAATGATAATCACTGTAATTAAACAAAATTGAAATATCTTAATTAAAAGAAGAAAAACAACAAATTCAAAACAGGGGTCAATATTACCCGAAGTTCCTCTATTATCTGTTTATACTGGAAGAAAATAATTAAATTATTACAATCAGAACCCAGGTTGAAATTTTTCTTATAGGATAAATTTTCACTTAATAAACAAATTTATGCAGCATTCAGCTAAAAATAGTATTTTTATATAAGGGCTTACAAAGGAAACCACAATAAGAATGGCCGGAAAAACTACATGAATCTCGATCGGATATGAACAAGTGATCCTCGGAAGCAGAGGCGAGAATGGTAACTAAGATCGAAAATTAAAAAACGTACCGATGTATTGAATCCACGTAAAGGAAGAATTAAATAAGACGGATCTGGGCAAAATTGTCTCCCTGAACCCTCTAAGTATTAAATTGTATAATTTTACACTATAATTGAAGGGCTTACGGTAGTAACATGATATGCCACATTCTCTTAAGAAATGCCATTTATCACGATGGTAACAAATAAATGTATTAAATCATTTGCAAGTGCGCCAGTGATGAGTTAAAACATATAGACACACAATGTATTAACATCAATACAGCCCAATTTGTATTTATAATTTTTTTGAAACATTAAAATATTTATATCTCAGAAAAACAATATGTGGCTTATCATGTTATTTCCCTTAAGCTCTTCAATTTTATATTTTGATTAATACCTCAACGGAATGTTATCATGAATTTAATTAGAATATGTAAAATGGGCTGTATGATCTTTATGGAAAACTAGAGATTGCGACGGGCATGACATGGCATGTGTAGGGAGATTAGAGAGGGGCATAGATATTTCTGTGGGTAAACTAGGGGGAAGCGTCCAGTAGGCAGACCAAGAATGAGGTGCGAGAATAGTGTTAATTACAGTGTGATGGTGGTGGATTATGCAAGGAATGTTTGTAACTTTTGATTCAGGATAAGGAGAACTTACGTCCGCGCAACCATGAACCTTCGGGTCTAATTTTGTATTCTAATATACATAGGCTATATATTTTTCTATAGTTGTAAAATAACCTAAACATTCGAACGACCTAGAACAAATTCACATTAATGTAAAATTCCTTATTATTTAAATTGTTGGTGAATCGAGCGGTTTAATATAGGCCTAAGCTTACTATAGTCATGAATGCAACAGTTTTACGCTTCACAGTTCGCAAGGAAATATAATTAAATATATTTTCACACTTTAGTTTTGTGGTACATATTATTACACTTTCTCCATCATTCGCAATCAGAGTAGACGTAGTAGGCCAAAAAAATGTCGTATGTTGGTCAGTCGGTCTGTTTGTCATCCCATATTCTTATATTAGCTTTCCAAGTTTAAACATGTGCTTGTGTGTTCAGTGTATTCTTTAAATAAACTTATAGAAGCAAACTTAAAAATCATTCAGTTTTATAGTCAGTTTCTGGCCTGAGTCAAATGATTTTCTCAGGGCGTAAAAATCTGATAATAGCTTTCTTAGGAACTGATACAAAACCTGAATTCCCTCTCAATTATATTCGATATGTGTAGTACGACCAGGTGGGTCGACAATGAGGTGGAAGAATAACATTAACCTTGATTTGAGAGAGGTAAATTATTGTATGGAATGATTGTAAAATATTATATCAGTATAGGGATTCTTGGAATGCTTAAGTTCTGGCGGCTTCGTATTCAACTGAGTTGGGTAAAACAAAAGTCAATTTTCCGACCATTTTATGCTCAGCGTTGAATCACGATGTCAGTCAGTTATATTAAATGTTAAAATCGGTGTTACAATAATCAAATGTGCATTAACTATATCCACCACTGATAAATTGATACATTTTGTATCTAATCAAGTAGGCTGTAGCCTAGTACTAAATTATTGAAACAAAAGAAATTTACTTCATTGTTGGAGAGTTCTAGGAGTTCCCTCATTATGATCTGAAGCTATCCTACTGCATCACATATCTCCACTTCATTTTAATACTGGATCAACAACTTAAGAACTGATTACTTAGATACACTGGTCGACAAAAATGAAATTTTTTTCTTTCACAAGAATAAAAATATGAGATTTTAGAAGTATTTTTCATCCTGAATTTAAATATCATTTCAGTTCGTTCCTGTCAGGCAAGAGTTTTCTGTGATATTCATTTACATTTTTTTTATAATTTTTAATAAAATCCATCTAACTCTAACTCATTCTGACTTACCTAGAAAATGGTAGATAGTGATTTTCGGGCATATTTTGCGTCTGGAACATCTCTCTTCTTGGTCCAACAGTAGTCGGACAGCATATTAGAACTCCACTTGCCTTGATACCTCTTTTCCATTGTGGAAATTTGCTGATGAAAACACTCAACGTGCTCATCATAGACAGCCCCAAGATTTTCCGGAAAGAAGTCTGAGTGAGAGTTCAAAAAGTGCATTTTTAAGGACATGTTGCATCCCATGACAGGTAAAAGAGAATGCTAAAATCAATTTTAAAAAAGTAGCTGTCACAAAAAACTCTGCCTGATGGAAAAATTCTGACTACTTACCTGAATTCAGTATGAAAAAATGCATTAGATTCACTAATCAGATTTCTTGTGAAGAAAACCTTGTCGATCAGTGTTATTTTATGCAGGACCCCGGATTCCTTATCCCAAACTGCATGTTTTAAATTTCTTTCTTTTGCAATAGGTCTCTCAGTAAAATTGTTGGTTCCTGTTCTTCTAGCTTCTTGAACAACATCAATTTTATTGTTTTTAATTTGTTTAATTGGTATTAATCTGTTTTTTTTTACATACAATATTTATTTTTAATATGTTGTGTATACTTTCTGAATCATATCTTTTTTACTGGTTGATTGGAAGATAAACCCTTATTGTCTCAACTGTGCCAGTTTAAATAAACGAATAAATAATAATTATAATAATAATAATAATAAAAATGCATTATTATTATTATTTATTAAATTCAATTACATTGAACTAATTTCGCCCAACCATTCATTCCAGTCTTTAATGAAAATACTGCATTATCATTATTTTTTTTTGATTGCGGATGGGCCCATGTAGGACTGCGCAAAGTACTTAGAGGCGTTTCCTTTGAGCCCAAATTTCTTTCATTCTTTTGCTATGATCTTGTTTTCTCTCATCTGTCCAAGTTGTTCCACTTTTTTTTCTTCGGTTTGTCCTCTTGGTCAACTTGCCACTTATTCACCTTAATTCTAAATATATCTCTGTTTGGGATATCTTCTTTAGTAATTCCTGCCAATTTCAAGTCCTTTTTGACTTCATCAATCCACTTCATAGTATCCACTGGAGCTTTACTTCTGTTTTCGTAGAATTCCATTATCTGTTTTGTAAGCCTATTTGAGTTCATTCGTTTAATATGGCCATAAAATTTTAACCTTCGTTTTCTAATATCACTATGAATGTCTGTATGTATTTTTATTTCCTTTTTACTTCTGAGTTAAATGCTTCACCTATGACTTGCGGACCTAAAACTTTTCTTATAATTTTGCATTCTTTTTTCACTATATTTTCGATATCTTTTTTTCTGTTCAAAATTATTGTTTCTGCTCCATATAGGCATTCTGGTTTAATTACAGTGTTATAGTGTCGTATTGTTATTATTATTATTATTATCATTATTATTACTCGTAATATATAGGCATGAAAATTTCTTTGGTTTAATTAAAGTATAGTAAAAGGTAAAGTGATCCCACCACAGACCTCAGGAAGTCCTTGGGGTAGTAAGAGGTTAAAGTTCTCACCTTTCTAGACAACCAGCGCAGGCGTCATAAGAGCTGTCAATCCTGCATGACGACCACTTCTACCCCACAATAAGAGTCTGGTACTCAGTTCCGTTAGAGGCTTAGTCGACCTTGAACCATGCTGCCGCCACAGGGTTTAACTCAGTCTAAAAAGTCTGACCACACCGGGAATCAAACCCCCCGACCTTTCGGCTTGAAACGTGTTGCTTTTAACCAACTATGCTACTAATTTCCTCACATCAAATACATCTTCATAGGTAATACCACGAGTGATTTCCAAATTATCTAGAGAATTTGGAAATCAAGAGTGGCATTTGTTAGGATTATTTAACGAATACAATTAAGCTGTTTACTCACAAATCATTATTTAACTATAGTTATTTTTAAATATTTATATATTTAATGTAAACTGTGATGTTTGAAAACAAATGAGAAACGATTGGTACGCTTCACTTGCTTCTTTCGTTCATCGCTGCAACCAGATCATATTATTTATTGCCAAAGGATCGCAATAATGTAAGAATGCACCCTAGCGGAGAAATTTATAACCAACATTACAGGTATTAATTAATTTATTATGTCCTTATGATGTAAATATGTCAATTATATTTTTCTGCGTCATTTCCTGGAAAATAATTCGTTTAAGAAAGTGCAAACAGTGTTTTTTTTGTGGTATAATCAATTCCTACAAATGTTTTTATATTATCTCCCGCATGCGCTATCTGCTGACATTCATGCACTATATATACAATCTGGTAGCCGTATTTCTTATAGAGTCAGTCACTGCAAAATAATGCTATTACCTACTCAGAATGTTAAAACGAGCTTTCTTTAATATGATAAACTTCAGTTGATAAATTCGAGGCGAAACACGACTGTGATTGGTTGTAAATGAAAAATCATTGAAATGTGATTGGTTATTGACTCCCATTTGGGGCATGATTTAAATAGTCACCATAAGTTCTATACTCTGTTATAGGTCTCGATTGTTCCAAAACTTATACAGTAACCACAAATATTTATTACTCGAGATAAAAGTAAAATTATCTACTTATAAATCATAACTCCATTGCTTTCTTTCCCAAAAGACAATGAAAAAATTGAATATAAATTAGCGTATTTAAAAAATGATCCAAAATCTAGGGATGAAGAATAAGATGAAGAGAAGAAGTAAAGTACCAGCAAACGAATTTCAGAAATTAACCGATTACAAGATAATTCATTTTTAGTGGTTGGAATTCGCTGAGTTCTAAATAGTAAAATTCCAACAAAAGTAGTAACAACTTTAATTTATGAATCACGAAATAAGCATAGCATTGGTATATGAAGAGAAACAGCTGAAAATTATCTATTTATTGATTCGCCATTTCACAAGCGACTGGTAAATTAATTTGGTATGCCAACTGTAAAGTTCTGGGGATGACTTCTGATTTATGTATATAGGCCCTGCGGCATCGCATTGCTTTCAACTTCGTACAAAATTTTAACAAATATATTAGTAAGCAGACTTACTCCCTATATTGATGACATTCTAGGAGATCATCAATGTGCATTTAGAAGAAACAGGTCTACAACAGATAAGATTTTCAGTATAAGACAGATTTTAGAAAAGAAATGGGAATATAATGGCACTGTACATCAACTATATGTAGACTTCAAAAAAGCATATGATTCAATTAAGAGGGAGAAGTTATATAGTATCCTGCTAGAGTTCGGAATTCCTAAAAAGTTAGTTAGACTTATACGAATGTGTCTAAATGTCTCAAAGAGTAGGGTGCGTGTAGGCAAACAGTTTTCAGACACTTTTGAAATCCAGAATGGGTTGAAGCAAGGAGATGCACTATCTCCTCTACTATTTAATTTTGTACTAGAGCATGCCATTATATCTTTAGAGAATGAGGAAGGCTTACAACTGAATGGTATTAATAAGCTGTTAGTTTATGCTGATGATGTAGTACTACTGGCCGATAGCGAGGAGATCACTATTGAGTAACACTAAGAGATTAGGAATGGAAGTAAATATCAGTAAAACTAAATATATGGTCACACGTAGAAATGCAGTATATAATGGAAATGGACAGCTAATGGCAAATGAGGGAAATTTTTGAGGAAGTCGCTGAATTCAAATACCTAGGAACAATAATCACAAATAGGAATGAGATGCACAAAGAAATTAAACATAGGCTCAAATCTGGAAATGCGTGCTATTATGCATTGCAGAGACTCTTAATGTCCCAACTCCTTTCAAGAAACGTTAAGCTAAAATATATAAAACTATTATTCTACCAGTTATATTATATGGGTGCGAAATACGGACTCTTCCTTTAAGGGAGGAAAGGAGACTACGAGTATTTGAGAATAAAGTTCTTAGGAAAAATTTTGGACCAAAGAGAGATGAACAGACAGGTGAATGGAGAAGACTACATAACAATAAACTAATTGGTCTTTATAGGAAGCTAGATATAATAAGAACAGTTAAGTCTCGAAGACTGCGATGGGCAGGACATGTTGCGCGTATGGGGAATGAAAGACGTTCATGGAAGCTTCTTGTAGGATAGCCAGAGGGAAAACGCCCAGTTGGTAGACCAAGAATGAGGTGGGAGAACAACATTAACTATGATTTGAAGGAAGTAGATTATACAAGGAATGATTGGAAAGCATTAGCTCAGGATAGGGATGTATGGAGAGCTTATGTCCGCGCGGCAATGAACCTATGGGTTCGATAGTGCCAGTGAGTAAGTAAATAAGTAAGGCCCTGCAGTAATTCCCTTGTTCTGTTTGTATTGGCATTAATGTTCAGCGAGCTGAAGAAGAAAAAAATACTTTTTTAGCTTCTCATCATTTTTATCTTCGTTCCTACATTTCGGAACATTAATTTTGAAACATTACATAACAATATACGAGTATCACAGCTAAAATATTAAAATAAGTACCTATGGTCTCTCCGTGGAATGTGTAGAGAAATTCGCCAGCTTTCCGATTAGATATATTTTTTCACTTGAAGCTCAAGAACAAAATGAGTAATGTTCTCCCTTCTGCACTTCTTCCGCAGATGGCTTATTTCGAACAGCTTCTCTACACATTCCACGTACAGAAACAAAATTGAATATATCGGGTTGTCCTCAACTAAAATAAATTTCTGTTTATAAAACTTCGTCAAGTCGATTAAAACCATGTAGATCTTTCAGAAACATGTTCCATTTCGGTACGTCATTTGGTACGAATGTTAATAAATATCTGATATATCAATCGTCCTCAACTAAAATTAATTTCTGTTTATAAAACTTTGTCAAGTCGATTAAAACCATGTAGATCTTTCAGAAACATGTTCCATTTCGGTACGTCATTTGGTACGAATGTTAATAAATATCTGATATATCAATCGTCCTCAACTAAAATTAATTTCTGTTTATAAAACTTTGTCAAGTCGATTAAAACCATGTAGATCTTTCAGAAACATGTTCCATTTCGGTACGTCATTTGGTACGAATGTTAATAAATATCTGATATATCAATCGTCCTCAACTAAAATTAATTTCTGTTTATAAAACTTTGTCAAGTCGATTAAAACCATGTAGATCTTTCAGAAACATGTTCCATTTCGGTACGTCATTTGGTACGAATGTTAATAAATATCTGATATATCAATCGTCCTCAACTAAAATTAATTTCTGTTTATAAAACTTTGTCAAGTCGATTAAAACCATGTAGATCTTTCAGAAACATGTTCCATTTCGGTATGTCATTTGGTACGAATGTTAATAAATATCTGATATATCAATCGTCCTCAACTAAAATTAATTTCTGTTTATAAAACTTTGTCAAGTCGATTAAAACCATGTAGATCTTTCAGAAACATGTTCCATTTCGGTATGTCATTTGGTACGAATGTTAATAAATATCTGATATATCAATCGTCCTCAACTAAAATTAATTTCTGTTTATAAAACTTTGTCAAGTCGATTAAAACCATGTAGATCTTTCAGAAACATGTTCCATTTCGGTATGTCATTTGGTACGAATGTTAATAAATATCTGATATATCAATCGTCCTCAACTAAAATTAATTTCTGTTTATAAAACTTTGTCAAGTCGATTAAAACCATGTAGATCTTTCAGAAACATGTTCCATTTCGGTACGTCATTTGGTACGAATGTTAATAAATATCTGATATATCAATCGTCCTCAACTAAAATTAATTTCTGTTTATAAAACTTTGTCAAGTCGATTAAAACCATGTAGATCTTTCAGAAACATGTTCCATTTCGGTACGTCATTTGGTACGAATGTTAATAAATATCTGATATATCAATCGTCCTCAACTAAAATTAATTTCTGTTTATAAAACTTTGTCAAGTCGATTAAAACCATGTAGATCTTTCAGAAACATGTTCCATTTCGGTACGTCATTTGGTACGAATGTTAATAAATATCTGATATATCAATCGTCCTCAACTAAAATTAATTTCTGTTTATAAAACTTTGTCAAGTCGATTAAAACCATGTAGATCTTTCAGAAACATGTTCCATTTCGGTATGTCATTTGGTACGAATGTTAATAAATATCTGATATATCAATCGTCCTCAACTAAAATTAATTTCTGTTTATAAAACTTTGTCAAGTCGATTAAAACCATGTAGATCTTTCAGAAACATGTTCCATTTCGGTATGTCATTTGGTACGAATGTTAATAAATATCTGATATATCAATCGTCCTCAACTAAAATTAATTTCTGTTTATAAAACTTTGTCAAGTCGATTAAAACCATGTAGATCTTTCAGAAACATGTTCCATTTCGGTATGTCATTTGGTACGAATGTTAATAAATATCTGATATATCAATCGTCCTCAACTAAAATTAATTTCTGTTTATAAAACTTTGTCAAGTCGATTAAAACCATGTAGATCTTTCAGAAACATGTTCCATTTCGGTACGTCATTTGGTACGAATGTTAATAAATATCTGATATATCAATCGTCCTCAACTAAAATTAATTTCTGTTTATAAAACTTTGTCAAGTCGATTAAAACCATGTAGATCTTTCAGAAACATGTTCCATTTCGGTATGTCATTTGGTACGAATGTTAATAAATATCTGATATATCAATCGTCCTCAACTAAAATTAATTTCTGTTTATAAAACTTTGTCAAGTCGATTAAAAACCATGTAGATCTTTCAGAAAACATGTTCCATTTCGGTACGTCATTTGGTACGAATGTTAATAAATATCTGATATATCAATCGTCCTCAACTAAAATTAATTTCTGTTTATAAAACTTTGTCAAGTCGATTAAAACCATGTAGATCTTTCAGAAACATGTTCCATTTCGGTATGTCATTTGGTACGAATGTTAATAAATATCTGATATATCAATCGTCCTCAACTAAAATTAATTTCTGTTTATAAAACTTTGTCAAGTCGATTAAAACCATGTAGATCTTTCAGAAACATGTTCCATTTCGGTATGTCATTTGGTACGAATGTTAATAAATATCTGATATATCAATCGTCCTCAACTAAAATTAATTTCTGTTTATAAAACTTTGTCAAGTCGATTAAAACCATGTAGATCTTTCAGAAACATGTTCCATTTCGGTATGTCATTTGGTACGAATGTTAATAAATATCTGATATATCAATCGTCCTCAACTAAAATTAATTTCTGTTTATAAAACTTTGTCAAGTCGATTAAAACCATGTAGATCTTTCAGAAACATGTTCCATTTCGGTACGTCATTTGGTACGAATGTTAATAAATATCTGATATATCAATCGTCCTCAACTAAAATTAATTTCTGTTTATAAAACTTTGTCAAGTCGATTAAAACCATGTAGATCTTTCAGAAACATGTTCCATTTCGGTACGTCATTTGGTACGAATGTTAATAAATATCTGATATATCAATCGTCCTCAACTAAAATTAATTTCTGTTTATAAAACTTTGTCAAGTCGATTAAAACCATGTAGATCTTTCAGAAACATGTTCCATTTCGGTATGTCATTTGGTACGAATGTTAATAAATATCTGATATATCAATCGTCCTCAACTAAAATTAATTTCTGTTTATAAAACTTTGTCAAGTCGATTAAAACCATGTAGATCTTTCAGAAACATGTTCCATTTCGGTATGTCATTTGGTACGAATGTTAATAAATATCTGATATATCAATCGTCCTCAACTAAAATTAATTTCTGTTTATAAAACTTTGTCAAGTCGATTAAAACCATGTAGATCTTTCAGAAACATGTTCCATTTCGGTATGTCATTTGGTACGAATGTTAATAAATATCTGATATATCAATCGTCCTCAACTAAAATTAATTTCTGTTTATAAAACTTTGTCAAGTCGATTAAAAACCATGTAGATCTTTCAGAAACATGTTCCATTTCGGTATGTCATTTGGTACGAATGTTAATAAATATCTGATATATCAATCGTCCTCAACTAAAATTAATTTCTGTTTAAAAAACTTCAAGTCGATTAAAACCATGTAGACCTTTCAGAAACATGTTCCATTTCGGTATGTCATTTGGTACGAATGTTAATAAATATCTGATATATCAATCGTCCTCAACTAAAATTAATTTCTGTTTATAAAACTTTGTCAAGTCGATTAAAACCATGTAGATCTTTCAGAAACATGTTCCATTTCGGTATGTTCATTTGGTACGAATGTTAATAAATATCTGATATATCAATCGTCCTCAACTAAAATTAATTTCTGTTTATAAAACTTTGTCAAGTCGATTAAAAACCATGTAGATCTTTCAGAAACATGTTCCATTTCGGTATGTCATTTGGTACGAATGTTAATAAATATCTGATATATCAATCGTCCTCAACTAAAATTAATTTCTGTTTATAAAAACTTTGTCAAGTCGATTAAAACCATGTAGATCTTTCAGAAACATGTTCCATTTCGGTACGTCATTTGGTACGAATGTTAATAAATATCTGATATATCAATCGTCCTCAACTAAAATTAATTTCTGTTTATAAAACTTTGTCAAGTCGATTAAAACCATGTAGATCTTTCAGAAACATGTTCCATTTCGGTACGTCATTTGGTACGAATGTTAATAAATATCTGATATATCAATCGTCCTCAACTAAAATTAATTTCTGTTTATAAAACTTTGTCAAGTCGATTAAAAACCATGTAGATCTTTCAGAAACATGTTCCATTTCAGTATGTCATTTGGTACGAATGTTAATAAATATCTGATATATCAATCGTCCTCAACTAAAATTAATTTCTGTTTATAAAACTTTGTCAAGTCGATTAAAACCATGTAGATCTTTCAGAAACATGTTCCATTTCGGTATGTCATTTGGTACGAATGTTAATAAATATCTGATATATCAATCGTCCTCAACTAAAATTAATTTCTGTTTATAAAACTTTGTCAAGTCGATTAAAACCATGTAGATCTTTCAGAAACATGTTCCATTTCGGTACGTCATTTGGTACGAATGTTAATAAATATCTGATATATCAATCGTCCTCAACTAAAATTAATTTCTGTTTATAAAACTTTGTCAAGTCGATTAAAACCATGTAGATCTTTCAGAAACATGTTCCATTTCGGTATGTCATTTGGTACGAATGTTAATAAATATCTGATATATCAATCGTCCTCAACTAAAATTAATTTCTGTTTATAAAACTTTGTCAAGTCGATTAAAACCATGTAGATCTTTCAGAAACATGTTCCATTTCGGTATGTCATTTGGTACGAATGTTAATAAATATCTGATATATCAATCGTCCTCAACTAAAATTAATTTCTGTTTATAAAACTTTGTCAAGTCGATTAAAACCATGTAGATCTTTCAGAAACATGTTCCATTTCGGTATGTCATTTGGTACGAATGTTAATAAATATCTGATATATCAATCGTCCTCAACTAAAATTAATTTCTGTTTATAAAACTTTGTCAAGTCGATTAAAACCAT
Source organism: Diploptera punctata (assembly GCA_030220185.1). Classification (NCBI taxonomy): domain Eukaryota; kingdom Metazoa; phylum Arthropoda; class Insecta; order Blattodea; family Blaberidae; genus Diploptera; species Diploptera punctata. The sequence goes on along the minus strand of JASPKZ010009377.1, from coordinate 1,158,382 downwards.
GTAGATCTTTCAGAAACATGTTCCATTTCGGTACGTCATTTGGTACGAATGTTAATAAATATCTGATATATCAATCGTCCTCAACTAAAATTAATTTCTGTTTATAAAACTTTGTCAAGTCGATTAAAACCATGTAGATCTTTCAGAAACATGTTCCATTTCGGTATGTCATTTGGTACGAATGTTAATAAATATCTGATATATCAATCGTCCTCAACTAAAATTAATTTCTGTTTATAAAACTTTGTCAAGTCGATTAAAACCATGTAGATCTTTCAGAAACATGTTCCATTTCGGTATGTCATTTGGTACGAATGTTAATAAATATCTGATATATCAATCGTCCTCAACTAAAATTAATTTCTGTTTATAAAACTTTGTCAAGTCGATTAAAACCATGTAGATCTTTCAGAAACATGTTCCATTTCGGTACGTCATTTGGTACGAATGTTAATAAATATCTGATATATCAATCGTCCTCAACTAAAATTAATTTCTGTTTATAAAACTTTGTCAAGTCGATTAAAAACCATGTAGATCTTTCAGAAACATGTTCCATTTCGGTATGTCATTTGGTACGAATGTTAATAAATATCTGATATATCAATCGTCCTCAACTAAAATTAATTTCTGTTTATAAAACTTTGTCAAGTCGATTAAAACCATGTAGATCTTTCAGAAACATGTTCATTTCGGTACGTCATTTGGTACGAATGTTAATAAATATCTGATATATCAATCGTCCTCAACTAAAATTAATTTCTGTTTATAAAACTTTGTCAAGTCGATTAAAACCATGTAGATCTTTCAGAAACATGTTCCATTTCGGTATGTCATTTGGTACGAATGTTAATAAATATCTGATATATCAATCGTCCTCAACTAAAATTAATTTCTGTTTATAAAACTTTGTCAAGTCGATTAAAACCATGTAGATCTTTCAGAAACATGTTCCATTTCGGTACGTCATTTGGTACGAATGTTAATAAATATCTGATATATCAATCGTCCTCAACTAAAATTAATTTCTGTTTATAAAACTTTGTCAAGTCGATTAAAACCATGTAGATCTTTCAGAAACATGTTCCATTTCGGTATGTCATTTGGTACGAATGTTAATAAATATCTGATATATCAATCGTCCTCAACTAAAATTAATTTCTGTTTATAAAACTTTGTCAAGTCGATTAAAACCATGTAGATCTTTCAGAAACATGTTCCATTTCGGTATGTCATTTGGTACGAATGTTAATAAATATCTGATATATCAATCGTCCTCAACTAAAATTAATTTCTGTTTATAAAACTTTGTCAAGTCGATTAAAACCATGTAGATCTTTCAGAAACATGTTCCATTTCGGTATGTCATTTGGTACGAATGTTAATAAATAATCTGATATATCAATCGTCCTCAACTAAAATTAATTTCTGTTTATAAAACTTTGTCAAGTCGATTAAAACCATGTAGATCTTTCAGAAACATGTTCCATTTCGGTACGTCATTTGGTACGAATGTTAATAAATATCTGATATATCAATCGTCCTCAACTAAAATTAATTTCTGTTTATAAAACTTTGTCAAGTCGATTAAAACCATGTAGATCTTTCAGAAACATGTTCCATTTCGGTATCGTCATTTGGTACGAATGTTAATAAATATCTGATATATCAATCGTCCTCAACTAAAATTAATTTCTGTTTATAAAACTTTGTCAAGTCGATTAAAACCATGTAGATCTTTCAGAAACATGTTCCATTTCGGTATGTCATTTGGTACGAATGTTAATAAATATCTGATATATCAATCGTCCTCAACTAAAATTAATTTCTGTTTATAAAACTTTGTCAAGTCGATTAAAACCATGTAGATCTTTCAGAAACATGTTCCATTTCGGTATGTCATTTGGTACGAATGTTAATAAATATCTGATATATCAATCGTCCTCAACTAAAATTAATTTCTGTTTATAAAACTTTGTCAAGTCGATTAAAACCATGTAGATCTTTCAGAAAACATGTTCCATTTCGGTACGTCATTTGGTACGAATGTTAATAAATATCTGATATATCAATCGTCCTCAACTAAAATTAATTTCTGTTTATAAAACTTTGTCAAGTCGATTAAAACCATGTAGATCTTTCAGAAAACATGTTCCATTTCGGTATGTCATTTGGTACGAATGTTAATAAATATCTGATATATCAATCGTCCTCAACTAAAATTAATTTCTGTTTATAAAACTTTGTCAAGTCGATTAAAACCATGTAGATCTTTCAGAAACATGTTCCATTTCGGTACGTCATTTGGTACGAATGTTAATAAATATCTGATATATCAATCGTCCTCAACTAAAATTAATTTCTGTTTATAAAACTTTGTCAAGTCGATTAAAACCATGTAGATCTTTCAGAAACATGTTCCATTTCGGTACGTCATTTGGTACGAATGTTAATAAATATCTGATATATCAATCGTCCTCAACTAAAATTAATTTCTGTTATAAAACTTTGTCAGTCGATTAAAACCATGTAGATCTTTCAGAAACATGTTCCATTTCGGTATGTCATTTGGTACGAATGTTAATAAATATCTGATATATCAATCGTCCTCAACTAAAATTAATTTCTGTTTATAAAACTTTGTCAAGTCGATTAAAACCATGTAGATCTTTCAGAAACATGTTCCATTTCGGTACGTCATTTGGTACGAATGTTAATAAATATCTGATATATCAATCGTCCTCAACTAAAATTAATTTCTGTTTATAAAACTTTGTCAAGTCGATTAAAACCATGTAGATCTTTCAGAAACATGTTCCATTTCGGTACGTCATTTGGTACGAATGTTAATAAATATCTGATATATCAATCGTCCTCAACTAAAATTAATTTCTGTTTATAAAACTTTGTCAAGTCGATTAAAACCATGTAGATCTTTCAGAAACATGTTCCATTTCGGTACGTCATTTGGTACGAATGTTAATAAATATCTGATATATCAATCGTCCTCAACTAAAATTAATTTCTGTTTATAAAACTTTGTCAAGTCGATTAAAACCATGTAGATCTTTCAGAAACATGTTCCATTTCGGTACGTCATTTGGTACGAATGTTAATAAATATCTGATATATCAATCGTCCTCAACTAAAATTAATTTCTGTTATAAAACTTTGTCAAGTCGATTAAAACCATGTAGATCTTTCAGAAACATGTTCCATTTCGGTATGTCATTTGGTACGAATGTTAATAAATATCTGATATATCAATCGTCCTCAACTAAAATTAATTTCTGTTTATAAAACTTTGTCAAGTCGATTAAAACCATGTAGATCTTTCAGAAACATGTTCCATTTCGGTATGTCATTTGGTACGAATGTTAATAAATATCTGATATATCAATCGTCCTCAACTAAAATTAATTTCTGTTTATAAAACTTTGTCAAGTCGATTAAAACCATGTAGATCTTTCAGAAACATGTTCCATTTCGGTATGTCATTTGGTACGAATGTTAATAAATATCTGATATATCAATCGTCCTCAACTAAAATTAATTTCTGTTTATAAAACTTTGTCAAGTCGATTAAAACACATTTAGATCATTGCAGAAAACATGTGTCAATTTGGTTACGTCATTTGGTACGACTGTTAAGAAATATCTGACTATATTCCATCGGTCCTCAACCTAAAATTAATTTCGGTTTATAAAACTTTGTTCAAGTTCGATTAAAACCAGTAGAGATCTTTCAGACACATGTTCCATTTTCAGGTACGTACAGTTGGTACGCAATGGTACTAAATATCTGAGATATCAATCGTCCTCAAATTAAAATTAAATTTCTGTTTATAAAACTTTGTCAAGTCGATATTTTTAACCCAGGTAGATCTTTCAGAAAGAAAAAACATGTTCCATTTCGGTACGTCATTTGGTACGAATGTTAATAAATATCTGATATATCAATCGTCCTCAACTAAAATTAATTTCTGTTTATAAAACTTTGTCAAGTCGATTAAAACCATGTAGATCTTTCAGAAACATGTTCCATTTCGGTACTGTCATTTGGTACGAATGTTAATAAATATCTGATATATCAATCGTCCTCAACTAAAATTAATTTCTGTTTATAAAACTTTGTCAAGTCGATTAAAACCATGTAGATCTTTCAGAAACATGTTCCATTTCGGTACGTCATTTGGTACGAATGTTAATACATATCTGATATATCAATCGTCCTCAACTAAAATTAATTTCTGTTTATAAAAATTTGTCAAGTCGATTAAAACCATGTAGATCTTTCAGAAACATGTTCCATTTCGGTACGTCATTTGGTACGAATGTTAATAAATATCTGATATATCAATCGTCCTCAACTAAAATTAATTTCTGTTTATAAAACTTTGTCAAGTCGATTAAAACCATGTAGATCTTTCAGAAACATGTTCCATTTCGGTACGTCATTTGGTACGAATGTTAATAAATATCTGATATATCAATCGTCCTCAACTAAAATTAATTTCTGTTTATAAAACTTTGTCAAGTCGATTAAAACCATGTAGATCTTTCAGAAACATGTTCCATTTCGGTACGTCATTTGGTACGAATGTTAATAAATATCTGATATATCAATCGTCCTCAACTAAAATTAATTTCTGTTTATAAAACTTTGTCAAGTCGATTAAAACCATGTAGATCTTTCAGAAACATGTTCCATTTCGGTACGTCATTTGGTACGAATGTTAATAAATATCTGATATATCAATCGTCCTCAACTAAAATTAATTTCTGTTTATAAAACTTTGTCAAGTCGATTAAAACCATGTAGATCTTTCAGAAACATGTTCCATTTCGGTATGTCATTTGGTACGAATGTTAATAAATATCTGATATATCAATCGTCCTCAACTAAAATTAATTTCTGTTTATAAAACTTTGTCAAGTCGATTAAAACCATGTAGATCTTTCAGAAACATGTTCCATTTCGGTACGTCATTTGGTACGAATGTTAATAAATATCTGATATATCAATCGTCCTCAACTAAAATTAATTTCTGTTTATAAAACTTTGTCAAGTCGATTAAAACCATGTAGATCTTTCAGAAACATGTTCCATTTCGGTATGTCATTTGGTACGAATGTTAATAAATATCTGATATATCAATCGTCCTCAACTAAAATTAATTTCTGTTTATAAAACTTTGTCAAGTCGATTAAAACCATGTAGATCTTTCAGAAACATGTTCCATTTCGGTATGTCATTTGGTACGAATGTTAATAAATATCTGATATATCAATCGTCCTCAACTAAAATTAATTTCTGTTTAATAAAACTTTGTCAAGTCGATTAAAACCATGTAGATCTTTCAGAAACATGTTCCATTTCGGTATGTCATTTGGTACGAATGTTAATAAATATCTGATATATCAATCGTCCTCAACTAAAATTAATTTCTGTTTATAAAACTTTGTCAAGTCGATTAAAACCATGTAGATCTTTCAGAAACATGTTCCATTTCGGTATGTCATTTGGTACGAATGTTAATAAATATCTGATATATCAATCGTCCTCAACTAAAATTAATTTCTGTTTATAAAACTTTGTCAAGTCGATTAAAACCATGTAGATCTTTCAGAAACATGTTCCATTTCGGTATGTCATTTGGTACGAATGTTAATAAATATCTGATATATCAATCGTCCTCAACTAAAATTAATTTCTGTTTAAAAAACTTCAAGTCGATTAAAACCATGTAGACCTTTCAGAAACATGTTCCATCTTCGGCATGTCATTTGGTACCAACTAAAATAAATTTCTGTTTAAAAAATATGTTTCTGAAAGGCTTACATGGATTTTAACTACTTCAAGTTTTTTTAAACAGAAATTCATGTTAGTTGATGACGACTGATATATCACGTATTTATTTTAATATGGAGCACATTGTCCTTTCTATCCTCCCTCATCACACTACCTATTATTCGCAATCTTTTACAGTTTCTCTTGCTAAAACATTTAACCTTCCACCCTATGTCAGAGACTGCCAAACTTTCCATCTTTCAGAAACAAATTGAAAATAAAATTATTAACAGAAACAACTCATTAATATTACTTTTTAATAATTAATAATTTGTTTTCTCATTATTTAATAAAAATAGTTTTAAGATTTGTCAAATATTTACCTAATGCCTTGTATATTAACCGATAGATTAATTCATTATAGTCTATTACTTTCTTTGTTTTTTTTCTTTTCTTTTTATGTATAGTAGATTCGAGCTGTTTTTCCTTTGTGTATACATTCTATCATTAGTTTAATTTTAATTGTATTTATTTTATTGTATTATTAGACATTATTTTCATTATTATTCAATTTGACAGATATTTAATTGTTTATTATATACTATTATTGTAATTTTTTGTATTTAAATGTAACATATGTTTGTCCTGGTGAGTGGAAGAGAAGGCCACATGGCCTTAACTCCACCAGGCTAAATAAATCTATTCTAAATCTTTTACATTTGTTTGCATTGTACCAAGGTATGCCGAAGGAACATGTTTCTGAAAGACCTACATGGTTATAACTACTTGATGAACTTTTTAAAACAGAAATTAATTTTACATGAGGACGACTGATATACCAGGTACTTATTTTGATATTTTAACATTTTACTGCAAAACCTCAGCGGAATTCATAATGAATTATAAAAGTACTGATATCACAGCTAATTAACTATTAAAATAAACACATTGTTTAAGCATGTGTAAATTAAATGTTAGATTACATTCATGGAAAAATGAAAGTAAAATATCTGCACTCTTATTAAAGACGAGCGGTTCTTAACCTACATAAATATGTAAATATTGAGCATCAATAAGTTGCTAAACAAGGAACTCCGTAAATTGAGTTTTCATTTTTAACTAGATTTTATAATTACTACCAAATTAAATTTGTCCCAAATAAGTCCAATCATCGGTACTTAAAATCTCACATTCAAATGAATAATTTTGTCATGAATCAATAACTTTCTCTAATTCCTTCAAAGAAAGTCGGTTATTCTTTATTTTCTACCAATTTCTGTATTATTAATGTATCTGTTTCTCTTTAGCTTCACATTTTTTTAACCTATCTTCTCCAACCTACTCTCAGGCAATATTATTATGCTTTATCACTATTTTAGAGCTTCAATTTTTATACAAAAGTTAAAAGATTGCAATATTGAACTATTCGTATATGGAACTAAAAGAAAAGACAGTCCCAAATCATACTTCTCATTATACATATACTATGCATGTATCATACATTTACAATGTTAAATTCTTAACTTTTATTGCATAAAAAATGGGGCTATAATTATTGTCAACCTCAAGGACTGGTTCATTCTGGATCAACTCCGACTCCAAAATGATTTATTTAATGGTCTGTTCATCTTTTTATTGATCTTCCTAAGTTTCTGTTGCCAAAGCATTCAATATACAGCTGTCTTTCGTAAACTGTTGTTATCCTTACATAAAGTATGACATATCCATCCCGTTTTAGCGAATTTCGAATGAATGAATCTATTTAGGTTTTCTCAAGAATTGTTTTGAAAAAATAAATTACAGATCTTCACTGTTCCTATCTAGTAGACACCGAAAACGATCATGGCCAAAATTTATATATATTTCGATGTAATAATACATTTAGACATATTTTTTCTTTTCATGTTATATATATATATATATATATATATATCAGTAAAACAAAATATAAGGTCACACGTAGAAATTCAGTATATAATGGAAATGGACAGCTAATGACAAATGAGGGAAATTTTGAGGAAGTGGCTGAATTCAAATACCTAGGATCAATAATCACAAATAGGAATGAGGTGCAAAAAGAAATTAAACATAGGCTCAATTCTGGAAATGCATGCTATTATGCATTGCAGAAACTTTTGATGTCCCAACTCCTTTCAAAAAATGTTAAGCTGAAAATATATAAAACTATTATTCTACCAGTTATATTATATGGGTGCGAAACACTTTAAGGGAGGAAAGGAGATCACGAGTATTTGAGAATAAAGTTCTTAGGAAAATTTTTGGATCAAAGAGAGATGAACAGGCAGGTGAATGGAGAAGACTACATAACAATGAACTACATGGTCTATATAGGAAGCCAGATATAATAAGAACAGTTAAGTCTCGTAGACTGCGATGGGCAGGACATGTTGCGCGTATGGGGAATGAAAGACGTGCATGGAAGCTTCTTATAGGAAGGCCAGAGGGAAAATGCCCAGTTGATAGACCAAGAATGAGGTGGGAGAACAACATTAACTATGATTTGAGGGAAGTAGATTATACAGGGAATGATTGGACAATATTAGTTCGGGATAGGGATGTATGGAGAGCTTATATCCGCGCGGCCATGAACTTTAAATTAGACCGACAAACTTTGGGAGCAGATAGTTAACCTTCATTGAAGCATATTTTGTTAAGGAACCTATAGGCTGTGACGCTTCGTTTCAGTGCAAGAGGGGTCTTAGAGGAAGGGATGGAAGAAAGTTCGTACGTGCACATATCAAGTCATTCTGTGTCGCATAATCCTGTGTGTTAATCCAAACACTTTACAGACAAGCAGAAACAAAACGTATTTAATTATAAAAAGAAAAGAAAAAAAGAAAAATTCCAGCATTGCATTGTTGGGATGGATCCAGAACAAGTGCTAGAACACACGTCCATTGACATCCAAACAACAGTGCTTCAATGTGCCATACTTTGTCATACTCTTCCAAAGATGCAAGGAGTTCCCCTTATTTCAGCTGCTGCGCTGACAATCGTGCTACAAGATCTTCTTCAGAGTCAGTATCGGTTTCATAAACCATAGCCTTCATGTAGTTCACCAAAAAAGATAAATCTAGGCACATCACGTCAGGCAAGCGTGCTGGCGAGGCAGTGGGCACACCCCTACCTATCGAACAGATCGTACCAATGGATGTAAACAAACTTGCTGTAATAGGTTCCGAATGCTACTGAGCTCCGGAAGTAAACAAACCAAGCAATAATAGTAGGCCTAATGACTCTTGGACTGAAAGGAGTGTTTATCAGTTTCCTTCAATCCCTTCCTCTAAGATCTCTCTAGCACTGAAACGAAGCGTCTCAGCCCATACATTCCTTAACAAAATATGCTTCAATGAAGGTTATCTATCTGGTCCCAACATTTGTCCGTCTAATTTAGAAACACCCTATATATATATATATATATATATATATATATATATGAATAAGAAAGTTTTCTTGGGTTTTCCGCGTCTTTAATTCAAGTTCCGCACCTGGCCACTGACTCCTTGAGGAATGATATTTCCTTGATAATGACAAGTGGGATCATGCCGAAACGTCGGAGTCAGTGGCCACGGGCCGAACTTGAATCCAAGAGGCGGAAAACCCAAGAAAACTTTCTTATTCATACTTATATCCGCGAAAATCTGCAATATATATATATATATATATATCCGTTAACACTATAGCTGCCGTAATGTTTGTTTAATCGAAACGTATTGTTATATATTAGTTAATTAATTAAAAAAGAAAGGTCGAGTTTGTTAACCAGCAAAATCGGAAAATTAGATGTAGGAGTTCATCAGAAACAAAAATTTAAAAATCACCCTAGTGATCGCAATTTTCAAACTGAGTATATGCAATTAAAATAAACGGAAGAAAGTATTCTCCAAAAATTAGCAAAATCCGAACATTATAAACGGGGGGTGGGGTTTTCACCTGAAATAAGAATTAAAAATTTACCCTAATAACCGCCATATTTGGTTCATCTCAATTTATAGGCTTACCCACAAGATAATTAGGTCTTACATTTCAATTTATCCTATAAGATACAATAGTTTAACCTATTTATTAGTTATAATAATATTGCGTTAAAAATAATAGATAGATATTATTTAAATTGGAATCAAATCATACAATAATATGCAAATAGATGATAATAATAACTTACTATTATGCTTTATGTGTTTTCTCTGGAGTGCGACACTTTTAATTAGTGCTAATCTGGTATCGGAAATTTATATTTTCCTTTTAACAAAAGAAATGCGTAATCTGTAAACCGAAAAAAGGGACCATATATTTGACTTGTTGCGGAATTCGCTTGGTTTATACAGTTCCTGTGTGACGGGCTTTCTTACTCCTTGATTTTTATACAGGGTCTATGTAAATTCTTATTACAGACTTTGAAACCATGTAGTGGGGACGAAGGTTTTTTTTTCATAGTTGCTTAAGTCCGAAAACGTACCGTTTTCCCACTACAAGCAAAAAAAATCACCGAAACATACATTGAACTCTCCGGCGGCTTCGGCGTCAATTGTCAGCGTATTTTATAAATAATACAATGACCACCTCGTTTCACGTGTCCGCTATAGATCTGTTTTTATGCTGTTCAGTTTACTTTATGAGCTGTCCAGAGATGCTCCTCTCATTTGACATTGGAACAACTGCAGTGATTGTGGTAATTTTTGTATCATCCTTCACTTAAAGTCGAAATGTAATTCATTGACAATACGTTGATATTGTACATGGCTAAGTACACGTTTAAAGAATACGCCGATATGATGACGATATACGGCGAAGTTCGGCGTAATTAGAAGGGTGGCTCGTCAGCTCTATGAAGTTAATATCTACCCTGTCAGACACATTGGCACTCTCCCTTTGCTAGGGTTTATCAGCAGAAGTAATATTTCAAGTGACTATTTAACTCATGCCCCAAATGGGAATCAATGACCAATCACATTTCAATGATTTTCGATTTACAATCAATCACAGTCATGTTTCGCCTAGAATTTACCAACTAAAGTTTATCATAATAAATAAAGCACCTCCTTTTTAACATTCTGAATAGGTCATAGCATTATTTTGCAGTGACCGACTCCCTAAGAGATACGGCTACCAAATTGTATATATAGTGCATGAATGTCAACACATAGCGCATGCAGGAGTTAATATAAAAACATTTGTAGCAATTGATTATACCACCAAAAAAGGAAACCACTGTTTGCACTTTCTTAAAAGTATTTTTTCGCAGGTAATAATCCAGAAAAATATAATTGTCATATTTACATCATACGACATCAGAAATGAATTAATATACAGTTTGATGTGTTTCATTTTTTCTCCACTAGAGTGCATTCTTACAATATTGCGTTCCTTTGGCAATAAATAATATGATCTGGTTGCAGTGAGAACAAAAGAAGCAAATGAAGCGTACCAATCGTTTCACATTTGTTTTTAAACATCGCCGTTTACATTAAATATATACTTATTTTAAAATAACTATAGCTAAATAATGATTTGTGAGTAAACAGCTTAATTATATTTGTTAACTAGTCCTAACAAATCCCACTCATGATTTCCATATTCTCTAGATAAATTCATTCCTCATTTCGTGAGTCGTGAATTTATCGATAATTTGGAAATCACTCGTGGCATTACTTATGAAAAAGATGTATGAAATGAATAATAAAATCATCAGCAGAAGTAAGCACAAGAAATAGGAGAATAGATGCATTTTGTGATGGTATTCTGCTTGTAGAATGAAAACTGTTATTTTCCGGGCATGAATTCTTATACTTACTTACTTACTTACTTACTCACTGGCACTATCGAACCCGTAGGTTCATGGTCGCGCGGACATACGCTCTCCATACATCCCTATCCTGAGCTAATACTTTCCAATCATTCCCTGTATAATCTACTTCCCTCAAATCATAGTTAATGTTATTCTCCCACCTCATTCTTGGTCTACCAACTGGGCGTTTTCCCTCTGGCTCTCCTACAAGAAGCTTCCATTCACGTCTTTCATTCCCCATACGCGCAACATGTCCTGCCCATCGCAGTCTACGAGACTTAACTGTTCTTATTATATCTGGCTTCCTATAAAGACCATGTAGTTCGTTGTTATGTAGTCTTCTCCATTCTCCTGTCTGTTCATCTCTCTTTGGTCCAAAAATTTTCCTAAGTACTTTATTCTCAAATACCTGTAATCTCCTTTCCTCCCTTAAAGTAAGAGTCCATGTTTCGCATCCATATAATATAACTGATAGAATAATAGTTTTATATATTTTCAGTTTAATGTTTTTTGAAAGGAGTTGGGATATCAAGAGTCTCTGCAATGCATAATAGCACGCATTTCCAGAATTGAGCCTATGTTTAATTTCTTTGTGCATATCATTCCTATTTGTGATTATTGTTCCTAGGTATTTGAATTTAGCCACTTCCTCAAAATTTCCCTCATTTGTCATTAGCTGTCCATTTCCATTATATAATGAATTCCTACATGTGACCATATATTTAGTTTTATTGCTATTTACTTCCAGTCTTAATTTCTTAGTGCTACTCAATAGTGTGTGCGTGTTGTCCTTTAGTATCTCCTCGCTATCGGCCAATAATACTACATCATCAGCATAAACTAACAGCTTATTAATACCATTCAGTTGTAAGCCTTCTCATTCTCTAAAGATTTAATTGCATGCTCTAGTACAAAATTAAATAGTAGAGGAGATAGTGCATCTCCTTGCTTCAACCCATTCTGGATTTCAAAAGTATCCGAAAACTGTTTGCCTACACGCACCCTACTTTTTGTGCCATTTAGACACATTCGTATAAGTCTAACTAACTTTTTAGGAATTCCAAACTCCAGCAGGATACTATATAACTTCTCCCTCTTAATTGAATCATATGCTTTTTTGAAGTCTACATATAGTTGATGTACAGTATCATTATATTATTCCCATTTCTTTTCTAAAATCTGTCTTATACTAAAAATCTGATCTGTTGTAGACCTCTTTCTTCTAAATGCACATTGATGATCTCCTAGAATGTCATCAATATAGGGAGTAAGTCTGCTTACTAATATATTTGTTAGAATTTTGTACGAAGTTGAAAGTAATGAGATGCCCCTGTAGTTGTTGCAATCTGTTTTATCTCCTTTCTTATAAATTGGTACGATAATTGATTCCTTCCATTCATCTGGAAGAGCTTCTTTTTCCCAAATCATACTAAGCAACCAGCGTATCTTGTCCACCAATTTTTCTCCCCCTGATTTTATCAGTTCTGCTGGTATCTCATCCGAACCTGATGCTTTATACATCTTCAATTTTTCTATCGCCATTTCAACCTCTAATGTACTTGGTTCTGCGACTAGCATTTCTGCTGTCTGTAAATTATCCTCCTCAATGTCCTGTTCTGTATGTACATTTAATAGCTGATTAAAGTAACTTCTCCATCTATTTAATATACTCCTGGAATCTGCAATAATATCCCCATTTTCATTCCGAATTATGTTTGTTCTAGCCTGAAACCATTTCTTCTCTATCCTAATTCCCTGATATAATTCTCTAATGTTCCTATTTTTTGCATTCGTTTCAAGATCATTAATCTTCTCTCTCAAATATTCCCTCTTTTTACTCTTTAGTAACTTGGTGGTTTTCTTATGCAAAACATAATCTTCTTTTCATCACTACAACCCTCTAAATCTGCAATAGGAATTTACATCCGCTCTGTATTTAAGTCATCTATTCCTAATTCTTCGTTAGGTATGTGAAAATATTATTACTGTCCTTAAAAATTCAATTTCGTAAGACTGTATTTTTGGTCGGTCCCGCGACGTAGGTGAGCTGTCTTAGGCATCATTCCTTGGGACAAACATAGGGGACTGACGTTGATTCAGGTTCCCATAGGAGAATACATTTTCTCGTGGAATTTTGCCCAGTATGGTCTCAGCGAACACTCTGCGCCTTGAGGAATTTGGGTAACTACAATAAGAAGTGGCTTTTGGTTGAGAAAACCAGCTGTAAATGGTGCAAGACCCGACATATTGACGACATAGCCTACTACCCCTAACTGTCCCAATGATCATCCACATTTGTAATTGGCATATGTGGATGTGAGGCCAACAGCCTGCTGTTAGGCCATGAAGTTAGCACTTTTGGTTTTGTTTTTGTCCATGGTTCTTAGTCATTAAAATTCAAAAGTTAATATTGCATGGAAAAAAGACAAATGTGCTAGTGAATGTACATCCAGTACGTCTTCCTCCGAGGAGTGATTTTGGAAATAAACAGGATGAAAATCCTACAAATTAAGTTTAAGAAGAAGAAGAAGCTTGGGAACGTGCGTGCGTGCGTGAATTCGTGTGCGAGCGCACATATATACAATTCCCCATTTAGAGCAAGGTTTTTCTAATTCCACATTTTTAAAAAATGTATCAATTATCTTTAACTCCTCTCTCTGTAAGTTTTACACATAAAATTGTACATTTTGTAATCAGAAAGAGTTAAATTTCTTCACAAAACAGAGCTATTATTGAGTATTATGAAGTACCCAAAAACTTGACTGAACTCCTCTGAATTTTTTTAGAAAATAGAGTTAGACCAATTTGGTTTTATACAGGCGATACGTACATGCATATTACAGAATTACTTCATGAAGCTATTTATTAACAATAACGTACCCCCCATATGAATGGCACAAGTAGATGTGATGCCACGTCCAGCTGGTAGGATGTTGCAGGTCATACATAATCAAGATAATATACACTTTTATTACATGGGTATTTTCAATGTAAAGGTATACTGATCCCACTACAGGATTTGGATTAATAGGAGCTTGAGGCTATCCCTTTTCTTATACAATCGACAGGAGAAGTCGACCGGGTCGTCACCTTGCGTGACTCCCGTATTAATCCGAGAACAAGCGCTTGGTACTCATTTCCGTTAGAGATTGAGTCCACCCCAGGGCTATAATGCCTCCCAGTATTTAGGTCAGTTTAAAAATGCTGATACCACCGCGACTCGTACCTCCGATTTTTGCTTCTTATAACTTGTTGCTTTAACCAACTATGTTACGTCTTGTAATGATCCAAAACGTAGGATGCTAAGTAAAACTGAAGAGAATTAAAAAAATTCCAGTTAACATGAGTCGGGAAATTAACCGGTTACGAGATAGTATTTATTTCTTGGGTTTTGGTTATGCTCCTTGCCTCTGGTTCCGAGGGTCGAGAGTTCAAACTCGATCGCGGTCGACGGATTTTTTAGGATGCGAAAGTCCAATGAGTAAGTCCTCCGAGAGGGACTTTAAGTTTGGGTCCCGAATCTGAAGATTTTTAGACTCGTAAAAGATCCGTAAACCTGAATAAAAATAGCCTCTGATCAAAATTTACCGATCTCAAACATCCTAGTAATAGCTTCGTTGTCTGCTAGATGTCTCAATTAGTCGGTGTGTTGACCGCATGTCACTCATGAAATCTATGGACAAATAAGGTAACTAAATGAACTGGGCCACGCCATTATAGAAGAGTGAGTGAGTGAGAGAGAGTGAGAGAGAGAGAGAGAGAGAGAGAGAGAGAGAGAGAGAGAGAGAGAGAGAAATTTTCCTGAACTGTTTGACTTAGATCACTGCAAGAGGGGGCCTGGAAATCATTAATAACATAAATATACATTTTTTTTCAATGCCACCAGATTGTCATTAATGTTTTTTTTGTATTCTCTCCTGGTATGGCGTATTTGTAACCCACTTCTGAGATTGGACCGCCTGGAAGGCATGGGTTAAGCTGCCCCGAAGATACGAAAGGTGATGACGATGGTAATGATGCGCCAGTAGAGGCCTTAGACTAAACTTAATTTAATGAGGTGAACATGTTAATGATGGCCAGATAGTGTTCAGGGACCGTTTGGGCATTAAAGTTTCTTGATACGTCTTACAGGTGAGGAAAAATCCCGAAAGAAACCTCACCCAGGAATCTTGTACCGACCGGAGATCGAATCCGGACCCGTTTCGTGATACGGCAGTTATATATATATATATATATATATATATATATATATATATATATATATAAACAGTAAAATAATATATTACAAACATTTCAGAAATGTTGGATGCCCACACAGATGATAGTCTGAAAGTTTTAAAAAGTCTAGCCTTCATGAAACCGGAACGAGCCAACAGGCTTAATCCTTGGATGACGAACAATAAAATTACAAACATTTATTCTCTGCTCTGTATAACATCAAAATATAAATGTCTTTTGCACAGGAACTGGGCAAACAAACCTGTGAAATTACCCATGAACAGGTTAATTTGTGGACAGTGTTTAATGGAGCTTCTGTAGTTGTTTAAATTCGAAAATTATTAATTAATTTAAACTGTCGGAATTATTGCACATGCAAGTTGTTTAAAGTAACGCGCTACAAGCCGGTAAAGTCGCTTCTTTTGGAGAAATTAGTACTTTATTCAGGGAACAAGATAATTACTTTTCCCGTAACAAATTAATTTTCTGGACCCTGTTAAGTGGTTCATACGTTACTTCTCCACTTTTACTTTTCATTCTATATTTTCGATATTCATTCTGCAATACTTTGTATATACGTCTATATTACAATACTTCATAAAGCTATTATCAAGATATCAAATTTTGAAGGCACATGGAATTTAAAATGAGTAAATTGTACGAAAAATGCATGAACAAAACAAGGAGACAAAAAAAGTCATTGGAGAAAACGGTAGATTAAAGAGGACGAATTGATTTGAAAGCAAAGTAATTAACAACAGTGAGTAATTATGAAGGATTTTCATTTATCGGAGAAAATATTTTTAAATTTATTTTGTAGACTATAATTAGACGATTTATACCATTTTAAACAAATTAGAAAATGAATTAATTTTTTTTCACTCGTGATGTAGGTTACTTTCCCTCTGGACAGATGTCTCTACTTGTCTTGGTCCAATTACCCAGTTCCGGAATAATCTGGGCCACACTTGTCCTTCCGTTACGTGATTATTCATTCCATTTCTCTACGCATTTGAAATTCTATCTCCCCAACCCAGTGTTTTACTTCTAATCCCGTTATCTCTTCTTGAAAGTGAACAACGCTCTTGGACTCACGCATTAAGAAGATTGTACCGCCTCTAGCGGACAACTCTACAACTTTCATTATTTTTTATACTGGTTAGCTCTTCAAGAGTTTCAGCATATTGCCAATAGATGCCTCTCGTAATCTCTGCTGAATGAACTGCTATCTGGTATCAGTTTAATATATAATATAATATGATTGTTCTCTGGCGCAATGGTTTCACATTTTTGGGTCTCGATTTAGGTATTTTTTCTGTGACATTAATTTGACACGTCCAAACCTTTTAATAGGCTCTATATATAACTCCAAGCGTGCAACAGGCCTAGAAGGTCATTGGCCTACCAGCTGCCTGCTGGCCTCACGTCCACATGTGTTAATTACAGAGGTAGATCAGTGTAGGGTCCCCCAGCCGTTATAGCTGGTTTTCTCAACCTTGAAACGCTACTTATTCTAGCTACCCAAATGCCTCATGATACTGGGTGGGCATGGGTCCCATACTGACCAAAATTCCATGAGAAAATTTCTTCCCCCATGGGGACTCCCAGCGCAAATCCCTTAGCTCTGCGCCAAGGCATCTTGTCTTAACACTCGGAGATATATATATATATATATATGTGTGTGTGTGTGTGTGTGTGTGTGTGTGTGTGTGTGTGTGTGTGTGTGTGTGTGTGTGTGTGTGTGTGTGTGTGTGTGTGTGTGTGTGAGTGTCTGCCTGTCTGTCCTTTATGGACTCAAAACTACTTGACCGATTTGAATGAGGGTTTTGCCATCATTTAGAGAATGTTTGGGACAAATATTGTATATAACATATTGGCGTACATATTATATGACCGGAGCTAATAAAAAAAATAATAAGATTACATCAGTGCAGTAAATAAGTCTCTTTTTGGACGCTTAAATGGCTTACGCTGTCTGAACCATAACAAATACACCAAATTAATGTACAGAGAATTGAATATCTAAAAAAATTCTACAAAAAAAAAGTCCGCGACAGCATATGTCTGTATTTTACGGATAACTCACAATAATCATTTACGTCTTTCAGCCCATTGATGCAAAGAAAATCGAGATAAGTAGATTCCCGAGCAACGCCGGGTAATCAGCTCGAGGTATCTAAAAGTAGTTGCGATATAAATATATAATTATTTTTAAGTTTACTCAACTAAACATAAAAACACATTTAATTTATTTAGGCGTAGTAGCGAAAGCCGGGTATTAGCTAGCTGCTTATTAACAATGTAGAGTTCCGAACTTCAATTTTTGCCAAATTATTTTATTTTTATTTGCGAATTCAGAAGTAATGAAATCTATGAGCTTGTCCTCGTGAAAATAGTTTTAAAAATGCATATTTTCATTGACGCTACTTAATAGAAACCGATATTGATAAAAAATGTATTTACGTATTAACCTACGTGTGTGAATCTTCTAACGCTTTAGCAGGGGCAATGATTTTTTTTCGGAGACTAACTCAACATACAGCATTCAATTATAAAAGCAAGGTGGATTTCTTTCAACCAGCAAAACAAGAATGGGGCTTCACCTGAATTTACAATTTATAAATCGTTCTAGTAGCCACAATATTCGATATTTCACAATGAAACTCCATATATGCCATTGAAATATGATAACTATGTCCTAAAATAATCATAAGTAATGCCACGAGTGATTTCCAAATTATCGATAAATTTACGACTCAAAAAGTGAGGAATAGCATTTATCTAGAGAATTTCGAAATCAAGAGTGACATTTGTTAGGACTATTTAACGAATAAAATTAAAAATTAAAAAACAAAATTATGGAATATTCACCTGAAAGGTCTGTCTCCTCAATTTAATTAATTATTTAACTGCAGCGCTTTCGGGACTTGTCCCATCATCGGCAACGGAACACATCATGAATCTTATAAAAGTTGAATAAAATTAAGCTCTTTACTCACAAATGATTATTTAACCATAGTTATTTTTAAATATTGATATATTTAATGTAAACGGCGATGATGATCTTGTAGACGATTTCCGGGCTGTTGGCCGTGATCTTGAGGCTTGTGTTTCTTGCCATCCTGAATTATTAAAGACTGAAATCAAACATCTCCGTACAGTATTCATAGCCAATGGATAAACCAACACTATTTAATTAACAAAAGAAAAATATATTCCGTAAATCAATAAAATCGAACTATTTAGTATTTTCTCCGCGTTGAACTTCTTTTTGAATATGGAATATCTTGCTGATCTCTTTAAAACGGCCATTTCAGTTCTCATTTAATGTAATTAATTGACAGAATTCAGCCGTATATAATATTGAAGTTCTTACTACAAATTATTTGATTACTATTTTTCCAGCTCCTTGATCGTTAAAAAATATGCGAATGCCAAAATCTCAAAAGCAATATACAGAATGGCAGCAAAATATTTGAGTTCATTATGGGTAAATTCACAGTCCAAGAATTCATAAAGTTCAGGCAAAACTATCCTATATTTTACACTTTCCCCAAACATTTTACAGAGTGTACCACTTATTCATGCACAAGTGTATCGATAAAGTAGAGCTACTTAAGTATTTGGATGCTGAAAATTCTCCCTTATAATAATACTGTACACCTAACTAACTCACTGGCACTATCGAATCCGTAGATCCATGGCCGCGCAAACATAAGTACATCCCTATTCTGAGCTAATATTTTTCATTCATCCCTGTATAATCCACTTCTTTCAAATCATGGTTAATTTTATCCTCCCATAGCATTATTAGTCTACTAACAGGACATTTTTCTTCTGGTTTTCCTACAAGATTCCATGCCCATTTATCATTCCTCATTCGTGCAACATACAGCAGCCTACGAGACTTATGCCCATCTATCATTCCTCATTCGTGCAACATACAGAAGTCTACGAGACTTGACCGTTCATATTATATCTGTTTTCATATTAAGATTATGTATCTCACTCTTATGCATTCATCTCCATTCGTCTGTCTGTACATCTCTCTTTTGTCCAAAAATTTTCCTAAGGACTTTATTCTCAAATACTCCTAATCATTTTTCATCCTAAAATTATGAGTTCATATTTCGCATCCATATAATATCCATCCATAGTAATTATGCGAGGGCAGGTCTTTCACTGCAGTCATAGCATTTTCGTGCTATGCTTTGCAGCTTTACTAGGGAATTGTTGGTGTGGTAGCTTCCATTTGCTTTCCACACAGCTGAAGGATGATGGTGATGGTGATAAAGATAAGGATGATGGTGATGGCCATATGATTTCGGGGACCCTTTGGGCCTTAAAGTTTTTCTGGCATTTGTCTTACAGGTGAGGAAAAACCCCGATAAAAACCTCACCCAGAAGAACTGCCCCGACCGGGGATCGAACCCGGGCCCGCTGCGTGACAAGGCAGCACGCTACCTCGAGACCACAGCGGTGGACAACTCTAATATTAAATACTAAATTATAGAGAGAAATGGTTTACACATATGGAAAGAATGAATGTAATAAGATTACCAAGAGCAGCATTCAACCACAAGCCAAGAGGTTCAAGGAATGTAAGAAGGTCAGTGAAAAGATGGACGGAACAACTGTGAGGCGGAACAGGCAATTTTTGCCTAGCCCTTGAAGTAAAGAAGAAGATTAAATACTAAATGAAGATTTGATCAATAAGATACCTATTATATTATGATCTGTAACACAACCAGTTAATGATAGTTAAGATTAAGACTAAAACTAATAATAAAATGTATTCAAACAAGATAAATCAAATTGTTGGTAGACTGTCCCTGTCTAATGTATATAAAAACAAAGAAAATTAATGATATATAAAAAAACTAATTTTACGGTTATACAATATTTAAACAAATGAAAATATATATTCTTTCTAATATTATTTTCATAAATAATTTAATGTATTAATTGTTAAAATAATACTATCAGTAAGGTGTATACCTTTACGGAAGAACCGCTTATTATTATTGATATTGTTTGTACTGTAATGGCACCCACCACACTTTTCGTGCTTCGAATTCCGCACTGGGCGAATAGTTTACATTAGTATGATCTGATTTCAATTTATGCACCACTTTGGTAGACCACTTTACGCAGATTATGTATTGCATACATTGAGTAGAGTAGGATGAGTGTATATTGAAGTGTATGTGTAATGTTTGTTGTATGTGAAAGATGAAGAGAAGGAAGTAGCATTTTCATGCTATGCTTGCAGCTTTACT
Organism: Diploptera punctata; assembly: GCA_030220185.1. NCBI lineage: Eukaryota > Metazoa > Arthropoda > Insecta > Blattodea > Blaberidae > Diploptera > Diploptera punctata. The sequence continues at coordinate 1,137,285 of JASPKZ010009377.1, read as the reverse complement.
AGGGAATTATAGGTGTGGTAGCTTCCGTTGCTTTCCACACCGGTGAAGAATGATGATGATGACAATTATAGAGATGATGATGGCCGGATGATTTTCGGGGACCGTTAGGCCCTAAGCTTCCTGACATTTGTCTTACAGGTGAGTAAAAACCCCGAAAAAAACATCACCCAGGAGCCTGTCCCGACCGGTAATCGAACCCGGTATGGGCATGTATGACGAATGCAAGAAGAAAAGTTACCCAGAATAACATTGGAACTGTGTCCACCAGGAAGATGAAAGATAGGAAGACCTCGAAACTCATGGGTGTAAGTAATACAGGTAAGACCTGGAAAGAGAACAAGAGGACTGGAGGACATGGAGTGGATGGACAGGGACAAGTGGAAAAGGAAAATAAAATTTTAGATACAGAAAGATGTGTAAATATTGAAAATCTGTATATAAATAAATAAATCATTATCATCTTTCTTCGCATTTATGCAAGGATAAACAAATGTTAGACATTAATACTGGAAAGATATCTATAGAAATGTGGAACGAGAAATAGGTTCTAGCCTTATTAGATAAATTAGCCTTATTAGATAATTAATGAATGATTAACTAACTCACTGGCACTGTCGAACCCCCAGGTTCATGACCGCACGGATATACGCTCTCCATGCATCCCTATCTTGAGCTAATGTTTTCTAATCATACCCTGTATAATATACTTTCCTTAATTCAAGGTTAATATTATTCTCCCATCTTATTCTTGGCCAGCCTACTGGGCATTTTGCCTCTGGTTTTCCTAAAGAATTTCCATTCTCTCTTTCATTTCCCATTCGAGTCACATGTCCTGAACATAGCGTCTACGAGACCTAACTCCTCTTAATATAACATTTAATGGCGTTGTTGATTTAATGAATTAACATTGGTGATAAGACTGATCTTTTGTTAATAATAGATTGACAAGTAGGCCTAAAACTATTTATCCACTGATTTAAAAACTGATTAGTAACAACATGTAATCGTAAGTAGCCCCAAGTACTTTTGAATTCTATTTCTGAATGGAACAGTAAACATGATGATAATTATTAGGGGACGGATTCCTATGACATGTCATATTTTTACCAAGCCTACATTTTAAGCTTCAAGTAAGTAAAAAAATGTATATATGCCTTATTATTAACTGGTTTTTATTGGGTGTTAAAAGTCTTATTTCTCATTCTTTCAGATCTTTGGTCACACTTCTTCTTATTTCTATTATAAAGTCATATTTTGGATTTTTTAATAGCCTAGTTATCAGGCGATTGTAAATAACCAACATTGTATCTGTATAAAAATCGTCAGTTTCACAGTACACTTGTTTCGAAGGTTTCTGTTAACAGGTAGCAAACGTTTGCACTGGACAGTAGAAGAAAATTTCCTTTTTCTTATGATACAATTGAAAATGTATATGATTGAACAATTAATATAGTATGGGTAAAAAATTCATTCAATTATAATGTCATATTTTTGTCTTTTTAGGTCATATTTAAACCTTTTTTTAGGTCATAGATGCATGCATATTTTTCAATTTTTAGGTCATAGAAATCCGTCCCTTAATAATTATAGTAGGTAATTTTATTAACAATACATTGAGCGAAGAAATTCGTAACGGCAGAACATCTGAAATGGATAATGATGATAATGTATAATAAAATCAACTATTAAATTTCAGTTATGTCAATTAAAGAAATAGACATCGACTCTAACATTTTTAATAATACTAATGCATATATAAAATGATACCTTTAACGGGGAATTACTCCCGCGGTTGCCCATGGTCTGGAATTTAAGTTAAGTTTAGGTTAAGAACTCTACTGGCGCTACGTTATCATTTGTTACCCATCATATCATCGGGCTTTCTAGGCGCCCAAAATTCAGAAGTGGGTTACAATTAAGCCAATGCCAGGAGAGAAACCAAAAATGTCGAAATAACAACCTGGGGCATTGAATTAAAAAAATTAAAATCTTGAATGATATCTTTGAGATAAATTTTGGAACTTTGAACAGTATTAATACAGTGAATGGAGTATTTCACAGCAGATAAATTTACCAATAGCTCGACTTCTCTGCTTCGCAGTCTTGCCTCCTAACTCTTAACTTGCAGAGCCCCATTGTACTTTTCTTCCTTATTTTTGGAGGGCCTATGTAATATTCATTGTGGGATATATGTTCAAGAAAAATAACTTACTCTTGCCTTCATAACTGCAAAATTCCATTATTTTATCGATATATTTCCCAAGATATTTGCAAGTATCGTTTTAAATTTAAACTAATTATTTTAATAGGTGCATTGCAACTAACCCGGCCGCGGTCGATGGATTTTTTATAGGACGGAAAAATACATGGAGCAAGTACTCCGTGAGGGACTTTAAGCCGTGGGTCCGAATCTGAAGATTTTCAGGCTTGTAAAAGAGCCTTAAGCCTAAATAAAAAAGGCCTCTAAGCAACGTTTACCGACCCTCAACGCCCTAGTAATATGTGCCTTAGTTGTCTGTTAGATGTCTCATTGAGTCGTCATGTTGACCGCATGCGATTCACGACATCTATGTGCAAATAAGGTAACTAAAAATTAACTTAGTCTAGTAACTACTGACAAAGGAGAGTCTATAGCTCAACAATGGGCTACGCCATAACAACTAAAAAATTAGAAGTAAAATATATTTTTTTAGTGAAGAAGGTGGACTATTGTCGTCCCAACTTCTCTCAAAAAACGATAAACTGAAAATATATGTTATTCTACCATTTCTATTATATGGATGCGAAGTATGGACGCTTACAATAAGGGAGGAGAAAATATTACGATTAATTGGCAATAAAGTTCTTAAGATATTTTTGGGCCAAAGAGAAATAAACAGACAGGCGAATGGAGAGGTTTTCATCACAAAGAGCTACTTGAACTTTATAGGAAAGCAGATATGACAAGAACAGTTAAGTCATGTAGACTGCGATGGGCAGGACATGTGGCAAGAATGCGGAATGGAAGAATTGCATTGAGGAGCTTCTTGTAGGAAAACCAGAAGAAAAACGCCCAGTTGGTAGACCTAGAATGAAGAGTAAGAATAACAAAAATCAAGATTTGAGGGTAGCAGATTATACAGGCGATGATTGGAAAACATTAGCTCAGGATACGGATGTATGGAGAGCTTATGTCCTCGCGCCCTTGAACCTATGGGTTCGATAGGCCCAGTTAGTTATAAGGCGTATACATTTTCCTTCAAATTAATTTTTATTTTAAGACTAACTGCATGTTAATTAAGTTTATATATTAAAATATAGAGGTAAGTATTATACAAGACAATGGCAGTGCCTATTATTACTTATGGATCCGAAACATGGACAGTGACAACACAACAATCTGCCAGAATACAAGCTGCTGAAATGAGATTCCTCAGACCAATACCAGGATATCAAAGAACAGACAAAAAACATAACACAGAAATAAGACAACTAAAAATAGAGGAATTAAACTCAACAATAGAGAAATACAGAACAAACTGGAAAGAACACTTTGGCTAGGATGACTGAGAATAGAATACCAAAAGCAGCATACAACTATTCATCACGAGGAGGAAGTTTGGGAAGACCAAGGAAAATATGGAAAGAGCAGCAATTTGGAGCCGGAACAGGCAAGTAAATAAGCCTAAACCGTGAAGAAGAAGAAGAAGAAGAAGAAGATAGAGGTAAGTAGAGGGAGTAATTTTTAAATAGTGTTAACGATGACGATTAGGAGTGACACATCTACCATGGAATAATCCAGCCACAATAAACGATCTCAGAATTGTGAGTGACGTGAATGTATATTACCACACTACTACTAACAACTTAACGAATTCATTGATACTATCGAACCCAGATGTTCGTGCCTGCGCGGGCACATGATCTCCATACATCTCTATCCTAAACTAATGTTTTCCAATTAATCCTTGTATAATTCATTTAAACAATAATCACAAATAGGAATGAGATGCACAAAGAAATTAAACATAGACTCAATTCTGGAAATGCGTGCTATTATGCATTACAGAGACACTTGATGTCCCAACTCCTTTCAAAAAACGTTAAACTGAAAATATGTAAAACTATTATTCTACCAGTTATATGGATGCGAAACATGGACTCTTACTTTAAGGGAGGAAAGGATATTACAAGTACTTAGGAAAATGTTTGGACCAAAGAGAGATGAACAAACAGGTGAATGGAGAATACTACATAACAATGAACTACGTGGTCTTTATAAGAAACCAGCTATAATAAGAACAGTTAAGTCTCGTAGACTGCGATGGGCAGGACATGTTGCACGTATGCGGAATGAAAGACTTGCATGGAAGCTTCTAGTAGGAAAGCCAGAGGGAAAACGCCCAGTTGGTAGACCAAGAATGAGGTGGGAGAATAATATTAACTATGATTTGAGGGAAGTAGATTATACAGGGAATGATTGGAAAGCATAAGCTCAGGATAGGGATGTATGGAGAGCTTATTTCCGCGCGGCCATGAACCTACGGGTTTGTTAGTGCCAGTGAGTAAGTAAGTATAATTCATTTCCCTCAAATCAAGGTTAATATTGTTCTCCCACGTCATTCTTAGCATATATACTGGTCGCTTTCTCTCTCGTTTTCGTACATGCCCTTCTTTCATTCCCGATTCGCCAAAATGTCCTGTCCATCGCATTCTACGAAAGTTCACTGTTCTTATTACATCTGGTTTCCTATAAACATCATGTAGCTCATTGTTCAGTAAACTTCTCCATTCATCTGTTTATTCATCTCTGTAAGGTTCAAACATTTTGTTCCTTTTAAAATTTTGTGTGAGAATAATTCATTAATAAGACACCAGCTTTTGAAATTATAAGTTATATGAATATCAATCTTTTAAATTTCATCCCTATTGTTTGCAGATGACCAAATAATAATTTCAAATTTAGAAGATAATCTGCAGAAGGGTCTGTATGAACTTAACAAAAGTACGGAAGAATATGGATTGAAGATATCTACAGAGAAAACGAAAATTATGGCATTTCAAGGTGTAGATCCTGTCAGAAGTAAAATTGTACTTGACAATAAAATTTTGGAACAGGGGAATAATTTTACATATCTAGGATGCAATATATCATATGAAGAAGAAAAGGATGTAAATGCATAAATATCTAAATTTTTAAGAATTTTAGGAATATAAAATTCTATCTTCAAGCCACAGTTAGTCCAAAAAAAGTGTATAAAACATTGGTTCTTCCAATTCTTTTGTATGGTAGCGAAGTATGGGCGTTGAAACAGAAGGATATACAGAAACTTAGATCTGCTGAAATGAGATACCTTCGGAAGACTGCAGAATACACACTACTAGATCACAAAAAAAAAATGAAGACATCTTGGAACAATGACACATGGAACCTTTAGAAAACAAAATTTCTGATTATAAGTTAAGATGGATGCAACATGTTCATCGAATGGAAGATCACAGGATACCCAAACAAATGTTAAGATATCAACCTGCAGGAAGAAGAAGACCAGGACTTCCACTCAAAAGACTTCTGGATGGTGTTTCTCTTGAGGTCGAAACACGTCAACAAATGGCCTAAATTCGTGAATTTACTATGATGATGATGATGATGATGAACTTTCATAGGATATCAAGATATAGATAAGAAATTGCTTTTGATTTAAGCAAGAATAACTTTTCTTCAAAATTGTAAGTGATAGTAATATTTTGATCAGATGTCATTCTGTAAGTTTTAAATAAAAAACATGAATAATACACCATCTTTGAAATTTTGTGTTATGTTAGTGATTTTTTATTAATGCAACTCATTTTTGTAGATTTTTATGAATATTAATATCGAAATTATTATATTTTAGATTACTGAGCAATTTAGTATTTTGATAAGTGCTGCAAGATCCCAACCTTCGAAGTCAAAATAATAGAAATTCATTAATTAGAGAAAATTGTAAATTTCTGGATACGAGGCAATCTTTGATATTTTGTACCTATCAGAGAGTATATATATATATATATAACTTAAATCTAATGATGTGGAAGAGACAACTTCGTGAAGTAAAATGAATAATAATTACTATTTTCATTATCGTTATTACCGTTATTATTATTATTATTATTATTATTATTATTATTATTATTATTATACACTGCATTTAATTTTAAATTATAGATAGGTAATCGGTTGATTAATGTCTTTAATATCATCCGATTCCTAATAGCCAATTTTGTCGGTCCATCCAATCTCCTGGTTGTAGATATTTCTCCTTCATGTATAAATATATTCCCTGACTCCAGGAGGTTTTAGGTCTTCCTCTGCCTCGTCTTTTCTCGGGTTTCCATTCCAAAACGCATTTTAAATTATAACATGCATATTAACATCGTTTACCAAAGAGAGATGAACAGACAGGTGAGTGGAGAAGACTTCATAACAATGAACTACATGGTCTTTATAGGAAACCAGATATAATAAGAACAGTTAAGTCTCGTAGACTGCGATGGGCAGGACATGTTGCACGTATGGGGAATGAAAGACTTGCATGGAAGCTTCTTGTAGGAAATCCAGAGGGAAAACGCCCAGTTGGTAGACCAAGAATGAGGTGGGAGAATAACATTAACTATGATTTGAGGGAAATAGATTATACAGGAATGATTGGAAAGCATTAGCTCAGGATAGGGATGTATGGAGAGCTTATGTCCGCGCGGCCATGAACCTACGGGTTCGATAGTGCCAGTGAGTAAGTATATTAACATTGTTTACATAATTGTAAGTGGTATAAAATGTAGAGAAAAGACAATATCTTTAAAATTGTGATATACTCTAATTTACAAGAAGGTAGTAATTTTAAAATATGAAATATACATACAGAACAGGACATTGAGGAGGATAAGTTACAGACAGCAGAAATGCTAGTCGCAGAGCCAAGTGCATTAGAGGTTGAAATGGCGATTGAAAAATTGAAGATGTATAAAGCATCAGGTTCAGATGAGATCCCAGCAGAACTGATAAAATCAGGGGGAGAAAAATTGATGGACAATATATGCTGGTTGCTTAGTATGATTTGGGAAAAAGAAGCTCTTCCAGATGAATGGAAGGAATCAATTATCGTACCAATTTATAAGAAAGGAGATAAAACTGATTGCAACAACTACAGGGGCATCTCATTACTTTCAACTTCATACAAAATTCTTACAAATATATTAGTAAGCAGACTTACTCCCTACATTGATGACATTCTAGGAGATCATCAATGTGCATTTAGAAGAAACAGGTCTACAACAGATCAGATTTTTAGTATAAGACAGATTTTAGAAAAGAAATGGGAATAATATAATGATACTGTACATCAACTATATGTAGACTTCAAAAAAGCATATGATTCAATTAAGAGGGAGAAGTTATATAGTATCCTGCTGGAGTTGGGAATTCCTAAAAAGTTAGTTAGACTTATACGAATGTGTCTAAATGGCTCAAATAGTAGGGTGCGTGTAGGCAAACAGTTTTCAGACACTTTTGAAATCCAGAATGGGTTGAAGCAAGGAGATGCACTATCTCCTCTACTATTTAATTTTGTACTAGAGCATGCCATTAAATCTTTAGAGAATGAGGAAGGCTTACAACTGAATGGTATTAATAAGCTGTTAGTTTATGCTGATGATGTAGTACTATTGGCCGATAGCGAGGAGATACTAAAGGCCAACACACACACACTATTGAGTAACACTAAGAAATTAGGACTGGAAGTAAATATCAGTAAGACTAAATATGTGGTCACAGGTAGAAATTCAGTATATAATGGAGATGGACGGCTAATGACAAATGAGGGAAATTTTGAGGAAGTGGCTGAATTCAAATACCTAGGAACAATAATCACAAATAGGAATGAGACGCACAAAGAAATTAAGCATAGGCTCAATTCTGGAAATGCATGCTATTATGCATTGCAGAGACTTTGATGTCCCAACTCCTTTCAAAAAACGTTAAGCTGAAAATATATAAAACTATTATTCTACCAGTTATATTATATGGGTGCGAAACATGGACTCTTACTTTAAGGGAGGAAAGGAGATTACGAGTATTTGAGAATAAAGTTCTTAGGAAAATTTTTGGACCAAAGAGAGATGAACAGACAGGTGAATGGAGAAGACTACATAACAATGAACTACATGGTCTTTATAGGAAGCCAGATATAATAAGAACAGTTAAGTCTCGTAGACTGCGATGGGCAGGACATGTTGCGCGTATGGGGAATGAAAGACGTGCATGGAAACTTCTTGTAGGAAAGCCAGAGGGAAAACGCCCAGTTGGTAGACCAAGAATGAGGTGGGAGAACAACATTAACTATGATTTGAGGGAAGTAGATTATACAGGGAATGATTGGAAAGCATTAGCTCAGGATAGGGATGTATGGAGAGCTTATGTCCGCGCGGCCATGAACCTACGGGTTCGATAGTGCCAGTGAGTAAGTAAGTAAGAAGTGATATCAACGCGTGGTTAAGCTACCAATGTTTTTTTTTTCAATCTCATTAATGAATGGTGACTATTGTCTTTGTCATTTCAAGGATTTAAACCATGTGCGGTAAAAATGTTAGTTCAAATATGGATTGATATTAATTTCAAGGACAGCAATATTAATAATAAGATTATGTACATATATATTTGAATACGTTAAGGCTTTGTTTACGATTCAACCAGATTAAATGACATTTATAATAATTGTACTTACAAGAAAGTTACAATTATTATAGAGTGAAATAAACGATTAAACAGTAGGTCAACAATATAATTGTCTGAGATACGTGTTCATTTATTCAAAATTAACGAATAAAAGGGTAATAGCAACGTTTCTACTTACCGTATCGATCTACCTAATAGTTTATTACATTCCAAGACGTTAATTGCGAGTTCATTTATTTATAAAGTGTAATTGATTTTCTCCTTTTTTGACAATACTTTTAAAATTCATACTGAACCGACGTTGAGGTTGTTTTGTAATAAGTTAAAAAATAAAATTAGTACCTGAGATAAGTCATCATAAACATTAAAATTCATTAAAATTGTTAAGGCATTTCAAAACTACTTGTTATAGGCACTAATTTTATTTTTAATTTATTTTCCCCTTTGTACTATTATAGATGTTCTGCAGAAGACACAGTATCAAGTAAACTACTTTATTAACTAACTAATTGGAAATTTACCTAGGGGTTTATGGAAAAAGCTCTCCATACGTCCCTATCCTGCGCTAATATTTTTAATCATTCTCTAAATTATTTTTCTCCCTCATATCAAGAGTTTCTATTATTTACTTCTTGGCCTACCCACCAAGTGTTTTCCCTCTAGGAATCCCGAAAGTTTCCTTGCCCCACTTTCATTCTCCATTCGTATCAAATTTTCTTCCCATCGCATTGTATAGGAATTAAATATTCTTATTAGCGGTATATACTGTTTCCCATAAAAACCATCGAACTTACTTATGTAATTTCCTCTGTTCACCTATTCGTTTCCCTTTGGCCCAAACATTTTAACAAAGCACATCATTCTCAAATATTCCTAATATATTTTCCTTTCTTAAAGCATATGATGAATGCATATTAGTTATTATGAAAATAAAATTTGGATCAAAAATAGAAATTAAAATATAAAATAGATACCTGTGATCTCAGTCGTCCTCAATTTTGAAATGTAAACTATCAAGAAATACTTTTGGAACATGTTCCATCTTCTGCTTAAGTATAGGTAGGTCTACCTAAATACCTATTTTATATTTTAATTTTTACGTAGTGACCTCATCGGTGTTTCTTAATGCATCATTGAAGTATAGAAGATAAAATCATATTAATTCTTTCCTCTTCTTGCGTGATGTTATTTGCCGTTTAGATACTCTATAGCAGATACAGCATTAATTAAACTATATTAAAAGCGGAATTTAGGTATAAAAATATAAACTTTTAATTTGTGTTTTGATATAATTTATAAATAAAGGGAAAATGATAATTCAATAAAAGAAACACACAAAGATTCTTTTAGTTTATTTTTATTTTTGTAACAAATATTTAAAACAAAATAAACATTTTACATATTTCCTGAGTCATAACGTAATCTACAACTTTGTGAAGTGTTTATCAGTTTTCTCGTCTTCCCAGTCAGTCTTTTATGTTGTCTCCTATTGGTCATATCGTCAGTTATTGGTCACGTTATTGCAAGTTAATAATGTTTTCTAAACTTATAATTAATTTCAATACATATTTCTTCCTAAATAATTTACGATAATTTTGTCAATGATGTTGAGTGTCTTTATAGTTTATTACATAATAATAAGTTCTTTTATTTATATAAATATCTGCTTGATTTTACTTCAGTTGTCTATATTTCAGTTTTTATTTCAGATTTTCACAAAAAAAGTTTATACCTTGTAAAATATTATTTATTTGAATGATCTTGTAGAAGATTTACGGGCTGTTGGCCGTAATATATTCGATATTATCTTTTTGATCAAATTTTTACTTAGTATTTAATATTAGAGTTAATTGAGATTGTTATACTCTGATGTAATATATGTTTGTCCCGGTGAGTGGATGAGAAGGCCACACATGGCCTTAACTCCACCAGGCTAAATAAATCTAATCTAATCTAATCTAATCTAGAGGCTTGTAGTTCCCCGACGTTTCGCCAGAGATTGCGTCCGGCATCCTCAAGGGTTGTCTTGAGGATGCCGGACGCAGTCTCTGGCGAAACGTCGGGGAACTACAAGCCTCAAGACCACGGCCAACAGCCCGGAAATCTTCTACAAGATCATCATAACTCCGGTCGTGAAAGCCTAAGTCATATATATATATATATATATATGTTATTTATTTATATGTTATTTTTGTAGTCTGGTATGTAATTTCCTTGTGTTTCAAATATATATATATATATTACATATTCATATAGATCTGATTTGTATGTATTGAAATTAATAATTATAGTTATTAAGCAAAAATAGAAAAAATAAAAGTAGAGTAAATACATTATTAATGTGATATAAAACATGAAGTATGGGAAATAGAATAAAATCTTTGGTACATCATTGTAGGTCACATTTCAAACATTTGTCTTTGTATAAGCATTACTGGTCTCAAGTTGTATCTTGTTGATAAAATGCTTTGTCGTTTATTGCACTAACACAATTATATATATTTAATTCTAGTCAGAGTCTAACTCTTTCCTACGTTATTTGATTTTAGACAAAGGTAACTCGTGGTAAAGTCAAGGTAGTTCTTGGACTAGAATCCCGAAAGTTTGTTCTAGTAAAGCATGAGTTGTAAGTACCTTTTAAAGCTGTCACGTAAGATAGTCACCGTCCACTTCCAAAAGCAACAGTTAAATCAGTCTATTCTAAGTCAGAATATCAAGTTTTATGTCTTGTCAATATATCTGAGAATAAAATTTATCATTTATTTTAAGAATAACATTTTATCTAAATATAGATTTTTTTAAAATTATATCCATCAAAATTCTCTCGTAAAAAAGTTTTATTCTCAAATATTTGCGTTATGAATAAATTTAACATGTCATTTTAATTTATAGAGTCTTCATTTGCTAAAATTACGTGTTAGTATAAAATTCGTTAGTAAAAAAATGGAGACAGAAAATTAAGTATGCATTGATAGAAAGATTATTGGAAATGTGTATATGGAAAGTTTAATTTATTGATTATAAAATTAAGTCAATAAGTGAAGCTTTTAAAAATTGAAAGCCCATCGGGAAAAGAGAATTAAGGTACGTACATTAAAATATCACTTTTAGTTACATGCTAAATAAATATTAAAATAATTATCTACTTCTGTGGAATAAACTAGGTGCCTTTTACAGTTTGATTAAGTGGTTTTAAGTTACACGCCACATGAAGTTTTTAACTTCTTCACACAGAATACTGTTTATACTTCAACACTAAATATGTTAGTAGTATAAGATAAAATAAAATATATTGAGCATTACAAAAATATTTAATATTTGGACTATAACTTACAATATCTTGAAGTCATTATGTTATTATGTATTTATTGGTCATGTACTGTATATATTGTGTACTGGAAGTTTTACTGTCAACAATTGCATGCAGTCAGATGTCTTTGTTTACGTCAAAGTCCAGCTTATGACGTCATAATATAGCATGGCAATGGTACATTGTCATTCACGACATAAAATCGACAACAGATAATAATATTATGATTTAATAAATATAAAAATAACAATACTTTAAAATAAATTATGTTAGAAAAATATTATCTGTACATTGTTAATTGTTGAGTATTCCTTGGTACTATTCTTGTTGGCACTTTGAACGCACCACTTCGATTCTTCGGTTTCTTCTCCAGGTTCGGCAAATCCTTTCAGGTATTTTTTTCAATCATGCAGTAAATCTAACACAGCCTTGTAATCTGCAACAAAAAAGTATTTACACTTGAACAATTTTATAATCCTACTAACATGTCACGATTTCCTCTATCCATCAGGACAAATATTAAGTTCTAATTTTATTACTATACCAGATTGCATTTTCCATAATCATTATTTGAGACTTAAGTTAACAATAAATTAGTGTTATTATAGAGAAAACCCATTCAAACTCTATTGAATGCAATAATATTATACATGAATGTGGCTTTACAATAAATGTTAAAATGTCTATGAATAAGAATTTTATAAAAAATAAATGGTAAATGAAATTATCTCCCCCAGATTTTCATTGCCACTGCTCGCCGTGAGATGTTAAAGGTTCATCGTTAAGTTAAATAATACCTACCTACCTGGTTAATTACAACATTAAAAATTTCGGTAACCCTGAAAGTGGTAGGCCTACTGTGGGAATAATAGTATATTATGAAGCGAGGTTGGGAAGTGGTTTTTACAGTAGCGAGGAAAATGTTTGAAAACTGAGCGTTAACGAGATTCTGTAAAACACTTCACAAAAATGCTTTGTACATTATTTTTTGCGCGATGGTGTTTTCAAAATAATAAATAATAGTAAAATAATATCTTTGTTGGAAATATTTGCGTTCATTATAGACAACCGACTAACGTTAACAGTGTGGTCAATGTTTACTAGTTGAAATTACAGGAGGCCGTGACACCAATCTACTTATAAAATGGCGACATGTACGTATTTGCTGTTTTATATTGTTTCAAAAAAGTTTAGTTAATTTAAAATGCAGTGATGTGTTCCGTATAATATATATTAACACTACCTTTTGGACATCTTCTGTATATGCATTGTACAAAGTATATACTATACATAAAGGTTAGTGGTTTTACTCGCCACACGTGGTTGTTAATATGTGATATTTTTTTATTTTTTTTTATTTAGACCCCCACCACCACTCCCCGGGTTACCTCGGGCATAATGCCCTTATCCCCGGGTCTGCTCTATGTCCCTATTTATATCTTATCTTTATTGAAATACATAATAAATATACAATTCGGGTATTTGAAGTGTGTAGTTGTTACATAAAATTAAAATAAAGTGTGTTTTGTTTGTTTGTGTATATGTGTTAATGTGTGTATGTGTGCTTAGTGCTTGTATGTGTATATGTGTGGAGTAGTAGTAGTAGTAGTAGACTGATGACGATTTTAGCGCCTCTCTTGTCTCCGCTGGTCTTCGTCTCGTCTTAATCCCAAGACTCTTCTTGTGTACTTGGTGAGGGATTTGAAGGCTTCCTTCCCGGCCCAGAATTCTAAGGCGGGCGGCCATTGAGTTTCACCGATCATGGTTGCTTCCTCCAACTCCTGCCTGAAGACATTGTACTTGGTACATTGATAGAGCACGTGGACTACGTCGTCCTCTCCGGGGTTGAAACAATCACAGATAGGTGAGTCGGCACGTCCTCTTTCGTGCAGTTTGGAGCGGAAGAGTCCAAAGTTAATATGTGATATTACAGTGTAGGTATTTTTTATTACAGTATAGATATTAAGGTTGGCAATCCCGAAATGTAGGAAGTTGAACTTTCAAGAATGGTCGCCATTGCTGTGAGTACGACAAATCGCACTATCGCGCAAAAAATATGATTATTCATCTTAAAGAAAAATAATAAGCAACACATATTAGAAAATACTGTTTTAAAGCAAATGTTTGTAAGGAATGAGAATGGGGACAGCTAGATGCTTCATAACGAAGGACTCCATAATTTATATCATTACCCTAGTATTGTGAGCATATTAAAGTCTAGGATAGTGAGATGTGTAGGTCATGTAGTTCCAATGGAAAACAGAAGAGATATTTCTAAACTGTTAATGGGAAACTCTTGGAGAAAAATCATTTAAATGGCTAAGGCGTATGTGAGAGTATTATACTGTAAGAGTACTAAATACACTGATCAACACGCTTTTTGTCTCTTGACTACCAATAGTCGTACTTAATGCAGTTTTTATCGTGTTTTCAAATATGTATTCGAAATTTCTCCATCACCCACAGTTTTTTTTATTACAATTTCTATTAATGGACTTAAATAATTATTTTTTAATAAACCTAGATTTCTTCCCGGAAAATCGTGGCGCAGTGAGCGATGCGCACGGGAAACACTTTCATCAGGAGATTTCAGCTATGGAAAAGAGATATCAAGGCAAATGGAATCCTAATATGCTGGCCCATTATTGTTGGACCGTCAAGAGGGATGCTCCACAGGCGAAATATAGCAGAAAATCGTCATTTTTCACTTTCTAGGTGAGTCCGAATGTTCGAATATTGTGTAGTTACGAATGTAGAAAATATTGAAGTGTTTGAAATTATAAACTCCTGTCTCTCGGAAACCTTGCGTGATGGAGAAAACCCGATATCATATTTGAATTCAGGAGAAAACATACTTACTATGAGAATCACGTATATTTCTTTGAGACAAAAAAAAAGTATATTTTTGTTGCACAGTGATATCAGAGATTATAAACTCAATTAAGTTGGATGAGAATAAGTACCAATAGAGTTCATTATTGATTGTGGCTTTGAAACTAGGAGTTCAATAAGCCAAATAATAAGTTTAATAATTCATTAATTCAATGTGATTTTTACTATTTCGAATATTGAACATCCAGGATCGACAAAGAGTTTTCTTTATCTAATAAGTAAGAGAATAATTTAATGTCTGATTTTACTAAGTTCAATAAAAAATTTGTGAGTTTATAATTAATGTTTTTTTCAATATTTAGTATTTCTCTCAAAAACGTTAAACTGAATATGTATGTGTGTGTGTATATATATGTCCACCGCTGTGGTCTCGAGGTAGCGTGCTGCCTTGTCACGCAGCGGGCCCGGGTTCGATCCCCGGTCGGGGCAGTTTTTCTGGGTGAGGTTTTTATCGGGGTTTTTCCTCACCTGCAAGACAAATGTCAGGAAAACTTTAAGGCCCAAACGGTCCCCGAAATCATATGGCCATCATCCTTATCATTATCATCCTTACCATTATCATCATCATCATCCTTCATCGGTGTGGAAAGCAACGGGAAGCTACCACACCTACACAATTCCCTAGTAAAGCTGCAAGCATAGCATGAAAATGCTATGATTGCAGTGAAGGACCTGCCTTCGGGCAGAATTACTATGGATGGATATATATATATATATATATACAGAACTGTTATTTTTGCAGTTATATTAAATGATGCGAAACATGGGCTCTTAGTTTAAGGAAGGAGACACGATAACTTGATTTGAGAATAAAGTTTTTTCGAAAAAAAATTGTACCAAAGAAATAGACGATCAGATAGGGGAATGAAAAAGAGTACATAACAGTGGTATTTATGGAAAAGTAGATGTAATAAGTAGGCGTACAGTTAAGTATCATAGACTGTGCTCGACTGGGCATGTGGCACGAATGGGGAAATTTCTTGTAGAAAAACCTGAGGGAAAGACCCAGTAGGCAGGCCAAGAATGAGATGGGATAATATCATCGTGATTTGAGGAAGGTAAATTATACAGGAGATGATTGGAAAACTTTAGCTCAGGATAGAGATTTATTGAGAGCTTGTGTCTGCGCCACCATGAATATCAGGTTTCGATAAACGCCATGATTTAGTTAGGTTTGGGTATGTAGTTTTGTTGCATTCTGTATTATATCAATTATTCCAAAACTAATTATTTATTTAGAGTAGGCACTCTAGTCACAATTTTATTTCTTAAACTTCATTTATGTATGCATATATATATATATATATATACATATATATATATCTATCTATCTTCGGGTTTTTACAGCTGCTGCCGTCTTCCCGTGCCAAACCTCCAAAGCCTACGGTCTTGGGCATCTTCGATGCTTAGCCCTCTAGCTTGCATTACTGTCTTCATGTTTTCCTTCCATGTTAACCTTGGTCTTCCTCTTTTCTTCTTTCTGTTAGGATGCCATTCATATAGTTGCTTCGGCCATCGCTCATCTTACATTCTTAAAACATGTCCTAACCACTTTAATTCCTTTTCCTCAATTCTTTCAATTATGCTTTCTTCTGCTTCCATTTTGTTTCTAATTTCCTTATTTGTGACACGTCCTAATTTAGACTTTCTGGCACTTCTATAATATATATATATATATATATATATATCCATAGTAATTCTGCCCGAAGGCAGGTCCTGCACTGCAATCATAGCATTTTCATGCTATGCTTGCAGCTTTACTAGGGAATTGTAGGTGTGGTAGCTTCCCGTTGTTTTCCACACCGCTGAAGGATGATGATGATAATAAGGATGAAGATGATTATGATGGCCACATGATTTCGGGGACCGTTTGGGACTTAACGTTTTCCTGACATTTGTCTTACAGGTGAGGAAAAACCCCGATAAATACCTCGCCCAGAAAAACTGCCCCGACCGGGGATTGAACACGGGCCCGCTGCGTGACAAGGCAGCACGCTACCTCGAGACCACAGCGGTGGACTCTATATATATATATATATATATATATATATATATATATATATGTGTGTGTGTGTGTGTGTGTACTAGAATAAAGGAAACTTATTTATTTAATTTAGTAAAAAAATAAAAATTCCGGTGAATTAATAAATTGAAAAATATCTAATTTTATAAACCATCCAACCATAGTAATTCTGCCCGAGGGCAGGGTCTTTCACTGCAATCATAGCATTTTCATGCTATGCTTTGCAGCTTTACTAGGGAATTATAGGTAGCGTCCCGTTGCTTTCCACACTGGTGACAGATGATGGTAATGATAAGGATGATGGCGATGGCCGGATGATTTTCGGGGAACGTTGGGCCCTAAGCTTCCTGACATTTGTCTTACAGGTGAGAAAAAACCCGAAAAAAACCTCAACCAGGAGCCTTTCCGGACTGGGAATCGAACTTGGCCCGCTGCGTGACAAGGCAGCACGCTACCTTGAGACCACATCAGTGGACGTAAAAACTATATATCTTCCAAATTGTTGCCTTGAAAGGATTAGAAAAAAACCTTGTAAGGCACAGAGGTATGTTTTTTTTTGTATCTTGTAAGCTCACGAATATTTAGGCGCTCTCCCCCTACGGGGAAGATTTGAACCATACTAATTTAGTTACTTGTTTTCGTATAGATGTCATTTGAGTGGTCCGTGGTCAGCGTTCCGCCTCATACTGACATCTAGGAAACCAAGGTAGTACTAGGACGGGAAAATACGGTAAATTTTGCTTAGAGGCCTTCTCATTCAAGCTAAAGGATTTTTTTACGAGCCTGAAAATCTTCAGACTCGGGACCCACGGCTTAAAGTCCCTCCCGGAGGACTTGCTCCTTGGATTTTTTCATCGTAAAAAAATCCATCGACCCCGGCCGGGAGGTATGTTTATACAATTATTTGATTGTCAAGGGTTAAGTTTTTGCATATATTGGCATAGGAGAAGGTTGTGTCTTCTCTTCCTCCCAGCGTAAGATCGTAATCTCGGTGTTAAAATGTATCTGTATAATTTGATTTTGATTTTTATCGGCCGCGGTGGACTAGTGGTTATGCTCCTTGCCTCTGGTCCCGAGGGTCGCGGCTTCAAACCCGGCCGGGGTCGATGAATTTTTTATGACGGAAAAATCCAAGGAGCAAGTCCTCCGGGAGGGACTTTAAGCCGTGGGTCCCGAGTCTGAAGATTTTCAGGCTCGTAAAAAAATCCTTTAGCTTGAATGAGAAGGCCTCTAAGCAAAATTTACCGTATTTTCCCGTCCTAGTACTACCTTGGTTTCCTAGATGTCAGTATGAGGCGGAACGCTGACCACGGACCACTCAAATGGCATCTATACGAAAACAAGTGTAACTAAATTAGTATGGTTCAAATTCTTCGCAGTAGGGAGAGAGCCTAAATCTCTGTAAAGGAAAAAATGGGCTTACAATACAATCATTTGATTTTTTTGGTACATAAAAATGTCATCTTTTTTCTTTTTTTTTTTTTACTTTTTCCGGTTGTACTGTTTACTGGCAATAAGTTTTTGTAATCAAGATGTTATTTCTATTTTTCGATATATACTTACAATTTTACGAAGCTTGCTGGTATCCCCTGTATGCAAGCTGTTGTGCATCCACAGAACTCCTTCCCCATCCACCGTGTCCACCGCCTCCACTGCTTCCGTATCCTCCGACGTCACCGCCTCCGAAACCACCTCCTCCTCCAGATGAGTATGATTCGTGATGGCTGCTGGTGTGATGAGGATGACTTACAATTTCATAAGTAACAGTTTTCTGATGAGAGAGCAATTTCTTTAATCCTATAATGGCGGAGATGATCAGGGCAACCTTGCCAATCAGGAGTGCTTTACCGGCAATCAGTGCGATGGCTCCGAGTGCGAGAGGAATCAAAGCTGCTGCCTTCAGTTTCAACGCCAGAAGTAGAGGCAACAGCATCTTAGCTGCCTTCTCTGTAAAATATCAGAAAATTCAGTAATTAATATTATAGCAGGGTGAGAAAGTGTAAGATACTAGCTAATAGCCGGCGTGCGCTGCTCCGCCTAAATAAATGAAAATTAATATTCTTTTATGTGTAGTTGAATAAGTAGAAGGAAAAATAATTATAAATTTATATTTTTTGATACCCCATGCTGATTACCCGGTGTTGCCCGGAAATCTACTTATTGCAATCTTCTTGACATAAATGAGCGCAAATACGAAAATTAATGTGTTTTATGTTTAGTTAAATAAGTGATAGCCAACATTTATATCATAATTATTTGTAGATACCCCATTCTGTTTACCCGGCGTTGTCCAGGAATCTACTCATCCCAATCTTCTTGGCGTAAATGAGCTGAAAGACAAAAATTAATGTACTTCTTATGATTAGTTGAATAAGTAAAATTAAAAATAATTATAAATGTATATCGTAATTATTTTAAGATTCCCCGTGCTGATTACCCGGTGTTGCCCGGGAATATACTTATCTCGATCTTCTTGGCATAAATGAACTAAAAGACAAAATTCGTTATTGTGAGTTATCCGTAAAAAAATACCCGTCATGTGCTGCTATGCTTGCACAGGAATCTATAAGTAATTGTCTCGTTGTTCTTGCACCAATGAAAGACAAAAATGGTTATTGTGAGTTATAAGTAAGAGATAAACATATGCTGTCGCGGACTTTTTTGCAGAGTTTTTTGAGATATTCATTTCTGTGTATATTAATGTTGTGTATTTGTTACGGTTTAGGCAGCGTAAGCCATTTAAGCGTCCAAAGAGCTATTTTTTTCACGTTTTCAACTACAAAGGGCGATTTTTAAGGTGTCGGGGTTGAGTATCACAACTCTCGTATAGCCTATGTTCATCCCGGGAATCTCCAGAACATTTTGCAAAAACACCCATCACAATCGGATCAACGGTATGGCCGCGCATAAAGCACAAAAAAAAACAAAAATTAATTTTTATATATTAGATGTACATTATAAGGTAATTAATAAAATCATTCTATTTATAACTCTAAAAGGAATATTTACAAAAATCAAAGATCGAATGAATTATAATTTTATTGATAACATTTATATGGAAAAAGATATAAAATCGTTTTGTGTGACGTATTTGCAATGATCTTATCGAAACACATATTTTTTTTTTTTACATTGCAAGAATCGAAATAGAGTGTGGGTAACATTTGTTTAACGGAGTACGCCCGTACAGTAGTTGCTTATGGTAATACACTACCCGGAAGATAGTGATTCGAGTTTTGGAGTCAGGATTTCTGAACTGACTGAACCTTCTGGCTGCACCATGGTCCTGGAGTCGACTTAGACTCTAACGGAATTGAGTACCAGACATATGTTCTGGTGATGAAGGCGGGGGTCACGAAGGGCTAACAACCCGGCTGTGGTAATTGTCTGGAAAGGTGGGAGGCGTAACCTCCACTACCCCAAGGCCCTCGTAAGGCCTGTACGTGGGATGACTTTTAAAACTTGTTTAACGACGATGTTTAACTGCTCAGTTCATTAGAGTCAGAATTCAAAGTTGGCATAAAAGAGTAGACAAATTTTGTTCAGAGATTTCTTAGTTATGTTTGAAGTTATTTTACGTGTCGTAATTCTATGGCAAGGAACTCACGCTTTTACCTCCATTCCTAAGGAAGCCGTGCTCAGGATGTTTATGCCTTCAAAATCCCATCAAATCCTAGCCAGTTTACACCCACAAAACTCGAATTCGAAACCATTACTATTAGTCTACTTAATAATAATAATAATAATAATAATAATAATAATAATTTATTTCGGAAATGGCCTATAATGGTTTTCATCCTCAAGAAATTCGCCTCCTGCAATTTAGTGTCCTGAATATCCTCATCTGTAAGTCCCAATTCACTCATATTTCTTCTCACACTGTCCATCCAACCTTCTTTAGTTCTTACCTTTCTTATTTTACCATTTATTTTCAAAGGTCGTCTTAGAGATATAATAATGATAACGATAATAATTTTATTTTCCCTCTCAGAAGTAAGGGCTTAAGATCTTGTCTACCTCTCAACTAGGTTAGAAAAAATTGCAATAATTAGTCTTATAACTAAGTTACATCCCATCCCATCCCAATCCCACAACAGGCCTCAGGAGGCCCTTGGGGTAGTAGGAGGTTAAGGCTCCCACTTTTTCTAGACAATCGGCACTTTATGTCAGCCGGGTTGTCAGCCCTGCGTGACGGCCGTCTTTACCCCAGAACAAGCGTCTGGTACTCATTTAAGTTAGAGGCTGAGTCGACCCCAGGGCCATAGTGCCGCCAGAGGGTTTGGGTCAGTTTAAAAATCCTGACCCCAACGGGACTTGAACCCTCGACCCTCCGGCTTGTAGCTCAGTGCCTTAACCACTACGCTACGGCGTGCCCCAAGTTACATACTTAAGTAAAATAAATTATGCATAGTAGGTGGAGAATGGTAGACGTGCATGGAAGCTTCTTATAGAAAAACCAGGAGGACAACGCCCAGTTGGTAGACCAAGAATGAGATGGGAGAATAACATTAACTACGATTTGAGGAAATAGGGGATGATTGGAAAATATTAGCTCAGGATAGGGATTTATGGAGAGCATATGTCCGCGCGGCAATGAATCTACGGGTTTGATAGTGCCAGTAAGTAAGTATAAAATGACTACAATATAATTACATTAAATATGTGTTGATTTATTTTAAGTTTAAAGAATAAAGTATCTAATGTATTGTTCCTATTATAGTAAAGTGATCCCACTATAGACTTCAGGAGACTCCGGGGGTAGTAGGAGGTTAATGCCCCCAATTTGCTAGACAATCTGCCCTTGATGTCAGGCAGGTTGTCGGCCCTATGCGACGGTCGTCTTTACCCTAGAACAAGCATCTTGTACTCATTTCAGTTAGCGATTGAGTCGATCCCAGAGCTATGATATTATTATTGCATTTTAATGTAATGTGTGTCATGGTTGGATTGAATATTAAGCTCACGTGGCAGTACAGTAACTGCACCAGCTAAATAAATACATTAGTTAGTACCTAATTATAACGATTACGTATTTAAATCATACTGTAATAATGCATATATGAATCCAATTTGATACCAATAGTATCATTAGCTTACAATGAATTGTTAAATTTTGCACTATCATTGTCCCAAGATTCCTTCAGGGCAATCTTCAGTAGCTTCATTCATAACATTAAGTTTTTTGTATCGACACTTGCTATTGAAATCACAATAAGAATGAAGAGAAAGTGTGCATAACTTTTAGTTTCTGTTAAGAGAGAAAACACTATGAAATGTATTTAAACTGTATCTAATTTACATTTCATTGACTTGTGAGGTTATGAATGAAAACTCTTATCAATGAATTATTCAATAATTTGTACTACTAACTATATTTATAAGTTGAACTAACGAGTAGAAAATCGAAAGTGAATTTACTAGTTAGAGTAAAAAATACACCTAAGAGAATGGCATATGTTTTGAACAAAATGTTTATTTATTTTTAGTTTAATCGTTTTACGTTTTGCATATGATAAAAATTAAATTGTAGAATTTGTAAAGAAGAAAATGTTCTTGTCTAGATACAGTAGAGTTCTTATATTATTTACAACTCAGGTTATTGACGTAGAAATTAAAATCTTCGCATGAAAGGGCCAACGAATTTAGCTCAGGCTCCTCATTTTCAGACTTAGTTATTTTACGTGCCATAAATCTACGACTCGGGACCCATAGTTATAGTTCTCTTCCGAATAAAGTCACACTCAGGACTTTTACGCCCTGAAACATCCATCGGCTCCAGTCTCTACGGAACCAGAGGCGAGCATGACTACTAGATCACCAGAACTGAGAGTTAATTTATTTATACCACATCCTCTATAATTTATTCTTGCTAAATATAAAAAATATTATTTGATTTATTCAATAAATGTTATATAAAGTGACAGAAAACAAAGGATTTTTTTTTTCTGTTTTCCGGGTGTCGCGACGTCCAAGTGTTTCTTCTGACATTTATGTTGTCATGTCGTGGCATTATTTACAGCTGATCTTTGATCGGTGTAGACAAATTCGTCCGTTATACACGCATATAATGCTTCAAATGTGTTTATAGAAGGCCATGCCATGATAGCTGAAACGTCAGAAAGGAAACATGTAGGGCTATACAGAAAAAAAAGACAAAGTTTACTTATATTGTATTTTGTGCACTTATCAAGTTGTAAAATCATTATTTATGTTGTTTTATCTCTTTCAGGTAATTGATCTCAGTATCACGCAGACATCAATTCATTTGTTTATAATGTAAGTACTGATATATTTTATATGAATAGTACAGTAAAGTCCAATCTAAATAAACTTTCCTTAACTAAATGCCAGTAAAATCTAAACATTTCGAATCACTATATTAAAAAATATTTGAAGAGCTTAAACTATTATATACTTTTTTACGGTAAGATGCAGTGCCATTTAAAAAGATTATCCTTAGCGTTCTGATAAAAAATGCATATGATTATGTTGATGTTTGGAAACTCAACCTTGAATTAAAAAAATGTTTGCAGAGCTTATATTACATTTCTATAATAATATGTCCTCTATATTATTTACAAAGCCTTTCCCTTGCGCTCTACTAGACTAAATCGCATGAAAGTGGGTTTTTGGTTTTATGAGTACTGTGATGAAGTTTGCTGATTGGTCGACCCGAATAATCCTTCTTGAAATAATATTCCATAATCGTTGACCAGTGGATTCCAAGATTATGAGTCTCATATTATTGTGATAGCTTTTATGTAATTATATTGTCGACGAAGTAGGACAAGTGACCACCTGATCTTCCGGTTTGTGAATCAGTACAACCAATGATAAACATCGCTATTAAGTTGTTTGATACCTATGATATCTTAAAATGTTACGCATTCCTTTTCTGTCCATCATTCTTTTTCACTACACGGACTAGGCAAAATGCCTGTTCTGCCTCACAGTTGTTCTGTCCATCTTTTCACTGGCCTTCCTACATTCCTTGAACCTCTTGGCTTGTAGTTAAATGCTGCTTTTGGTAATCTTGTTACGTTCATTCTTTCTACATGTCTAAACCATTTTTTTCTATATCCTTTGATTTTATCATTTAATGGATATATATTTAACTCTGTTCTTATATCTTCATTCTTTAACCGATCCATTCTTGTGTAGCCTTTTGTTCTTCTAAGGAAGTTCATTTCTACACTATGTATTCTACTTTGTAATTGTTTGGTCATTACCCAAGTTTCACTCCCATAAAATAATGCAGGAACTGCCAATGTTTTATAAGACTTCAATTTAGTATCTCTTCTTGTTTTGTTCGTTAATGTCATTCTTTCATTAATCTATCTTTGTTTCAGTTTCTTTTATATTATTATCCTTCTTTTACAGCTCTACAAGCGAGAGGAGACGTTGGATTTCTTGTCAATCCTCTTTCACTCATCTCTGTTCATGATTTTCTTTTTTTTTTTTCTTTTTTTTTCCATTCACTAATTTTCAATTTAACAAGGTCACCCTTTATTCCTTGCAGTCTATTTTTCTTTGGACTGCCTATTATTTTTCTTTCTAGCATCATAAAATGTAAGATTTTTTTAGGCTGTCTATTTGTATTCATTCTAAAAACATGTCACTTGCCAATTTAGTCTGTTATTTCATAAATTCTACATTAATTATCTTGTCATTTACAAATTTAATATGATCTAATTATTGGTTGTTTCTTATTCTCTGTATTCAACATTCACATATTGGTTCATAGATATTGCCAATAATTCTTCTCTCAAATATACTCAATGTAATTTCATCTTCTTTGTTTGTTGTCCATGTTTAATATACTGTAAAAAATGAATGTTGCAATTTTATAGCATATTTATTACAGTTATTCATGTATTATATTGACCTTGTTATTAATTTAAGTAGTCTATAGCCTATATTAAGTCAGATGTGCCGTTGTCACTCTCGATGGATTAGTGGTTATCACACTTGCCTCCGGTTCCGAGATTCGTGCATTCGAATTCGACCGATGAATTTTTTCAAGACGTAAAAATCTTGAGTATGGGTTTCTTCAGAAGTAATGTAACACCGTGGATCTTGTGTCGTAGATTTATGGTACTTAAAAGAACCTCAAGCCAGAAATAAGAAAGACCTCTGAGAAAACGTTATCTAGTCTTTCAGGCCAGCCATGAATTATGACGCTAAAGATCACAAACGTTACGAAAAAGTCGTTAATGCAAAATGCTAACTATCGTACGTAGAAACATTTTTTTAAAACTTTTTTTACTTCTTTTTCTGTTGCGTCATGTATTTTTTTTTTTCGTTACTTGTTCCTTTCTTCCTTTCCATCTTTGTTACTGGGTTTAAGTTTGTTTCTTTTTTAATTTAAATACTAGTATCTAGAGAAGTGTTCACACTATTCAAGCTCCCAAACATAAAAACTTCTATAACATATAAATTAATCTAATTAGCCCAAATCACGCCGAGACGTAGTTGGTTAAAGCAATACGCTACAGTTTTGAAGGTTGCTGATCGATTACACTGAGCAACAAAAAATATACTTTTTTTTTGTCTCAGAAAGAAAAATATGTGATTCTGATAGTATTTTTTCTCCTGAATTCAAATATGATATCGATTTTTCTCCATCACGCAAGGTTTCCGAGAGACAGGACTTTATAATTTCAAACACTTCAATATTTTCTACATTCGTAACTGCACAATATTCGAACATTCGGACTCACCTGCAAAGTAAGAAATTACTATTTTATGCTATATTTCGCCTGTGGAACATCCCTCTTGATGGTCCAACAATAATCGGCCAGCATATTAAGATTCCATTATTTGCCTTGATATATCTTTTCCATAGCTGAAACCATTTGAGTTAGCTCATTTGGTTTTATTTTATAATGGACAAATGGACGAAAAAACGTTTATTAAAAAAATAATTATTTAAATCCATTAATTGAAATTGAAATAAAAAATTCCCAATACATATTTGAAAACACGATAAAAAACTGCATTAAGTACAACTATTGGTACTCATGAGACAAAAATCATGTTGACCAATGTTACCGATGGAGCCAGGAATTTTAAACTAGTTGAAGTTTCTGGCGGTACCATGGCCCTATGGTCGACCCACATGTTCTTGGGGAAAATGCAGCCTCGCGCATATTATCTAAAAAGGTGAGAGCCTTAATCTCCTACTATCCTAAGGGTCTCATAAGCTATATAATGGGATCACTTTACTTTTAACTAACTCACTGGCACTATCGAACCCGAAGGTTCATGGTCGCACGTACATAAGTTGTCCATTCATCTCTATCCTGAGCTAATGGTTTGCAATCATACCCTGTATATTTCAACTCACTCAAATATCAAAAATAAATATTCACTATGTTAATGGGATAAAACCAGCTACAACATTTGGGGGACCCGACATGCTGACATATCACCCGCACACAGCCTACATGATCTTACACTTCTGTGATTAACACATATGGATATGAGGCTGCCAGCCGACTGGTGCCTTCGCGCCATGGAGTTTTTTTATGTGAATGGAAAACACAATTAAATTACGTATATTAATGCACGTCTGACGGTAAAAATATTATTTCATAGCAATTGTAGCATCTATCGTTTAATTGTAGCTACAAGACGGTATTTTTATACAAGTACTATCTCATTATATTTTAGAGAAAGCGTTCCGAATTTTTTCCGTCCCTTATTTTTAATGTTTTGCATCATACATGAACTTCTAGATCGCAAAAATTTGTTTAGAAAATACTACATTCGGATCATTATCGGTCAGAGTTAAAATCAGAGAACTTGTTCTCAGAGGTTCAAACGTTAAAGATGACTGAAAAGTTGAGTTAATTGAATTTTCTATAATCAACAAATGGAGTGCATCTCTTGAAATGATATAGAATCTAGTACTTTGAACCTAAATAGAACATCGATGGAGAGGTACGGACCCATTAACCTGAGGAACTAGAAATTAATTTAGTTGCTGTACTGAAGGCGTGCGCTTAATTAGATCGTTATAAATTCTTGTCTAGCCAGACAACATCTTCTTGAAATTCCTGTGATAGGTGTAACATCATCATCAGTAGGTCATCAACCTCAATTTGTTACTCGTAATTTATTCAGACATAACATGATCCAGTTTTTCTTGTTATAACAGATCATGGAATGCGTACTAGATAATTTGTAACTGAAATTCATTCTAAATTTAATACTGTATATGTCATATTGCTCATTTAAATCAAGAATTAATAAAATTAGGGAAATATCTCGATACAGCATTTTATGGGATAAAGATATAACAAAAACAAAAACGAAGATTAATGATACAATTGTCAAAAATACAATAACATATGTCTCACATGTCAGAGATATGGCATTAAAAAGTATGAAGAATAGACAAATTACATTCAACAGAAAATATCTGGCGACGCGTTTATCATCAAGGATTTCACAGGAAGAGAAAATAAGAATTAATGTTACGAGAGAAAGGATGAAAGTGCAAGGATCTCTCGTAGGAACTACTAAACCCAACACAAGATCGTTTAGACACGTGAAAAGAATGGCGGAAGAGAGATTACTGAAGAATATTTATGAATGAAATCCGACATGAAGAAGAACGAGTGGAAGACCAAACATAACATGAACTAAAGGAGTAGTCAGAAAAATGGATAAAATAAGCTTGAAGGTAGGGGTGTTAAAATAGAGAGGAATAGAGATTGTCTACAGAATATTGAAATTGGCAATGCCAAAGAGAAAGAAAAATGATGAGTACAAATTCCTATATCTTTAATTCCTTTAATTCGCAAACGATCTTAAGATTTATTTAAAATGCTAGAACAAAGGAGAAAGAAGATAGAGAATCAGGAATAAGAATAATTTATAGATGACGTTCTAAATTTTGATGTTAACTGTATACTAAATATTTATTTTTATTTTGTCGAGATGCATTCTATTTTGTGTTACGAATAAAATATGCAATTACATACATGCATCTTACCCATAATTTACTTTACAAACGTGTAAGCTGAGAAAGAAGAAAGGTACATAACGTTTTAGTAAATAAAAGATTATACACACTCATGATATATTTGTCTTGAATACACATTTATTTTACTAATGCATTCTTTTGAAAGAAGTGAAGAATATTTTGTTTCAAACAAAAAAAATAGGAATGAGGTCATTATGTAAACAAAAAAATATCTGGGTTCCGAATATTTTCATACTTATTTTCCCCGTAATAAAGACAGATGTTGGGTTGATATTATAATCGTCAATTTCATCAAAATCATAATATATCTTAATATCATTGAAATTAAATCAGTGAGTTCCCATATGAACATATCACAAACACAACAATGTAATTGTACAGTATCATCATCATCATGAACAAATTCGTTTTAGGCCATGTGGCCTGTACGGTAAACCTAGCGAAGATGGTCTTGATCTTTCCACCGATGTTTTGGTCTTCCTTGGTCCCTATGTCCAGTTGGGGTATATTGGAATGCCAATTTTGGAAGTCTATTTCTTGCCATTCTCCTCAGATGATTTTTCCATTCTTGTTGGTATCTTTGTATATCTTCATTTAAACTTGTTACTCCAAGTTTTCCTCTGATAATAGTGTTCCTTTGGTGATCCAGTCTATTAACTCCTAACAATGATCGTAAGAAGCGCATTTGGCTTACTTGAAATTTATGAGAGTTTATTTTATTTAAAATCCAAATTTCACTTCCGTATTTTAAAAATTGGAATATATGGGAATTATAATGTTAAGAAATTGTAATCGGGGGTTGAAATGTTAAGTGTAAAAGACGATTTTATTTATAATAAAAGTAACTATTTCATTGTCAGTATCGATGCCGTAGGTTAATGGCCACTCGATCATAAATCTCTTCATACATCCCAATTCTGAGCTAATGTTTGCCAATCATTTCCTGTATAATTCACTGCCCTCATATCATGATTAAAGTTTTTTTCTCCCCTCTCATACTTGGCTTACTTTGTGTGGTTTTCGTATCCATGCCCCTCTTTCATTCCCCATTCGTGCCATATCTCTTGCAAGCCTATCCCATAAAGACGATATATCTCATTGATATGTAGTCCTCTTAATTCACTTATCTCTTCGTTTATTATTTATACAATCCATGTTCCTATAAGGTAAGGTAAAGGTGATCCCACTACAGGCCTCAGGAGGCCTTTGGGGCAGTAGGAGGTTAAGGCTCCCACTTTTTCTTGACAATCGGCACTTGATGTCAGCCGGGTTGTCAGCCCTGCGTGACGGCCGCCTTTACCCCAGAACAAGCGTCTGGTACTCATTTCAGTTAGAGGCTGAGTCGACCCCAGGGCCATAGTGCCGCCAGAAGGTTTGGGTCAGTTTAAAAATCCTGACCCCACCGGGACTCGAACCCTCGACCTTCCGGCTTGTAGCGCAGTGCCTTAACCACTACGCTACGGCGTGCCCCCGTTCCTATAAGGTTCCTATAAGGTAAATATATTAAGTTTTATTTTAAGGGATAAAATTTAAATTGGAATGTATGAGAATACTGTAATATTAAATTATAATTGGATTGAAATTTTATTAGATAAAACAAATAGTAGACTTTTTTAGAACATATATTTCTGATTAATTAATGCAATTACTTTTTATCAAATATTCTAGTTGGAATATGCTCTTAAATGTTAAATTGTTTCTATATAAGAAAGAAATAGATTAATGTTTTTGAATAAAAATAATGGAATTTAAAACATTTTCAAAGTATTCGTTTAGAATATGTGTAGTACATCCCGACGCCTTTGTATCACGCCCGTAATCGATTTTTCAGAACGTGAAGTTCTGTAAACGGTTTCCTATTGGAGTGAAGTAAGGACGAGGATTGTGTCATAGATTTACGGAACGTTATATAAGTTCAAATCTGAAATAAGGGGCCTCTATGTAAAATTTAATGAAGATTTTAGATTTACCGCATTTGGAAGAAGATCCATCTTGAAATAAGATACCTCTTAGCAATATGAATCGCTGGGCTAATGATCTGAAACGTTAAGAACTTCAAATAATATGAATTTTAAAACATATGTCCTAAAGTGCTGTTATTTTGTCTGATTTTATTGTGTAATGATGAATATTAAATCAGTTTTTAAGACTTGATTTAACAGTAGAATATTTGACTCGATACCAAGTAAATATCGTTAAATGATCATATAGAAATTAATTACTTAATTACATTTACATGTATGTGTTAAATTATGTAGTATTTTCCTAACAAAGAGAGCTTTTATTTTTTACTTATTATTAATTAGCGTAAAAATGTGGTATTTCGCCATAGACCAACTGAACAAAGTACAGTTGTACTTGCTGTATGTATAGCTTGAAAACCCCAGTTTTCGCGTTGGAAAAAAAATGAATAAAAAACTGCTCTCAAATAATATAATAACCAGACATGCCAAAGTATTGAGATACTGTACAAACCCCAGAACACTCACGTCAAAACACACATGACTCCAAAAAGACAAATTGTTGGTGATATCAGAGATACCTAAGAAATAAATAATTATTATTTATTAATATTATTGTAATTATTGTTGTTGTTATTATTATTGTTATTATTATTATTATTATTATTATTATTATTATTATTATTATTATTATTATTATTATTATTATTATTATTATTATTATTATTATTATTATTATTATTATTATTATTATTATTATTACATGGACTCTTACTTTAAAGGAGGAAAGTAGATTACGACTATTTGAGAACAAAGTTGTTAGGAAAAAATTTTGACCAAAGAGAGATGAACAGACAGGTGAATGGAGAAAACTACATAACAGTTAGTTGCACGGTCTTTATAAGAAGCCAGATAAAATAAGAACAGTTAAGTCTCGTAGACAACGATGGGCAGGAGATATGGCATGAATGGGAAATGAAAGAGGTACATGGAAGCTTCGTGTAGGAAAAGCAGAGGGAAAACGCCCAATTGGTAGACCAAGAATGCAGTGGGAGTATAAAATTAATTACAATTTGAGGAAAGTAGATTATACAGTGAATGACTGGAAAGCATTAGCTCAGGATAGGGATGTATGGAGAGCTTATGTCCGCGCGGCCATGATTCGATATTGCTAGTGAGTCAGTTTTTATTATCATTATCATTTGTTTATTAGCTGTTTGAACTGGCAGTGTTGAAGGCAAAAGGCTTTCTCTTTCCCTCCATTCAGTAAAACAAAATATTGTATACCTAATAATTACATATTAGCACACCATAAAAATGTAGGTAAATATTTATATATTTTATAAATAACTAATATTAAAATTAATCTAACTGTGTAATTAGAGTAACAAAAAATAACAGAAGCCACGAATTATTTTGATGAAAAATCAATTTCAACGAATAGATTTACTTGAAAAGAAGTTTATATCTGACAGTCCCTAATCTCTTGTGATAAGGAGTTCCAGAATATATGAGTTTAGGAAATAGAATAATCTCTTTGGAGCAGCACACAAGTAATTCACCAAGAGGAAGAAGAAGTTTGGGAAGACCAAAGAAAAGATGGAAAGAGCAGCAATTTGGAGCCGGACAGGCTAGCAAAAAGCCTAATCCGTAACGAAGAGGAAGAATTAGAATAATTGAAATTGTGGCATGGGTTGTCAAGAAGCACATTACTTTGTGATTATGTCGCTAGATATAATGATACTAATACTGTACCAGGTAGGGGTTGTTCCTGGTGTACTTGTACGTATCATGGGATTGCGTATTATTATGTCATTTGATGTAAACTTTGTGAGAAATATGTCATTGACATCCAGATTACACATTCACGGTCATGAGAACAAATACATTGATGTTTTATTTCATGTACTGCAGTTCGTTTCATAGAGGAAATGCATGTGATGATCACTACTACAGTTTCCGGTTGTAAATTACATAAAAAGTGGAACATAAAAAAGATACTTTGTACCAGATCATAAGGCAAAGTAAGACATCCTGGGAACTAATTTATAAAAAATTCAGAAAATATATTTGGCTAGAAAAAAATAATTTCTTGAAAAAAAGATATTTAAAGAAAATTAAGGAACATTTATTGTTCCATTCGTGACCAAGGAACTTGGCAAATCAGAACAAATGCAGAATTACAACTGTTGTACAAAGATCATGTCATTGTTACTGATATCAAACTAGATGATTCGAATGGATGGGCAAAGTTCTACGAATGGATAAGAATAGAATTTCCCGAAAGCTCTTAGATGATACACCTGGTGGTCGGAAGATCGGAAATCCCAGACTAAGATGCTTAAATAATAGGCAGACTGATTTTACAAAGGTAGGCATAAAAAGATGGAGACTGAAAAGGCTTTAGATTGGAATGATTGGGCAGCTATCATGTGGGAGGCTAAATCTAAACTTAAAGGGCCGTAATGCCGATGATGATGATGATTATGAGGAGGAGGAGAAGGAGAAGCAGAATTTCTTGTTGAAATTTCATTAACTCTATCTATTATTTCATTAATGGAGTGCTGTCAATGGGCAGTATTCTCCTAACAAGTTATGTCTTTTAACAAATTTACTTATTGTCTTTTCAAGACATATTGTAAATTAGCAATAAAGGTATTAAAAAATGTATTTAATTAATATTACAAATAATTTCACATGTTATATGTAGCGCGTCTACAGAAAATATTTAACACAGCCTTAGACATAGGCTACACAACCTACTGGTAAATATTCAAAAACCTATATTCCATATGACCAAAGATTATAAAACATAACAAAGCAACATTTAATAAAAATATTGATTCATATATAAACGGAGTCTACCGCTGTGGTCTCGAGGTAGTGTACTGCCTTGTCACGCAGCGGGCCCTGGTTAGATTCTCGGTTGGGACAAGTTTCCTGGTGAGGTTATTTCAGGGTTTTTCCTCACCTGTAAGACAAATGTCAGGAAGCTTAGGGCCCAACGGTCCCCGAAAATCATCCGGCCATCATAATCATCTTTATCATTATCATCATCTTTCACCGGTGTGGAAAGCAACGGGAAGCTACCACACCTATAATTCCCTATAAAGCTGCAAAGCATAGCATGAAAATGCTGTGATTGCAGTGTAAGAACTGCCCTCGGGCAGAATTACTACGGACTGGAATAGAAAGAATGAGTTCAAATCGGATCCCCAAAGCTGTTTATAATTATATACCAAGAGGACGAAGATCACTGGGCCGTCCTATGAAACGCTGGAGGGAAAATTTTCTATAGGATCATAACAGGCCTTGGCCTAATACTTGGAAGGAAGAAGAATGAATATAAATGGAGAGCCTATAGGCCTATACATTAAATGCCTGCTGATAAAAATGTCATAATAAGTCTATATATTTCTATTCTAATTTGAAAGAAATATACAGTCATGGGTCTCGTGTCGTATATTTATGTAGGGTTATTAGGTTTGAAATTTCCGTAGAGGCCTCTGTGCAAACTTTTCGGAACTGTTACGCCCAGATTTAACTGCGATGGTAATGATCTGAGTTGTGAAACTCAATGCTAGCTAAGTGACTAAATAACCAGTCAATATTCAAACATCTCCACACCTCAACTACCTGTCTCACACTACAAATAATTAGAATAAATGATTGACATTCTATATACGACAGAAGTTAAGAACTGAATACTTTTAACTTTGAAAGAAGGCAAAGTTTTTGTGAGTTTGTGCTTGTTAGTTTAAATATTCTGTTCACAAGCTTCACGACATTTTATTTGTTCCACTTAAGTTCAACGAACAACTGCGGAAATTCCTAGTTCTGTATTTGAAACTCCAATATGTAGGCTAGCTAAAGTTATCAGCCTTCAGAGCAAAACATGCGTACTCTTAAATATATTCTGCAATAATAGCTGCCCAACCAAGTTTCCATTGTCTAATCACATGTAATCACTCAGCCCTGATAGTACGATTTTCCATTTTTCGCGTCATCCACATACTTTTGTTTTCTCTAATGATTCTAAATGTTCTTAATATTTCCAAAAATCCACTTATATGATGTCCGGCATCGTAGCCCAGTGAATAAGGCAAGATGACTTGGCGCAGAACTACATGACTTGCGCTAGTTCAGATCTCCATGGGAGACGAAATTTTCTCATGGAATTTCTGCCAGTATGGGACCGGTGTCCACCCAGCATCGAGAGGCATTTGGGTAACTGCAATAAGTAGCAGCTACAGGTTGAGAAAACCTGCTATAAAGGCTGGGGATCGGACATGTTGATATGTTACTCCTATATTGGCTAAATGATCGTCTACCTATGTGATTAGCACATATGGATGTGAGGCCAGCAGCAGGTTGGTAGCAGGTTCGTAGGCCAACGGCCTTCTAGTCTTAACGTATCGTGGGAATTTTGTTCCAATAAAATTATTATAATCTATTATTTTCACAGATGAACAAATGAAAGGAAATCTGATAGCCTACCAAGCAATGGAACCGAAGAATACTGTAGGCCTATATTAAATTCCAAAAATACAACTTTATGATTGTCACTTTGACAAACATGCCAATAGCTCCCAAAACCTAGATTCTTCTATAGCAGCGATACCCAAGTCACGAACAAAAGGGATACACAGAAAAAAGTCATGATGCAGGAACTGCGTAAACTAAGCGAATCCCTCAGCAAGTTGAATTTATGGTCCCACTTTGCTGGTTTACGGAATATATATTTCATTTATTAAATTGTTTATATTCAATTTTTGTTGCCAGTTTATTTAAAAGTATCGGGCCGTAGGGAAATCAAAGAGCAATTTTTAATTTCAAGTTCCAGGTAAATCTAAATTTCTAATGAGGGAGTTAACTGATTTTCTGGAGAATGTCTTCCTTGTTTTATTTCAATAACATATACTGAGTTTCGTTGCCAAAGTTGAAAATTGTGAACACTAGAGCGATTTTTAAATTTTCGTTTCAGCTGAACTTCTACACCTAATTGATCATAGTTTCCTGGTTAACGAACTTGACTTTTTTAAATTGCTATACGCCAAGTTTTAAAAAAACTATTTACCAGTTATAACAATAGGGTTTATCACGATATCTAATAATATTGAAACACAATTGATACAAATAATACTATTAATATAGTTTTATATTAGGTTTTACCAGTATCATGTTTTATTTGAAGACTACAAAGGAAAAACAATCAAAGTCCACTTTTCACAAAAATTGAGTTACGAGTATATTATCATTCCTGGTATAGAGAGAGTACTATTATTTTAAATGTCAATACATGGAAATATCATTCCTAGTCCACGTAAAATTGGCTTCAAAAGAAAGCGTAAATGGAAGATGAATCGAATTCCCACACTTGTATGTTAAATCAATCAGAGTCCACCCAGTTATAAATAAGAAAGAGTGTAACTGATTTTCGGTATAAATGTTTGTAAACCTGAATTTCAATTATTGAAAATCAAGATGGCAAATTATTTTCTTGGGAAAAGATCAACACTGGAGTAAGACAGGGATGTGGACTTTCACCGGTGCTTTTCATTATAGGCCCTATACATGAATAAATTAATAAATGAATGGAGGAAAACACAACGAGGATATATACCCATCAATAGGAACCTCAAACTCGATGCTATTCTTTTTGCAGACGATTTAGCTCTTCTGGCACTTTCCGAAAATGATTTACAACGATCAATTTATAATTTACAAAAAATAGGTGCCAAATTTAATATGGAAATATCAATTAACAAAACTAAAATTATGGCATTTCATGGGAAGGACCCCATACAAAGTAAAATCTGTCTCCAGAATAAAATTTTAGAGAGATCTAATCAATTTAAATATCTTGGATATTATCTCTCTATCTGGAATGAAAAGGATATCCCTGAAAAAGTTACTAGTTATAATAAAAGTTTAGGAATTATTAATCAAGTTATGAAACCATCCCTTGTACAAAAAAACACCAGATTACTTTTATATAACACTTTGGCTAGACCAGTGTTGACCTATGGTAGTGAAGCATGGACACTAAGAAAACAACATGAAAGCAGAATAACGGCTTGTGAAATGAGATTCATGCGCAGAACAGCGGGTTACACCAGATGGGATCGGAAAAGGAACACCGATATCTTAAAAGAATTGAAGACTACGCCAATTTTGGAATATATTAAACAGTACCAACTAAATTGGAAACACCATCTTGAAAGAATGAGTTCAAATCGGATCCCCAAAGCTATTTATAATTATATACCAAGAGGACGAAGATCACTGGGCCGTCCTATGAAACGCTGGAGGGAAAATTTTCTATAGGATCGTAACAGGCCTTGGCCTAATACTTGGAAGGAAGAAGAAGAAGAAAATGGACAACAATGTTAATTTGTACAAGATGCCCATCCCAGTAACAAGCCAGAAATATAACAACATAAAAGAACTGAAAAACGTTTGCTCACATACAGCACAAGACTTTTTCTGAAATTTAAAGTATGAAAAATTAACATTTCTGGTGTAACATTGTAACATTGTTTTCTTAACTGTTACTGTTCGTTACTATTCCCACCCAATTTTGCAATTTAAAGAAGAAAAATGATGTGGACTTCGATTGTATTTCATACAAACATGTACTGACAGTGTTCCCATTGTTGTTTTCATTGTTAAATTACTCTT
Organism: Diploptera punctata; assembly: GCA_030220185.1. Classification (NCBI taxonomy): domain Eukaryota; kingdom Metazoa; phylum Arthropoda; class Insecta; order Blattodea; family Blaberidae; genus Diploptera; species Diploptera punctata. The sequence continues at coordinate 1,100,736 of JASPKZ010009377.1, read as the reverse complement.
CACAAATATCAATTACAAAACAATAATAACTTGTTATACAAACAGTGTTTCATACAATGTTATGTTCATAATACTTTTATTGTATGAGCGTTTTTAATTTTTCTTTCAAATTTTCTCAGAATGAGAAATATGTAACTTTTATTGTTTTTCTTCTGTAGTCTTCACTTAGATTCTTTATAACGTGGCCATTTTACTTTTTAACCCTTAAATTCGTAATGTATCCTTTTGGATAAATCAGTTGGTTTAATTAATTTAATATTTCAAATACATCAGAAGAAAACGAACAAAAAGAAACTACTTAAAATGTGTGTATAATTATGCAATAAACATAATAATAAGTTACACAAGATTCCGTTTTCACTGCGGTCCGCCTCTTTCAAATAACTAACAGAAGAAATTTGTGTTTTGCCAATTTAAGGGTTAAATAATCGTTTCCTTATGTATTTCAATTTTTAAGGCCGCTATGTAAATATGTAAAATTGTGGAGCGTAAACTCCAGTTATAAGGCCCCCATTGTAGTTCCATTCTTTAATCGTGCTAATGAATGATTAGGAATAGATCTTCTCCTATGTTATATACATTGTTACTATGCCAGTTCACATAGTGCCAACATGTAAATAATAAATTTATGTAAGTAAATGCTTTAAAATGTGAATTCCTAGAACTGACAACATTGTAAATTCCACGCTTTTTAACTACATGCCTCAACAGAGTTCTGGGAATCAGTCTGTCTGTCAAATTAAGTTGAGGTAGAAAAAAATAGGGGGGTGAGTTGGAAACCTTACATGGATTTAACCTTCGGTCTTCCGTATACTACTTCATAAACAGTCATAAGATAAAAACTTGAAATATATAGGCCTACCTTTTGGCAGGTGCCATCGTCCTCAACAATGTTAAAATATTATATTTAAAATGGTATCTGGATGCCGTTCGGAAGTTAACTTCCATCATCAGCAGTCACACAGGTTAATTCCTCCATAAAACATTGGATTGTTTGATAATGGTAAAGCTGTAGATGTAAACTTTAGAATAGAATTGAATGATTTCTTAACCTGCACTCCAGTAGAACATCATTTGACAGTGGATGGATTCCTATCTATAAATCCATCCATAGTAATTCTGCCCGAAGGCAGGTCTTTCACTGCATTTTAATGATATGTTTTGCAGCTTTACTAGGGAATTATAGGTGTGGTAGCTTCCCGTTGCTTTCCACATCGGTGAAGGATGATGATGATGAGATGATAATGATAAGGATGATCATATGATTTCGGGGACCGTTTGGGCCTTAAAGTTTTCCTGACATTTGTCGTACAGGTGAGGAAAAACCCCGATAAAAACCTCACCCAGAAAAACTGCCCCGACCGGGGATCGAACCCGAGCCCGCTGCGTGACAAGCCAGCACGCTACCTCGAGACCACAGCGGTGGACTATCTATAGATAATGAGTTGTAAACTTTTGAAAAAAAAAAACAAGGAAGGCATATTAAAAGTTGCCCAAAATGATTCTGACGTAGATGATTAAGAAGAAGTCATAGATACGTACTGACATGCCAGTTCCTTCAAGTAAGCAAGTGAAACACAATTTCAAACAAATACTCCGTAACGATGTTTTTAGATAAATATTGCAGTGACAATGCAGAGATCAATCATATAGTTGCTACAACTGTACATAGAAATATAATAGATACATATAGTCTGTTATCAATTTAATCCAAATACCAAACAAAATTGTAATGATAATATATGTATAAATTATCAACACTAAGAGATCATGAATATTAATATATGCATACATATAATAATAACAAATTGCGCACAATTTGTGTATATCAATTTACACAGTAGTCTGATGGATTTCACTCGGTTTTTACATATTAGTGCATGGTAACGGTCAAAATGTTGTTCACAGAGTTCACATATACAGCCTGATTCCGGGTAGTGGTAAGTTTTTGTCTTGCATATTTTATGATGGTAGCCATGAACCGCGTTCGAATTCACAAAGTGATGCAGTTCCTGGTTTGTACCGGTCCATGATCTATTCATCATAGCCTCTGTCGAGTAAAACCCCTGCCAAAACGTTTTTTTTTCTCCCTATCCTCCAACAAATATGCATACAGTATTAATATTTCGTTTTAGTATAAGCCCTTGATTTGTGCTAAATAATTTAACTAAACAGTTGGTGGCACTCTAATGAGGGTTGACTCTAAATTTATTGTTTATTGTTCCAAGATCTGTTCAAAAACGTGTTATAGTATGTGATAAAATTTAACGCAAAAAAACTGGACCTTGATATGTCTTACCTGTCTTATAACCTGTGCTACCTTTATTAATATCTACGTAAACTAGAATACATTTTTTTGCATGTTATACTTTGATACATCCATGTAGCCCATTATGATAATTTTTATTTTAATTGAGGTTATTAGATTATCTTTCTTATTTTCGGCCGGATGATGATTAATTGTATTTATCTCCGAAGCATTTTGGTTCGTTCCATCCATTTGGCTGACTGCCATCAGATGTTAATGTACGTAATCAAGTTCAGTTGCTGAGCGAGTTTTCTTACTAGCATTTGATTCTCGTATTCGGGAGATCTAGAGTTGAAATCCGGTGCAAAACAACCTGGCCGTGACATTCTATTAAGGAAAATTATAGGTTTGAAAGTAATTATCAGTAACTTTTTCATCATTATTACCAAGTCATAATAATCATTAAAAAACAAATCGGCCAACTGGAAAGACGTGAAAAACACGCAACATAACCTTAACATCCTAGTAATACCTACGTTGCCTGCTAGATGTCTCATTCGGTCAGTAATTTGACCGCATACCATTCACGACATATGTGGTAAATACTTACTCACTGGCACTATCGAACCCGTAGGTTCATGACCGCACGGACATAAACTCTCCATACATCCCTATCCCGAGCTAATCATCTCCAATCATTCCCTGTATAATCTACTTCCCTCAAATCATAGTTAATGTTATTCTCCCACCCCATTCTTGGTCTACCAACTGGGCGTTTTCCCTCTGGCTTCCCTACACGAAGCTTCCATGCATGTTTTTCATTCACCATACGCGCAACATATCCTGCCCATCGCAGTCTACAAGACTTAACTGTTCTTATTATATCTGGCTTCCTATAAAGACCATGTAGTTCATTGTTATGTAGTCTTCTCCATTCACCTGTCTGTTCATCTCTCTTTGGTCCAAAAATTTTCCTAAGAACTTTATTCTCAAAAAACTCGTAATCTCATTTCCTCCCTTAAAGTAAGAGTCCATGTTTCGCATCCATATAATACAACTGGTAGAATAATAGTGTTATATATTATGAGTTTAACGTTTTTTTGAAGGGAGTTGGGACATCAAAAGTCTCTGCAATGCATAATAGCACGCATTTCCGGAATTGAGCCTATGTTTAATTTCTTGTGCATCTCATTCTTATTTGTGATTATTGTTCCTAGGTATTTGAAAATAAGTTAACTAAATTAACTAGATCTGGTAACTCCTAAAAAAGGAGAGATTATAATTCAACATTGGGCTACGCCATTATAGATAGATGGGTTTGAAAGCCATTATCAGTATATATTTCTTCATTATTACCAAGTCATAATATCATTAAAAAGAAATCGGTCAACTTATACTAGAAAGACGTGAAAAACACAACATAACCTTACAGCTTATTCTATAAAACTAAAAATTCCTGCCCGATATTACCCTGTATGTTAAAGCTTCTATAACATTTTTTGAGATAAGAGAATGTTATGACAATCTAATTCTAGAGATCCTGTATTCAAACTGAATAAGTTCATTTCCTTTCTCCATCTCAGTATTAAAGTCAATTTTAGTTAGGAATTTAATTTCCTGGAACCATTTAACCACAATCACTATTTTATAATATCATTAAAATAAAATAAATTATATACATAAAACATTTGGCAAACATAATTAGAAATATATTGCCTATTAAATGCAACTAAATATTATGGACGTGATATGACATAAGTATGTTGAGGTATCCATAGATAGAATAAATAAGTGTATAGCTTATGGACTCCATTTACTATGCCCCTGTGCTCTGCTAAGCGAAGCGAAATTAATTCATATATCGGAATCCATTTCCCTAAGGACCACATCCACCCATGCGCACAGGTTCTTAGGCGTTTTCCTAACGGTTATCCCAAGAAACAATTAATAGGAATATACGAGAGTAAACATTTTATTTATACCACCTTTCTTCAATATCGAATTGACCTAATTAATTAAATGTTTTAAATTTAATTTAATCCAGATATTCTATTAACATGTATTGGAGCTCTACCAACAGAATATAAAACAAAGTAAAACGAATAACTAAATAACAATGTATACAAGCGTTACTGCTATAAAGTAAATATTCTCTTTATTAATTTGCTTAACTGTTATGTTAGCCGCTGGATGGCAGTTGAAAGAAATTTCCGCTACCTCCTGTGTGAATTGAGAATACTACATGTATAAGAAAAATTGTATGTTTGTCTTGGAATTCTTGGGTAGCTCAGTTGGTTAGAGCGCTAAAGGTACAGACTTTAGAGACTCGAGTTCAAATCCCGACTCAAGCATTCTTTTTTCTTTTCATATTATATATATATATATTATATATATATATAATATATATATATATGCGAGAGAGATACTTTTTTCCCCATATAAAGAGGAGCAATGAATGTGTAGGCATCTACATTAAAGTAGGCCATGTATTTCTCCATTAAAGCCTAGGAATGCGTGTATTCGATAAATGTGGAGTCGTCGACCGAGACCATGTAAAAAAGAGGTTTGTCGTTTCGCCGGTCTTTACCCGCAGGGAAACAAGTGGTGATAATACTATAGGAAGTTACATTAACACAAAAACCAGTCCAGAATGACAGCACCGTGTGTCATATAAGGTATTTAATAGTTATAGTGAGTTGACACCTATTACATAGCAACAAGTGCCTGCGAGGCTTAAGTGGATTTATTAACTACATGTTTCTAGATTAAAAGTAGATCAACAGTGATCTCGCTCAATGGCATAAGCGTGCTGCTAGTTCTATAATATGTTTATTACTTGTAACAAAACAATGTGCTACTATCAATCAAACGGTACATTTTTAATTGGTGTTTACCAGGCAACATGTTCAAATCCTAAGCCGACAAATCTGACTCCGATTTCTTCCCATTTTATTCAGTGAATAAAAATGATGAATTGTAATTTATTTTTCAGGACAATTCATGATAAACAAATTAGAAATTCACAACGTTGGTGGATATAGTTATCTAAAAGACTAAAAATTATATTGTTTATAAATAAGAATAAAAATACTAAACCATTTTTTTATTTAAAAAACATGTAAAAGTTGATTTAAAATGATAGGCAATGTAAGCATTTATTTATTTATTTATTTATTTTATGCCGTTAATTGTTGAATTTCTGGTTAAGAAAACTGAAACTAAATTGAATGTCTGGGTCACGCTAACCAAGTGAATCCCTGTACTGTCTTCATTTCGACCTTGACTTTTCGGAGCTGTCTCTGTAAATCTCATAATTCTCGTTAGGGTATTTTATCAAAATAAATAATTTATATAATAATGATAATGATAATAATAATAATGATGATAATAATAATAATAATAAACATAGGCTACTGCTAACAAAGTTATAGCTACCACTCAGTTTTGAAAAGAGTTAAGTAGTTTTTAAAGCAATTCAGAGAAAAAAGTTGCAAAATATTAAAAATATTTATTTAATGGTGAATAATATATTTGATTTCCCGATTCGGTATAGTATTAAGTGACATAAAATAATTACTAATTTATATGCAAATAATGAAAAAAATTTAGGCCTATGTAATAAAGGATGGTTCAGAACTTAAGTAAACCAAGTCCAGAAAATGTGCTAGGACTATTTCCTAAAAACCCGATTTAAAAAAATTCTAAATACATTTCGCATTGGTCACATTTTAATATTAAATATAAATCCTTAATGCAAACAGAGTTTTTAAATTATCCCTAGAATTAATTACGGATTAATAACTCTTACCATCTTCTTTCTCCAAATATGAGATGCTGGACTTGGTTTACTTGTGCTATGAACCATTCAAATAAGAATAAAATGTAAATCCTCTACTCGTGTTCGAAGTAGTGTAAGGTCGAAGGATGAGATTAGATGAAGTTCCTATTACTGAAGATCTATGATATACAATAATGCCAACTGAACAGGCCTGTTGAACATCATAAGGGCAGATTAATTTAAATGGAACGAAATGAATATGTGAATATGGCAGGGGAAATCCCGAGGAAATCCTGCCCTAGGTCCTATTCGTCTACCACGAACCCCTCATGGAATGACCGAGAAGCGAAATCGGGTTCCAGAAGTGGAGGAAGAGTGTCTGACGACTTGCTCCTCGGAGTCGCCTAGTAAATTAAAGAAGTTAAATTAAATCAGAAAGTTTTATAGCCTACTAATATTGATTTGTCTAAGTTAGATAAATGACTATATAGGCCTATTGTATTACTTATTGGTTTTATGGTAATTTTAGTCTAGCCTTTATTAAGAATTTCTAGACCAAGCTAATTTAGTCATGGGCAGCATATGATCAGTATCCGGAAATAATCAGACATCTAGAAGGCAACTAGGCACATCTTTATTTTTAAGTCTTAAAATTATTTTACGAACATGAAAATCTTTATATCCCAGACCCACGGCTTAATCCTCCCGGAAGACCTGCTCCTTGGATTTTTCCATCCTAAAAATCCATAGAATCTGGCCGACTCCGGGTTTGAACTCGCGACCTTCAGGACTAAATGTAAGCAACATAATCACTAGACTATCGCAGCTGACATAAATATATTAGAGAAAAATATCAACCATGAAATGTAAGTAAAATATATTTCATTAACACGCATGAAATACCATAGCAGAGAGGACACTGTGGTTCACGATCCCTCGGTTATGGCACAAGGATGAAATATAATTCTAGCCTTACATTTCAGTCCAAGAAAATTCCCATTATTCAAGTTATAGAAGTAAAAGTAAAGTAGTCCCACTACAGGCCTCTGGAGGCCCTTGGGGTAGTAGGAGGTTAAGGCTCCCACTTTTTCTGGACAATCAGCACTTGATGTCAGCCGGGTTGTCAGCCCTGCGTGATGGCCGCCTTTACCCCCAGAACAAACGTCTGGTACTCATTTCCGTTAGAGGCTGAGTCGACCCCAGGACCATAGTGCCGCCAGAAGATTTGGGTCAGTTTAAAAATCCTGACCCCACCGGGACTTGAACCCTCGACCTTCCGGCTTGTAGCGCAGTGCCTTAACCACTACGCTACGGCGTGCCCCCAAGTTATAGAAGGTTGTGTGAATTGTAGGACTCGGTTGGATATGAATGAGATAAGAAAACTCCCTCCTCGATAAATGTATCGAAGATTCTAATCTTCTTGAACTAGTGAACTACATGCTCGCTTCTGTTACAACGCTTTTTTTTTATCCCATTGCAGTACTTAATAGGACCTTAAGGTAGTAGGAGGTTAAGGCTCCTATCTTTCTAGACAATCGGCAAGAGATATCAACCGTGCACGATGGTCGGCTTTATCCCCAGAAACAAGCGTATGGTACTCATTTAACTTAGAGGCTAAGTATACCGCTGGTCCATGATGCCGCTAGAAGGTTCAGTCTTGTTTAAAAATCCTAATGGTACCGGATCTCGAACTCCGGTCTGTGGTTCCGAAATTCGCGGGTTCAAATCCGGCCGATTCGATGTCCATGAATGTTTAAGGGTATAGAAACCCTGAGTATGGCATCTTCCCGAAGGAAAGAAAAGCCATGGGTCTTTTGTCATAGATTTATGACAGTAAAACAATCTCTTGACTGAAATAAAATGTCTCAGAACAAAATTTATCGGTATTACCATGCCCATTTTAAAATTACGATCCTAATATTGTTAAAGAACTTAAAATTGAATTATTGATTCAATGTTTACGAATTGCGTTCCGGGTGAGAAAAAAAATCAGAGTTGAGTGCCACTGTTATTAGAAGGTATCTGATTAGTATACCAGGTTTTTTAGAAGGTATCCATAAAATATATTAAATTTTATTTTTATTTTACTCCCATTTGGGGACTAAAGCTTCGTCAAACTTCGGGCAGGTATTGATATCATACTACTTACTGAACTTAATTTGTGTTATTTCATAGGTTATGTAGATTAGAATAGCCAAGGACACGTTAGTGTGTGTTCTTAAATCTCTAAATACGTTTGTTTCCTTTTTCCTATCTCCACTCATCGAGTTCGCTCCATTGATTTTTAGAAGTATTATAAATTCACGATCGCTAAACATCAGTATTTAATAATAATTTAATTTGAGGAGACAAAGTATACTTACTCAGTTAGAGAAGTAGTCCAATAATAAATGAACTTTTATAGATTCATGATGTGTTCCGTTGAGGTTTATTCAAAATTAATATACAATTATAGAATATTCACCTGAAAGGTCCGTCTCCTCAACTTAATTATCATTTAACTGTAGCGCTTTCGGGACTTGTCCCATCATCGGCAGGATTTTGAATCCTGCCGATGATGGGACAAGTCCCGAAAGCGCTACAGTTAAATGATAATTAAGTTGAGGAGACGGACCTTTCAGGTGAATATTCTATAATTTTATATTAATTTTCAATAATAAATGGTGAGAAATAATGAGTTTTTTTGAATTATTATAAATTAAGAAGAGAATTCTTCCTTTATAAATGGAGCATTAAGACGGTAAATAGATTTACTCTATTTTTTTACTAATTACATTTTAGTATAGGTTAAAGTGATCTTATCATAGACCTTTACCGTAGTAGGATATTGTCTCCCAAATTAGTATTTTAGTGATGGACGTCTTTCTCCCCCAGAACATGCGTCTGGTACTGCTACTATTGAAGACTTAATCGAATCCAGATTCACGGTGCCACCAGAAGCATTAGACTACTTTAAAAATCCCGAACCCATCGGGGAATCGCACTTGAGTCCTTCCGACTTGTAGCATATTGCCTTAAGCAACCACTCTGTGACATGTCACATTTCAATGTATCAGTCAAGGAAAGTATGTGATCAACAACATTATTCAAATCCATTTCATCATTATGATAAGCAAATTATTATGTTTAAATTATAGTACCTTCTCGTTATGAAATATATTTTGTTTAATTAGGCCAACAGGAATTGCGAAATAATATTAATATTTAAAGAGGCTAAACATTTATTCTTTCCAATAAAACACGCGAAGAATGTTAACATTTATTTTATTCTAAATCCTACTGTAATATTTTATTTTCTTGACTAAAATATTTAACCTAAATTAATTAATTTTATCGCCGAAATTTTAGATTTGTTCATATTTCATTAAACATTATATTCATGCATTTATTTTAATATAAAATTGATATATCTGCGAAAAAAATGAGATAAACATTTAAGAATTTTTAACCCATCATTACACCGTAAAGATAAATATGTAATTATTATTGTTGTTATTATATTTATTATTATTATTATTATTACTATTATTGGGGCACGCCGTAGCGTAGTGGTTAAGGCACTGCGCTACAAGCCGGAAGGTCGAGGGTTCAAGTCCCGGTGGGGTCAGGATTTTTAAACTGACCCAAACCTTCTGGCGGCACTATGGCCCTGGGGTCGACTCAGCCTCTAACGGAAATGAGTACCAGACGCTTGTTCTGGGGTAAAGGCGGCCGTCACGCAGGGCTGACAACCCGGCTGACATCAAGTGCCGATTGTCTAGAAATAGTGGGAGCCTTAACCTCCCACTACCCCAAGGGCCTCCTGAGGCCTGTAGTGGGAATACTTTACTTTATTACTATTATTATTGAAAATCATATCAATATAACTATATACCACATTTATTTAATTTATGGGAGTATTTAATACAATTTAACTATAATTATCGACAACAACTTCACAAATATGCCTACAAATATCTTTAGGATATTACTAAGTAAAGTTTTTTTTTTCCTTTCATAAAAATATAGAATTATATTTGATTGCTTATTTTAGATTTTGTGATATAGTTATTTATTGTTTTTTTCTTTTCGAAAAAAAGTAATTTCGTTTAGCTGATTTTGATTTTTTAGACTATTACCTATTGAATAAATTGAGAGAAGTAAATAATATAGATGATAATGCTGATATAATTATAATTAATATAATTATTATTTTCGTATTACCTACAGTAATACAGGATGGACCGCTCGAATGGACCTAATTTCAATTGCTTGTTACTGGCAAACGGTTGAAGATAGAAACTTAAAACAACGTTCATAGTACAGAAAAACTCACCAAGTTTCGAATCCTGTCGGTAGATGGCACAAAGATACGTTTCTCGTTCTTAGATTTAATTGTTTGTGAAAATGGCGACTCCGCAGATGAAAGCGCAAGCTGTTTTGTGGTATGCGGAGTTTAAATCAATCATTAGAGTTCAAAGGGAGTTCCGGCGTGTGTTTAACCGTGATGCTCCAACTGCTAGAAGCATAAAGAAGTGGCGTGATACATTATTAGCTACAGGATCTGTGTTGAAGAAGCATGGTGGTGGTCGCAGAGCATCCGATGAAATGGTAGCAATTCAAGCCGCATTTGAGCGAAGCCCCCGGAAGTCATTAAGAAGAGCTTCGCGGGAACTTCAAATACCAAAATCGACATTACAACGGATTGTCCACAAACGCCTCAAACTGCACGCATATAAAGTGCAGTTAGTGCAACGTCTGGAGCCGAATGACATGCCGAAACGAGTGGAATTCGCCAATACGATGCTGGACCGTCTCGGCGCTGATCCTGACTTCATGACCAAGATTTTCTTCTCGGACGAAGCCACTTTCCATTTGTCAGGCAAGGTAAACCGGCATAATGTGCGGATCTGGGGATCGGAGAATCCTCACGCTATTCAAGAGCATGTTCGTGATAGTCCGAAGATGAATGTTTGGTGCAGTTTGTCACATAATAAGGTCATTGGACCGTTTTTCTTCGCCGAGAAAACTGTTCGTGGTACCACATATCTTGACATGCTGGAGCAGTTCTTCTTTCCACAAATTGAACAACTGCAGCCTAACATCGTTTTCCAGCAAGATGGTGCTCCTCCCCACTGGTCCAATGAAGTTCGTACGACTTTGGACAACATTTTCCCTGGCCGTTGGATTGGTAGGGGAGGACCAATCGCGTGGCCCCCGAGATCTCCCGATTTAACACCACTGGATTTCTTTCTCTGGGGCTATGTCAAAGATAAAGTTTACACCACCCCAGTCAAAGACCTTCGTGATCTTCGTGAGCGCATCATAGAGGCTATTGAGAACATTCCAGAAGACATACTCCAACGTACTTGGCAAGAAATTGTTCATCGCTTTGATATCGTCACAGTGACTGCTGGGGCTCATATAGAGATGTGGTGATCTGGATATCAAAACTTGGTGAGTTTTTCTGTAATATGAACGTTGTTTTAAGTTTCTATCTTCAACCGTTTGCCAGTAACAAGCAATTGAAATTAGGTCCATTCGAGCGGTCCACCCTGTATTATAAATTGTAGACTATAATGGGTTTCATAAAATTATTAATGGTGAATAATTTAATATGTAAAATATAACTAAAAAAATATTGATTCTTTCCATTATAATGAGAAGAAAAAAAATATGTTGTACTCTATTTTTATCGAGCTGCGATGTATTAAACTCTACAACATTATTCACAATCTATTACATACTCTTATTTGTATCATGAAAATTACACCTGCAGGCTTTACTGATGTAATGTCAATTCCACCAAAATTATATTCAGAACTTAGTGACGAATGACATAATGCAATTACTAAAATTTAAAAGAAATATATCAATTTAATATTGTGAAGAATTTAAATATCATATTTATTTGAAATAGTAAATATTACTGACTTTTTGTTTGCTATTTTTTATGAGTACTTACTTTTTTTTCCTCTTTCTTCGCTGAGATCGTCAGTTGAATCTTCTTCGTCATCCTCAGTCAGCCCAAGACTATCAGCAACATCCCCAAGTGACCTTCCTACAGAGGTAACGGCATTCAAGACTTCGTTGCCCTTCAAATCGATCTTCAGAGTATGAGTCTTGAGATATCTTTCCACTCTATTGTAGATCATGCTTTCAAAATCTTTAGATTTGCCGTCTTCTTCTTCACTGATTGCTCTTGGGGCACCATCTCCAGAAACTTCCAGGGGCGATCCTGCATTTTTAACAACGGTGACACCTTCTGTCACAGTAAAACTGTCCTTATTTCCCAAAACTTTATCCACAAAAGAAAACAATTTATATTTAACGCAAGAAACAGTATCTTTCCTTAAGCAATCACTATATATGGTGTCCATCAGCTCATCCCCATTTTGAATCGAGTTATGACTGTGCTGTTGTAGTCCTCTAGCTTCCGCTGGAGATACCGGAGATTCTACGACGCTAGACGCCGGTAAAGCTATACAGATGGTAAAAATGGCTGACGACAGGAGAAAAACACGCCACATTTTACAGATATATTTTTTATTCCTGCCCCTGGAATGTTTTCTTCGGGGTTGTAGCTTGTTCTTTGAAGGGCAACACTAAAGAACTATGCTTTATATAAAGATTGGATATTACTGCTCTTCTTTTTAAGGTTATCCTTTCCCCCCACTCCGCCAGAGTTACCCATCCTACAAGAGCAGGTAATGTCATGAGTGAAAACATATGCTTCACCAGTTTGTAATAAATGGGAGTGGCGTGTGGTAAGAGAAGAGGGGATGAGAGGAAATAGAACTTTTTTAAAGATACAGGTGCGTTGCATTCCCCCCTCACCTCACTTTTCCCCTTGTTGAAAGATTAAAACTTGATCTGTACCAGTTTGGAACATGGGGAGGAATGGCCCTTCCTGACTTTCTTTTCACGATTTAACCTGAATAACACTGGTCTTTTGAGAGAAAGAAATTACCTCCCCTTTAGCTAAGGTCATTTTTTATGTTATAGGTGACCCAGCTCTTAATTCTGATATGTAGGGAAGTGTCTTAATAAAATCAGAGGGAAAGTATTCTAGCAATGTTTACTTATCTTTCGTTCTTGCATTTCATGTGTGGGAAAGTGAACCTTTCAAATAATTCTATACACACTTCATACTACACACAACTGTCTGGAGAGGTTAATACTTTCATTATTCACCTTCTTTATGCTCATGAAATCTGTAACTTTTCCATATGATTCTATGATCCAAATAAACTGCATTTAATTTGCCGGTATGGAATTAAATAATACACTTTGAAGTCTGCACTTCAATTAATAATCTATTAATTTTTTTCAAGCATGCTTTTAGAAGAGATTCTTATATAGGATGAGTAAAAGAATCAATTGGCTGAAAAATGTTTAGGATTAAATATTACATACTCCATATATGCCCCACACAACCCGCACGGGGACACGGATGTTCCCTAGCGGGAGTTTCTTAATCAAGTTAAATAAATTGCGCTTATTTACCTACACATGTCAATGAGTAACGTGTGGTTAGCACATCGCCTCAATGAGAGGTCTATTACGCAAATAAGGTATAACTTGAATGGATGACGAACGGTCAGATTTTGCACAGAGGCATTTTATTCAGGCTTGAGATTCTTTTACAGGCTCGGGACCCACAGCTTAAATTCCGTCCTGGAGGACCTCTCCATCTTAAAAATCCATCGACCCCGGCGACGTCGGGGCTAGAGGCAAAGAACATTACTAGACTACGGCTGCCGACTGAATGTAGATGATAATAATAATATAATAATAATAATAATAATAATAATAATAATAATAATAATAAATATTTTGCAGGTTTTTCAACAAATTGTATTAAAAATATTGAAAGCGGGGCTTTATTATGAGTTCAGATGATAATGGCCGAAGCGTAGATGAGAAAGAAATTTTAGACGTATTCGTAAACATTTTCGCCCTTAAACTAAGATTATATCGCTTCTAGGAATTTTAGGTGTATCTACTATTGTTGTATTTGTATTTTGTCATATATTGACGTTAATGTCTGTTTTAATAACTTTGCGAAATTATGACTATGATAATGAAGTTTAAATCCAGAATATTCTTCGACTATTGAGGAAGAAAAAAAAATGGTCGGCACTAGATTTTCAACCCGAGACCTCTCGAATATGAGTCCCAGACGCCACAGCCTGGCCCAACTCGTTCGCTATTCGTATATTTGTACGAGGTATTATTGAAAATTTTAACTTATATGTGTGAGTAAACATGGAAATGAAATTGTAGTGTCTCGAGAAATCAATTAATGGTACATTGAATAAATGAAGATAAAGGAGATATACAATTCTTGTCATATGTTCATAGTTTGATATGAAAGGGAATATGATGCTTTGATTCATGTGTAGACCTGAATCAAATTAGGATCTGACATAATATAATTATAAATATAAAATATTTTCTTGAAAACTTAATGTAATAAAAATTAATATTGGTCCATTCATTCTACTGAGAGTGGATATGAAAACTTCCTGAAATAAAAAGAAACATTGGATAAATTACTCTATAACTAACTAACTAATTAATTTACTGGCACTATCGAACCTGTAGATTCATGGCCGCGCTGACATAAGCTGTCCATACATCCCTATCCTGAGCAAATGTTTTCTAATCATTCCCTGTATAATCTACATCCCTGTATAATCTACATCCCTGTATAATCTACTTCCCTCAAATTATAGTTAATGTTATTCTCCCACCTCATTTTTCGTCTACCAACTGGGCGTTTTCCCTTCTGGTTTTCGTACAAGAAGCTTCCATGCACGTCTTTCATTCCCCATTCGTGCCTCATGTCCTGTCCAACGTAGTCTACGAGATTTAACTGTTATTATTACATCTGTCTACCTATAAAGACCATGTATTTCATTGTTATTTAGTCTTCTCCATTTACCTATCTGTTCATCTCTCTTTGGTCCAAAAATTTTCCTAAGAACTTTAGGAACATTTTTGGACAAAAGCTATAAAAATTTAATTATTTTAGGAAAATTATTTTACAGTTATACTAGATATTAAATTCTACATCATCATCATCATCATCATCCAGGGATTAAGCATGTTGGTTCGTTCCGGTTTCATAAAAGCTAGAATTGTTAATATTGTCCAGACCATCTTCTGTGTGGGCGTCCAACATTTCTCCTTCCGTGCGGTTTATAATTTAGCAATAATTTTGGAAATATTTCTTCTGGCATTCTATCAATATGTTCTTTCCCGACGTTCCTATATTTAATTATTCGGTCTGAAAGTTTGAAAACATTTAGTTCATTCCTTATATCGTTCATTTCTTTTCTTATCCAGCAGAGTATATCCTGCTATATTTCTTAAAAATCGCATCTCAGGTAATTAATATTTATATATAGCAAATAACTTTTAATAGGTGTTACTTGTTAATAAATACTGCTCTTTCTAGATTAATAAAATATTGTATATAAATATACTTTCACAACATCTTCATGCGCCCAATTAATCTACTGTCATTCTCCTCCACATCTCTCTGTCATTCCATTCCACATCATCCAATCCTTTTTCCCTCATTCTGCTTAAAACATCATCGATATATGTTATATTTGACCTTCTTCTTCTTCTATTAAGTGGCACCTATTCTGATATTCTTATGTAGTTACGTGAATTAAATCGCAAAATATTCTTCAACCTCATTTATTGTTGTAGTTTTTCTGTAAGCTGTCTGAGAACTGCGTATGATCTTGCCTTAATCTTCTCACAGCAATTTGCATTGAATTGCTAGATACATAAGTAAGATTCTAGTATAGAGCACTATTCTTCATCCCACAGATTGAAATCAAATCCCAAACGAACAATAACATTATTCCATACGCTGTTATACAATAGAAATAATCACATGATTTTATATGTGACACCATAGAGATTCTCTTTTAAGATTGATATCTGTTCTGTAATCAGTACATATTTTCACGTGGTAAGCAGGCAATATTTTTTATTTACAAACGCTTTTTAACAGCTCAGGTATTTGCTTTGTAATTCAAAGCTAGCGTCAGAAGGTCGTCAAATTTTACTCAGAAGGTCTTATTTCAGGCTTAAGGTACTTTGACGTTCCGTACGATACAGGACTCGTTTTGATGATCTTGAAGAAGATTTCCGGGCTGTAAGGCGGTGGTCTCGAGGATTGAAGTTCCCCGACGTTTCGCCAGAGACTGCGTCTGGCATCCTCAAGCCTCGAGACCACAGCCTACAGCCAGGAAATCTTCTTCAAGATCATCATAGCAACTCCGGCCGTGAAAGCCTAAGTCAATACAATAGGACTCGTTTATTTACGTACTTTCCTTTCGAAGAAATCCATGCTCAAAAGTTGTTTGATAGGCCCATAAAATGGAACCAGGTTGTCATTACATTTCTGGAATTCTCTCCTGGCATCCGCGTTTTTCTAACCCACTTCTGAGGTTGGAGCGCCTGGAAGGCGGAGTTACGTGGCCCCGATGATGTACGTTAGGTGATGATGGTAGAGATGCCACAGGGAAAGCCTTAATACTAAACATAATCTAATGAGATGAATATGATAATGATGGTTATGTTGGCCAGACGGTGTTCAGGGACCAATTGGGCCTTAGAGTTTCTGACATTTGTCTGACAGGTGAGGGAAAACCCTAAAAAAAATCAGCCAAGAAACTTGTCCCGCCGAAGATCTAACTCAGGACTGCTGTGTGACAAGGCAGCGTACTAACTCGAAACCACAGCGATGAATGAAGTTTTATGTCTAAAAATATCCATGAACCTAATTTTAACTTGCGAATCTGGGAACCAGACGCGAGTATGGAAAAACAGTCCGGGTTCGATTCCTAACGGTGTTTCGCGTTTCCTATAATTTCACGTTCGGTCACTGTAGGTTGAACTATAAAGCCATGAGTAGTGACTATGAAAAAATGGAAAATTTTATTACCGGACAGAAAAAATTTAAAAGGAAAAATTGAACTTAAAATACATCAACTAAAGAGATGTTCAATGTTGTCCAATTAAAACATTCTACATTTATAGGTGTATGGAAGCCAGATTCTGCTCCATAAAAGATACTCCGAAAATTAATTTTCAATTTGAACATAAATTATATTTTTATTTTACGGAACATAATGTATATACTTACTTACTCACTGGCACTATCGAACCCGCAGGTTCATGGCCGCGCGGACATAAGCTCTCCATAAAATTTTACCCCAGTTGAACCCATGTCCGCATTTCTTGACGGTTGTATTTTTACGGTATCACCTTCGTCGGCTTATCACCGGCATGGGTAACCCTATCAGCAGCAATGCTACCGCCGGCATAGCTCTCAGGATAATTTAAGCACGCAAGCCACTCCACCACGACAAGGTAAAGATACCATGGAGGGACATAATGTATATAGCATGAATTTCTTTAGATTGAAAATTTGTTCAATAGTTTCTATTATTATTATTATTATTATTATTATTATTATTATTATTATTATTATCATTATCATCATCATCGTCGTCGTCGTCGTTGTCGTCGTCATCATCATTATTATCATTATTATTATTATTATTATTATTATTATTATTATTATTATTATTATTATTATTATTTTATTATTATTATTACTCAAATAAATTATTAAATTGTATACTATGTTGACAAAAAAGAACTTTATTTTTTTCGGTTAAAGAGAAAAAATAAATTGAGGTAAAGAATCAAGAAAAATTAAAATAGTTTAATATTGTTGGAAACCGAGTATGTTCCAATTTTCATAACCATATTGAAAAATATATAGGCCTAAAATAGGCTCCCTTTAAAATGTGTTTATCGTAATTCCACTATTTTTTTGTCTTCATCATCTTTTTCTATGCCTTTTTTCCTACTTACTCTATACTTTCTGCTTCTTTTTTCTCCTCCTTATGTTGCAATTCTATAGTCCCCATAGAAAATCATACTATTGTAATTTGTAACGAAATGATAGAACCCATTGTTGTAATAAAAATCCCACCTATATTTTATTTGACATACGTATAAATAAATAAATGTAGCCTATGTAAAACTCCCAATTACACACAAACACACACACACACACATATTATATATATATATATATATATATATATATATATACAATTGACATATGATGTAAAGTCGATAAACCCGGAGTTACATTTAAGGCCGGTGGATTTTAACTTTGTATCTTCTGAATAAAATTCTCACAAATTATCATAATGATCATCATCAGATATTTCCACTTTTGTGCGAGTCGTCTCAGAAGCCTCCTCCACAAAGTTCTATATAACCACAATTTTTTCCCTTATTTGTTCCTAATTATAACTTTTCTGATAAAACTGAATTTGATCCATGTATCTGATTCTTGGCCGTTTCGGGTTTCTTCTGCGTTTCGTTTGCATATCCATAGCTTTTTCTGGTATTATTCTTCCCTCCACCTTTCTAGGTATCCGAACAAATTTTAACTAATTTTCTGCATTATTTCTCTCTTTAAATATCGTTTCTTATTTTGTCCTTTTGTTTTATTTTTAATATTCCTCATACATTTTATTTAACTTCATTGATTTGTATCTTGATCTGTTTTCGTCATATCCAGACTTCAGCATCATATGAGTCTGAGCTTTGAAATTTTGTTTTGGGGTATTGATAATTAATACAAAAAATACTCTTTAGAAAATAGCTGTTAGAATGATTAGTAGAAATATTATCAGAACTCACTGTAAATAATAACTTTAAAAAGTCCTCGGGAAGGGACTTTAAGCTGTGGTTCCCGAATCTGAAAATTTTGAGGCTCGTAAAAATCCTCAAGCCTGAATAAATAGACCTCTAAGCAAATGAAAAGCAAAATTTATCGACGTTCTTCACCCTAGTAATATCTTAGTTGCCTACTAGACGTCTCATTGGGTCGGTATGTTGACCGCATACAATTCATGACATATTTGGGAAATAACCTAAGTAAATCAACTTTGTCTACGTCCTAACAAAGGAGATGCTAAGTCCAACATTGGGGTGTTATCCCATTGTAGATGTAGATATTATAAAATTTAGCACGTTACTCTATTTCATGTGTGACTTATTCTGGGATTCTACCAGAATGCATTTGAAATTTTGCTTCTCAAAAGCTGCATCTAAACAAATTAAATTAGAGAGTTTGCAATGTAACCCAACTTGTACGTGAAATTCTGTAAATTCTCGAAGCACTACCTTGTATTTCATCAACAACATTCTGACGTATAGTAATCCTTAAAGAATAAAGTTTAAGGTGTACATAGTTTTTCGAATCCGTCTATTTAGGGAACATCCCAGGGACTTTTTTTCATATAGCAATTTATTACTGATCTTTGTTTTTTTATATTACTGTATATTGCGCAATATTTCGTCATATTTGAAATTTACGGCAAGGGTGTGGGTCCCTACGGCTATTTTCAATTTATGTTGACGCTTCATTCATACCTGCAACCGAATTCCTTGCGGTAATTTTCATGCATTCCGTGTCATGATCACTCGCCCATCCTACATATTTACTCCTTCACCCGTACAAATTATTAACCAAATTGCTCGATGATCCACAAACATATACAACTGGTCTTGACATTTGAACAGATTTACATCGGAGATTAACATTTATTGCAGAAACATTTTAAGTTTTTGCCGTTGCGAAATATATACATTTTTTATGATTTTCTGTTATACAATAAATGTTTCATATTTCCTTCTTTTACAAATTTTATCTTGGTGATCTAATATATACTTTGCTCGAATCTGGATCATAGGTTAGGGAGTTTAGTCCTGGAAGGGGTCATTCTGTTTTTTAGAACGTAAGAATTTTGATCATAGCTTCTTTTGGAAGGAAAATAAATGCTAGCCCCGTTTAAATTAACAATAGATAAAATAATTTAAAGCTTATATAATAGGCCACTTAGCACAACTTTTTAACCATTTCTGGACCAGTTTGAAATCACAAAACTAATAACCTGAAATGTTTAATTAATAATAACACTGAAATAATAATAATAATAATATATTATTTATTTTTAGCAGGTTTAGCAAGAAAGAAAGTCTTGTTCCATCAGGATAATGCGCGACCTCACACGTGTGTCGTTTCCGTGGCAAAATACACGAACTGAAGTACAAATTGTTGCCACACCCGCCTTATTCACCCGATATGGCTCCATCAGACTTCCATCTCTTCTCTAAGCTGAAAATATTCCTTGGCGGGCGGATATTCTCTTCAAACGAAGAACTGATAGTCGGAGTTACGAGTATTTTGCAGTATTTTGGAAGAATCTAATTTTCGGGATGGGATCAAGGCATTGTGGACCAAGTGCATTAGTGTACAGGGAGACTATATTGAAAAAATAAAAACAGTTTCAATGAGGTACCGGTGTGTAATTTTTTTTATCTCGTTCCGAGAACTTATCAAACGAACGTCGTATGTTTTATTCTATAACTTCCACTAACATTGTCCAATAATGACTGAAGTATAATAATAATAATTTAGTGAAACTTATATTTTGTATTATTTTAATTTATGAATTATTAATGAAATTTATAACCATTTTGTTACGAACTGTAAAAAATCTGTTATTTGGGAAGAAAAATGCATGTTTTTAAATATTGACTCTGATTTTTCTAGTAAGATGTTACGAAAAATTCGCAATGCTTCCTAAAACAACAAATAAGTGTACTAGGCGTATTTCATGGCAACTGAAGTAATATTCGCAACAAAATAAAATAAGATAAAAGTTAAAAATTGAAATGTATCTGTTGGTATGGTGCCGTCGTCCTCAACTTCGTTGGCAGCACCTACTAACTGGTACATTTTAATTTTTAATTTATGACTATTCACCTCATCGGAATTTAATATGAATTTTATTAGTATCGAAAATAAAATAACATTTTATTTTTTTAGCCTTGAGAGAGTATGACGCTACTTTTTCTCCTTCATATATATATTACAATCTATTTAACAGAAAATATGAAGTGTTTCTTTAATAATTATATTTAAAATGTACGGTTTTATATAGGTAACTGGTGTAATTGTGGAATGCCATCACGTTTTATAGAGTGGGAGTAAAATAATATTCTCTGTCAAGTTTTGAATTTAATTTCAATAAGCAGTTGTGAATGTAGTATAGACTTTAGACCTATGGGATGAGTTACAAAATATATGTTTACAGTTTTATGGCCTAATAAACTTAATCAATAATTATACAAAATAAAGTTAAATGACGTAACAAATAACGTTTCTGCGTGATGTAAGATTTTAATTAAAGTAAGTAACAATTCTTTGTTACGTGTGAGTTTATTCATTTTCCACAATATTTTGGGATGTAAGCACTTAAAATGTTAAAAATAAAAAATGAGTACCTGATAAATCAGTTGAAATGCAGAAGATGAAACATGGTTTCGAAAGGCCTTCATATTTTTAACTACTTGAATTTATTTCGAACAGAAGTTTATTTTAGTTGAGGACGACTGATTTATCAGGTATTCATTGTATATTTTTAACATTTTATTACTTAACCTCATTGTGCTTTAAAATGAATTTTAGAACTATTGAATATTTGAACACTTGAAAATATTTTAATAGTCTATATACCACTTTGGGAAGAAGGGAACAAAACATTAATTTCAATGTGATTTATCAAATTGTACATAGAATTCACACTATTAGTGTCCTTTCATTTTTCATAAGACTACTTTTATTAATATCTTATAGTTTATATCTTTATGTATTTTTATACATGTGTTTCAGAAAATAAAAAGTAAAAAGTCTATAATACCAAGCAACAACAAATAAACTTTTTTTGTCTCAGAAAGAAAAACAAGTGATTCTGATAGAATTTTATCTCCTGAATTCAAATATAAGCATAAGAAATTGTTTACCGTTTGCTCTAAGAAAAATGTTAGTAGAAACACTTGCAATGCCCCATTTTGATTATTGTGATACTCTTTTTACTGACCTAAATACTATTCTTACCCAAAGACTTCAACGTGTTCATAATTCTTGCATACGTTTTATTTGTGGTATACGTAGATTTGATCACGTTACACCATCCCTGGAACAATTGTCATGGCTTCGTCTACAAGATCGTAGAACCATCCATTCCCTATGCCTTTTCTATAACATATTACACACATCATTACCTTATTATTTATCACACCGCTTCACTAAACTCTCTGATACACATAAATTAGATACCCGATCCCTTGAGCACAGTGTCCTTTATATCCCTCCTCATCATACTACCTATTATTCCAAATCTTTTACAATTTCTCTTGCTAGAACGTGGAATTCCCTTCCACCCTATGTCAGAGACTGCCTAACTTTACCATCTTTCAGAAACAAATTGAAAATAAAATTATTAATAGAAACAACTCACTTATATTATTTTTTTTAAATTAATAATGTGTTTTTGCATTATTTAATGAAAATAGTTTTAAGATTTGTTAATATATTTACCTAATGCCTTGTATAATAAGCGATAGATTAATTCATTGTAGTTTATTACTTTCTTTGTATTTTTTTTCTTTCTTTTCTTTTTATGTATAGTAGATTCGAACTGTTACTCCTTTCTGTATTCATTCTATCATTAATTTAATTTTAATTGTATTTAGTTTCATTGTATTATTAGACATTATTTTCATTATTACTCAATATGACAGATAATTAATTGTTCAATATGACTACCATTGTAATTTTTTTTTGTATTCATATGTAACATATGTTTGTCCTGTTTGCAGTGAAGGACCTGCCTTCGAGCAGAATTACTATGGATGGATGGATATATTTATAATTCCATCGCCCAGATTATAACTTATGTATTGATACCGCATTTTATCGCTTCCAAGTTATAATTAGTTCATTTAATACTAGTTTATGATAAGTAATGCCATGAGTGATTTCCAATTTATCTAAAGAATTTGGAAATCAAGAGTGGCATTTGTTAGGACTATTTAACGAATAAAATTAAGCTGTTTACTCACAAATCATTATTTAACTATAGTTATTTTAAAATATTTATATATTTAATGTAAACGGCGATGTTTGAAAACAAATGAGAAACGATAGGTACGCTTCATCTGCTTCTTTTGTTTATCACTGCAACCAGATAATACTATTTATTGCCAAAGGAACGCAATATTGTAATAATAATAATAATAATAATAATAATAATAATAATAATAATAATAATAATAATAATACTTTATTTATTCTGGCAGAGTTAAGGCCATAAGGCCCTCTCTTCCACTCAACCAGCACAAATACAAATAAATATTCGACAAATATAGATATACACTATACTAATTATAAACAGTTAAAGATACAATAAATGTAGCAATGTAGATGTCATGTACAAACAACATTTTATAGGGTAATAACAATAATGATACGATAATAATAATAATAATAATAATAATAATAATAATAATAATAATAATAATAATAAAATATGATACATTATACGGGAAACACCAATTAAGATGCTCTCTAGTGGAGAAAAAATGAAACACATCAAACTGTATATTAATTCATTTTGATGTCGTATGATGTAAATATGACAATTATATTTTTCTGGATTGTTACTTGGGGAAAAATACATTTAAGAAAGTGCAAACAGTGGTTTCTTTTTTTGGTGGTATAATTAATTGCTACAAATGTTTTTATATTAACTCCCGCATGCGGTATGTGTTGACATTCATGCACTATATATACAATCTGGTAGCCGTATTTCTCACAGGCTCAGTCACTGCAAAATAATGGTCAGACCTGTTCAGAATATTAAAAAGGAGGAGCTTTCTTTAATATGGTAATTATAACACTGATAAATATTTCGCGTAACACGACTCTGATTGGTTGTAAAACAGAAATCATTGAAACGTGATTGGTCATTGACTCCCATTTGGGGCATGAGTTAAATAGTCAGAGAAATTTGTCTTGTAAATATATTTACTTCACCTGGGGGAATTCAGGCTTTTAGGCCTTGTCTACCACTCATCCAGGTTAGTTAAATTTAGAATAATTATATATACAACTAGTTACATGTTTAAGTAAAATAAACTATTTCACAGTATATATATATATGTGTGTGTGTGTGTGTGTGTGTGTGTGTGTGTGTGTGTGTGTGTGTGTGTGTGTGTGTGTGTGTGTGTGTGTGTGTGTGTAGTTGTCGGTTTACGCGTGGTTACAGATCACGACTGCCCCGATTGGGATCCCAGGTTCGAATCCTGGCCGTTTCAGATGGGTATGGTGTAGGCCATACCGGTATTTTTCGGGTGTTCTCGGAGTTCTCCAGTTTTCCGAATTTCATCCCACCGACACTCTTCATTTTCCCTTCCCCTCTCTTCACGTCTATCACTTCTCATTCATTAATCTCATATCACCTTTCACTTATTTTATGTTAGGAAAAATATTTTGGTTAGCATCCACAGGTGTTGAAAAATATGTGATTGGGAAGATCTAGTGAGGTACTCACAAGGATGATGCCTCATGACTCGGAGCCTGAACAATAAAAAAGGGCAAAAGGGGCCAATGTGAGTGGTGTTGTCCCTTCTCGCGGACACTGCCCCTACCGAAAAAAAGGGGGTATGAGTCATGGGATAAGAACTTGGTGTGGCGGATCCGGAATACGACCTGAAACTCACATTACATTGTAGAATATACTTCATTCCATTCAGCCATAATATGCTGGGATAGCGCAATAGATCTTTCAGATCACGATACCCAGGGCAGTCTGCCAGCCCAGTAAAAAAATCGTCAACTTAACTGTTCATGTGAAGATTGAGAAAAGATGACACAGAACGTATCCTGTGTAATAAGATTGTCATATCTGTCTGTTATTAAAATGAAGTAAGTTTTCTTGTCTGAGAATATATTGGTCACTTTGATCAGATGGAATAAGTAGCTAAATAGAACGCACAGCTACGCACTTTCTTAAGGGAGGTGAAGGTCACATATGGCCTCAAGTTATGTCCACATGATCCACACAGCATCCGACTTTCTATATTTCTTCCGTCTACCTTTAACAAGGTCAAATACCTGCCACAAACTATGTCCAGCAAGTGTCTTAACCCCTAGCAATAAAGATCACATTTCTAGGTTATATAAACTTCAAATTCCAACACACGTACCTTGTATCAACATCCTTTTGAAACCTTTACTTTTATGGATACTTCTTTAATGAGTTTGGTGCTATGTTTAATTATGTTTATGGGCATGTCTATTAAAGCGTATCCAATTTAACAATTACTGTATATTCATTTACATTTACAGCTATTAAGCTGTACAGTAGGTTAAGTCAAATGTGAACTATGAATCACGAACAATAAGAAAGAAATAATTGTATTGACATACTACTGTTACAAATTCATCAATAGAAATTCAACTTTTTTCTCTCCTATCCCTTAAATTTAAATATGTATTTATTATTTTATTTATTTATTTAGCCTGGTGGAATTAAGGCCTTATGGCCTACTCTTCCACTCACTAGAACAAATAAATTATACATTCAAATACAAAACCACAAAATATTATATACTGAACGATTGTCTGGCCAAGATTTTTAAAATACATAACGAAACTCCGTTGAGATCACTATTTTAAAATTTTAAGAAATATAAAATAGTACTTGAGACCTCAGTTGTCCTCAACAATCAGCAGTGTAGTATTGTAGGAGGCCTTTCGAAACTTAAGTTTCATCTTCTGCTTTCAGATTGGTACCAACTGAAAGCAGAAGATAAAACTTAAGCTTCTAAAGGCCTCCTACAAAACTACTATAAAAATACAAATAAGTAATATAATATTTAGTTTACAAATATGTTAAATATTAATACTATTTTTATTAAATAAAATAATAGATTATTAATTGTTAAAAAATTCTATTAGTGAGATGTTTCTGTCAGTTAAAAAAAAAGTTTGTTTCTGAAAGAAGTAAATTCTGAAGTCTCTGACACAGAATGGAAGAAAATTCCATGCTCTAGCAAGAGAAACTAAAAAGTTTGAGTAATATGATGAGGCGGGATATAAAGGACAATGTGCTGACGGGATCGTGTGCCTAATTTCTGTGTATCAGAGAGCCTAACGAAGTAGTGTAATAAATAATTAGGTAACGACGTGTGCAATATTTTATAGAGAAACGATCTTGTAGACTAAGCCACGGTAATTGTTCGAGAGATGGTGTAACGTGAACAAATCTGCGAATGCTAGAAATAAAACGTATGTAAGAATTAAGAACACGTTGAAGTCTTTGCGCAAGAATAGTATTTAAATGAACGCATATAAAATAATATAGTAATTACTATGCAATCATCGATTCTGGCGGTCGGGTGTTATTTCCATGATTGCCTATAGTTCCGATGTTTGCCGACTTCGTTGGATTTTTAAAGGCGTAAAGATCCTGATTATGGATTCTTTCCTCTATCGTAGATTTACTGCACGCAAAATAACCTGAAATCTGAAAAAAAGAGGCTTCTAAGCAAATTTTGTCGATCTTTTCACGCCCAGATTTGAATTGCGACGCTAATGAAATTACTTTAGCCGTTAAAGATTGTCGTTAAATAAAACATTAAGTAAGCCTAGTGTGAAATAGTTTATTTTACTTAAACATGTAACTTAGTTGTATGTATAATTACCCTAAATTTATCTAACCTGATTGAGTGGTAGACAAGGCCTAAAAGCCTTAATTCCGCCAGGTGGAATAAATATATTGAAACTAGGTCGTATGATATCAGTCTGCTAACAATCTCTCTTGATAGTACTTCCTCTTATTCTACTTCCTTAACAGTAGCCTATCCCCGCTCCTAGAATTCCTTCCTCAAGATATCAGAGGTTGCCGCACACTTGGCACTTTTAAGTCACGCTTATACAGTTACCTGTTGTCTAATAATTTATTTTTCTCTATTTATTTAAATGTATACTATGTTATTAATATTTTTTCTAGTTTTTTATATATCTTGTACATATTATATTCAATTAGTTAAATCTAGAGTAAGTGAAAATACATTATAAATAATACTTGTATTGCATTTATAACATGTAATCATTTACGTTTATTGTAATTCAGATGCAAGACTGTGTTTTTATACTTTTTAAAACCTGGTTGAGTGCTAGGCAAGGCTTTAAGGCCTTAACTATGCCAGGTAAAATAAAGCTATTATTATTATTGTTATTATTATTATTATCATTATTATTATTATTATTATTATTATTATTATTATTATTATTATTATTATTATTATTATTATTATTATTATTATTATTATTATTATATTTAAAAGACAAATTTTTCTCAGAACTTACTAACTCACTGGCACTATCGAACCCGTAGGTTCATGCCGCGAGAACATAAGCTCTCCATACATCCCTATACTGAGCTAATACTTTTCAATCATTCCATTTAATCTACTTTCCTCAAATAATGATAATTTTCCCACCTCATTCTTGGTCTACCAACTGGGCGTTTTCTCTTTGGTTTTGCTAAAAGAAGCTTCCATGTACCTCCTTCATTCTCTATTCGTCCCACATGTCCTGCCCATCGCAGTCTATGAGACTCAACTATTCTTATTACGTCTAGTTTCCTATAAAGATCATGTAGCTATTTGTAATGAAGTTTTTTCCATTCGCCCGTTTGTTCAATTCTCCAAAAATTATTCTCAAATACTCGTAATCTTTTCTCCTCCCTTAAAGTAAGTGTCCATGTTATAGCATCCACATAATATAATAATAATATAACAGGGAGAATAGCAGTTTTATATGTTTCTACTTTAACTTTTTGTTTTATTTTTTGTAAGGAGTTAGGATTACATCTCATTTGAGCAGCTGTTATCATGTTGATTTTTTTTGTTCTAGAACCCAAATCTCACTTCCATAGATAATAATTGGCAGTACAAGAGATTTATATTATTTTATCCTGGAATGTTTTGTACCCGATTTAATTTTAGAATATAATTTAGTAGTCCTAATATCTGCAAAATTATTGTAATTTTCTTACATTTTTTCTTTTATATGAAACATTCCAACCCAAATATTGAAAATTATTTTACTGTCTTAAAATAATTTTTTCGACTAAAATTTTGCTTCTTATCGGATTTACACAATTTCACTTTTTTTCCGTCGATATTCTCAAGCCTAATTATTTTATGATTTTGTTTAATTGAAAGAAACTGTGTTTAAATTGTTCTCAGTACTGAAAATTATACATTTATCACGTTCAAGGAAAATCATATTTTTAATGTTGTTTAAAATCTGAATTTCTAATTTGCAACCCTTGTTCCAAAGACAGTCCGGTGTAAATCTTTGAGAATTTGAATATATTTGATGTCCCCTGGCTGCGTTGCGGGCACCCTGTAGGACTTCATTGGACTAAAAGTAAGATACGTGCAACGTTATTTACAAATATGGATCGCACGGGCAGCAAACCGTACGTACTGTTGATAGTTCGTTACAATTAAATAGAGTCTAGTAGTAATATAAAATGGAAAAAACAAAACAAACAAAAAAAACACAATAGATAAAATACAATTACATTATGTTAAGTAAAGTTATTAAGTATTAATCATAATACACTTTGCTTACATATTTATTTATTCACGAATGAGTGTTGTTCTTATTTTGCGCGTTTTATCCAGAAATCTACCCATATTTATCCAATTTTCTGAGTTTACCATTAACTCGTAGCACTTTATTAGCATGACAATCTATCACGATTTGAATTTTGAATCTTTCCGGCAACAAATGACGCCTCCAATATTCTAAATCATTACATTTGTCTAATATATGCATTTCATCTTAAAAGCTTCGGCACATTAGATATATTCGCATATCGTGATCGTCAGTAATTTTTAGAAATTTCCATATCCCCAACCTAAAGAAGTGATGGGACAGTCATCTTTAAGATTCTGTCCCACTTCCACTGTATACAAACTCAACTGAGAGGGTTGCTGCTTCGGCTCCTCGGCCTTCAGTACTGATCAAATGGTCTCATATAGTATTTTAGACCGTTGAAGCCTTTGCCCATTTCCCTGGACAAGGCTCCATTTGTACTCCGAGAGGAATAGGATAATGTATGTTATGGGAGGATAAATAATTTAATTGTATATATTTAATTTATCTGAATCTAATATTTATATATATATATATATATATATATATATAATAAGTCATATATATATTCCTAATAATATATAAATGATTATATAATAAAAATATATTTAAATTTAAGTGGTTTATATTTATATAAATCTTATTATATAATTATCTCTATTTATTTCAAGTTTATATATGTTATTACTATTTATATATGGCAAATATCTGTTAATACTTCTTATATATTAATAAATATATTACTATTTTGATACTTATATTTTTATATCCTTATTATTATTGTTGAGGAGGTCATAACTAAAGATAAGTAACGGAAGTCTCAGAACTATTCAATACACCCTTCGCTTCTGCGGGTACGGAAGATGGCGTAGAAGAAATAAGATAAAACAAGCCTAGTTGAAAACACTGACATCTCCTAACAACATTTACTGTATGCTAAATTATAAAGCTTATAAAGTAATTGCTAGTATATGCGGGTGAATGCTGTACCTTAACAACAGATAAGTTAACACAAATTGAATCATCTGAAATAAAATTCTCCAATTTGTATCAAGTTATAATTACTAGACCACAAAAGGAACATAGGTTTTAGAAAATAATTAAATATTGAATCGATTAACATCCATCCATCCATCCGTCCCTAGTAATTCTGCCCGAGGGCAGGTCTTTCACTGCAATCATGCTATGCTTTGCAGCTTTACTAGGGAATTATAGGTGTGGTAGCTTCTCGTTGCTTTCTACACCGGTGAAGGATGATGGTGATAATGATAAGGATGATGATAATGGCAACATGATTTTCGGGTACAGTTGGCTCTAAGCTTCCTGACATTAGTCTTACAGGTGAGGCAGCACGCTACCTCGAGACCACAGCAGTGGACTCAATTAACGAATATAGTTAAAAAATACAGAACAAACTGTGCCAGATTCGAGGATATCGAAAGTTGGCCTGCACTATAATCTAAAAGGAAAAAATAAATACAGGCTGACCATTGAAGAGATGGCGTGAACAACTACTTTGAGATGGAACAGCCCGGAAAGCCGAGACCGATAATGATTATGATGTTCCAAAGATGCATTATTTCATCTATATATATATATATATATATATATATATAGTTCACCGCTGTGATCTCGAGGTAGCGTGCTGCCTTGTCACGCAGGGGGCCCGGGTTCGATTCCCGGTCGGGACAGTTTTTCTGGGTGAGGTTTTTATCAGGGTTTTCCCTCGCCTGTAAGACAAATGTTAGGAAAACTTTAAGGCCCAAACGGTCCCCGAAATCATATGACCATTATCATCATCATAATCATCATCCTTTACCGGTGTGGAAAGCAACGGGAAGCTATCACACCTGCAATTCCCTAGTAAAGCTGCAAGCATAGCATCAACATGCTATCTATGATTGCGTGAAAGACCTGCCCTCGGGCAGAATTACTATGGATGGATATATATATATATATATATATATATATGTGTGTGTGTGTGTGTGTGTGTGTGTGTGTGTGTGTGTGTGTGTGTGTGTGTCTTGAAAATGCTTGAGGATAGTGGGACGTCCTGTCTTACTCCTTTCCAAATATAGGATTATTTAATTTAATATTTATTGCGTTTGTATTATTTTGTAAACATTCGAGATGTTGGGAAGCAAAACGGGTTATGTGTTTGATTTAGGTATACAGCGCTTTAAAGAAGAATATCCTTCAATAAATATTGGAATGAGATAATTAAAAATATATATATATGTATACATTTAAATTAAATTGCCTTGGATAGTAGAAAGTCTCAAGTCGCCACATAGTTTGTGGTAAGTCTTGTGAAAGTGGTTCTCTTCAGACAGGTGGGGATTTTGTCCATAATTCAGAATATACATAAAAATGTCTGGTTTAAAGTATGTGACAAAATGATTTTTGCCGGAACGAAATTGTCGAGTTTCTGGTAAACTGTGTCAGTGATCCACAACAAGTTTCCATACTCGGTCCGAGTTCTCATCTCGAGCAACTTTTTATATCTCTTCTTCATTTTATTTGTAAGATTTATCTCCCTATCCACTACCTTTAAAGGAAATACCTTATTATACACAAATACTCCATTTCTAGTTTTGCTGAATTCCTCTTTAATATACCTTGGTGTAGGTTATATATTTCGGCAAGATAAAAAAGAAAATACTCCAATTAAAATAAATTATACTTAATTTAAATAGCATTCCTGCTCTCAATCAGAAGATGGCAAAATTACTGACAACTCGTGCTGCTGAGAAATTTGGTGGGGAGAAGTAGGACTGTTTCATTCAATTTATCAACACTGATTGGACTAGTAGGAGGTATTTAACACATTAGTGGTTGAGTTAATTTTACAGTCATGGTTATTGTGGTTGAATTCAATATTATTTCATTCGTTAATAGGTTTACAACCAACGATTGTGTTATTTTATTTAAATAACAGCACTCTTTAAAAGCCATGACCCTTAGAGTCGCAAGAAATTCTTGCGTGAAATGGCTGATAAATATTGCTCACAGGATTTTTTTCTCAGACTGGGGTTCTTTTACGTACCTTAAATCTGCGATTCGAGATACACCGCTTTACTTCCCTTCCGAAGGAACCCATACTCAATCCATGCCCTTTACTGCAAACTTAACATTATCCTCTCTTCTTCATATGTTCTCGCTTCTCTTCCCGTCTGCCTATGATTCGTCATATGTATGCTCTCTATCTTATTGTATCTTTTCTTTTTCTTTGGCATTTATTTCTTCCCCATTTCCTCAAGTGCGTCATTTAGCAGGAAGTTTCTTCTTAGCCAATGTCCCGCCCAATTCTTCTTCTCTTTTTATTTCCAACATCATCTTTCTTTCATCCCTTATATTTAGCACAACTCTCGTTCCTTATTTTCACACGTTTCATCCATACTTTTCAATACCGGTATCTAATTGATAGTGCTTTTAATCTTCCCTCTCCATTGCGTCTTAGTGTCAAGGTCTGAAATGGAGTAAGTCATGGGTCCTGCGTCGTAGATTTACGGACATAAAAGGACTTCAAAATTTAACTCTCCTTTCACGACTATCTTTAAACTGTAACACTAATAGCGTTTAGCTGTTCAGGAACTTCGGTAAATTAAAATACTCTCTACCACACTCTAAGCAAAATGGTTCATATAACCTCATTTAATTTCCCAGAAATCCATAGTATATATTTCTTTCGTTGTTAAAAACTTCTTTAGCTTTTCATATTCTCCGTTTGATTTTTTTAGAGCAGTTGAGAATCTAACAATATATAAATATTATTTATTGATATACATAGGAATGTATGGAAATATAAAATGCAACACTTCCATAGTTTTATAGAGTAAGCCCAACCAATATATTTCTTCACAAAATTTTCTCGTTAATTTTGAGATTAATATATTCATAGATCATTTAAATTTGGGTTTTATATTATATCACAGATGTATCATAACAACGTGTTTAATGACGACATTTTGATTTTGGAAAAATGGTTTTTATTTTTAGAAATGTTCTATTATGTTTGTTCAAATATGTTATTCATTTACAAAAAAGCTTTTAAACAAGCCTATTTTTAAGAATACGGCGTGGTATCATAATATGTCACATATAGAGTTATTAAATTAATTAAAATAAGTGAGTACGTCCTCTTCCAAAACTCTACATTTTTCATAAGACGACTTAATTTCTATTACACAATTTATGGACTTTGTTGAAGAAAGAGGTAATAAACGTATAACATTGGACTTTTCTTATTGTTTTATGTCTCACGTAGAGTCAGTATCATCGTCACTGTCATAATCCTGCCATATATTACTCCTACAAGAACGTTTACGACCTAAAAATGGATTTTTCAGTATTATTTTCACGGATGCCTTATCGAATGTAGGCATATTCTTTCGGACAGTAATTCTGGGTTCATACTAGGTCGAACCATTGACTCCAGTAGAATCCAAAGAACGTCTGCTGTCAGAATCCTATCTACTACTTCTCGTATAGCACATACTAGGAATTCAAGTATTTAGGACAAAGGGGGTAAAATGTGCATGTTTGTAAGCTTGTATTGAGATTCATGGTAGCCATTTTCAATAGTTGTTATTTTTTATTGGTATAAAAATGAATTTTTTTATAAAACCATCCCTCATATGTATTGACCCTTAAATTTTCGAAATTAAATATTTCATAGCAGTTCAAGTGTGTCAGGTGAAAACATCTTACGCATAACCATGTCGCTTTTATATTTAATTCTCATTAATAGATACTTTAATAACTAGATCATTATCTAGAATCTTTATGTGTGGTCAGAAAAATGTGTTTATATTGTCGTGTTCGTTATGTTTTTTCTACAGTTCATTGATCTCAGTTTTAATGATATTATGAAATGGAGAATATGGTTAAATTGATCATGGAATTCAATGGAATTACAATCCAAAATTTGCCATGGGGATTGAGAACAAACAGAAAGAAAGAAACCTAAGTCAGATTGGTCTGTACCTGTATTTGAAGGTGGGATCTTCTGAGTGAATATGAAACACTATCACTTCCCTCGACTAGCGCAGTAATATATTTTTGTTGTTGTGTATTGTTAAGTAACTTGACACAAATTTAAATAATATCCTAATTAAATAAAAATAAAATTTAGTTTTATTTGATTTTCATATTTATTAAGATATAATTCAGTGACAGCTGTTTCGGTACACTGTACCTTCTTCAGACATGTTAACAAATTATGAATTGTGTTATTATAGTACATATCAACTGATCTAAGCAGCAATACAACAATAATTTATTAACCTTTTTAAATTTAACAATGACGATTCATTCAAATCAAGTTGACCATTTAACAGTTTATTACTACTTTTCAATTTATTTATTTCTACTCATTCGTTTTCTGAACTTTTCTAAATTAAAAGTATCGAGTAAATTAAACTAGTGAATATTACATCAATTCCAGGGTTTATCATTCAAAATCTTCGGATTATTGATAGAACATTTACTCCTAGCGATTCTCTTTTTACCGCCATTGCAATATAGGGTTACAACATTGCCTCGAATGCAACTGATCTCCGGTTGGCAAAAGTTTCTGTATGAGGTTTTCGGTTTTTTCCCTCACTCGTAAGTCAAATGGTAAATTCACTTAAGGCCCGAATAATCCCAACACCATCTGTCCATGATAATCAGTCATATCACATTCACCTTGTTTAGAATGAATGTATGAGTGAGTGGTGTGTCTTCACTTAAACATTCCTGTTGTTTGCATATGGGCCCGAAATTGAGCTGATCACTCTCCTAATGAAGCGCTCTGTTTGTGGTCAAAAAACTATTTAAGTGATCCAGTGATTAAACATAATTAAAGTCAAATACACGTGGAATACGTAAAAATAAATTCAAATCGAAAGATTGAAATAACAAAAATATGGAAAGATTCTCTATCTAGAACTATGGCTATTTGATAAAGAAACACAATATAATGATCGTAATTAAAGTGATCAATTTAAGATGAATTCAGATCATGCTCTATTTTTCGACGAAAGTGTTCCTTCAGGGAAAATAACATTTATAAATTCTGGAAAACGGTAAACAGACGAACAGTGATTTTTGACAATAACATTACAAAATATATCCATCCTTAGTAATTCTGCCCGAGGGCAGTTCCTCCATGCAATCATAGCATTTTCACGATATGCTTTGCAGCTTTACTAGGGAATTGTAGGTGTGGTAGCCTCCCGTTGCTTTCCACACCGGTGAAGGATGATGATGATGATGATGGTCATATGATTTCGGGGACCGTTTGGGCCTCAGAGATTTCCTGACATTTGTCTTACAGGTGAGGAAAACCCCCGGTAAAACCTCATCCAGAAAAACTGTCCCCACCGGGCCCGCTGCGTGACAAGGCAGCACGCTACCTCGAGACCACAGCGATGGACTACAAAGTATATAAAAATATAAATTAATGTATAATGAAATATTTATGGTAAAGGCATAAGGGTTTATATTAAAAAGGGATTTTGAAGTATTGAGTGGAAAAATAATTTTATCATATGCTTGTGAGGTTTGAATTTTATGAACCCAAGACAAACGGTATTTATAAATAGCACAAATGTATTTTATGATCTACGAGATACTTTGAAATATAGAAGAGACAGAATTATAAGCCAATATATCTTATCACAGCTTGGAAAACATTATATTGTGGAGGAAGTAAGTGACTACCAGCAACAATTATTAAAAGCCCATGTTATGAGAATACTCCACTAGATTCCCAAAACGGACACTACTTTATAATCCTAAGGGCAACAGAGACTTGGGGAGACCAACAATGCTATGGAGTGACAACATCACCTAAATTTAATGAACCTTGAAAAGTAAGAAATATAATAAAAAATACGAGATCCACCTATTTAATATGAAATATTTATTAGAAGAGCAATTATGTAAATTAGGATGAATAAATTAGATAATAATTGCAAGGAATGGAGAAGAACGGAGTAAATTGTTGAATCAAGCCATGTCATTCTATTAATTTTATAAGTATAGCAGAAGATGATGAGGAAGCCTGAAGTTCAGTATAGGATGTGAAGTTAATGATTATTTTCTGCGGTATCTACAAATGTTCACCGCCGATTTGCGTTCTTATTCCAGAAGCATTGATTTATTTCAGAGTGTCGGACATTGTAGGTGAGACAGGGTACATTTTTGGAGATCCGAAAAAGAGTACGTGACCTTATCACTTACAATTTCATTGTTGAATTACCAAAGCATACAACAAGAAATGATTGCCTAAAGACAAAACAGAGATGACTATTGGATTCTGTACATGCAGTTAGCACTGCAGACCGGAATTTGATCAGAAACAGGCCGATAAAGTTGATGTGTCACTTGAAAACTGACGTGGCCTACTAATGGAAAGCAATATTTTAAAACTCAGGTAGTTGTGACCTCTTTTTGGTGGCTTGTTTGTCCAGTTTTGTCCATCCTTCATCGCAAACATGGCGAAATTGATGACATTGCAACTCATATAACACCATGCATCTTAAAAATTTGTTGAAAGTTTTCATTAACAGTTAAACTTTCATATGAGTTTTGTTTAATGGGCCTTAATTATACTCTCTAAGACCCATTTAAAATCGAATTATCACTACTTATATTTAAATACAAGTGAAACTCAATACTCCGACCACCACTGAGGTCTCGAGACAACGTCGCGTCATTCCGAGTTTGGTCCCCGGTCAGGACACGTTTCCCGGATGAGGATATATTCAGGCTATTTCTTCACATGTAATACAAATATCGGACATTTAAAGGTCAGAATAGTCCCAAACACCATTCACCCATCATAACCATCCTTATATTCAGCTTGTTTACTATGATGTATGGTGAATAATGTGTCTTGTGAAATATTTGTGTTGGTTTAGCGATGGCTCTCTCTCTCTCTCTCTCTCTCTCTCTCTCTCTCTCTCTCTCTCTCTCTCTCTCTCTCTCCCTCTCTCTCTCTCTCTCTCTCCCTCTCTCTCTCTCTTTCTCTCACCCTGGAAGCCCTCTGTGTACATGTGTGGTCAAATAATAATGCATACGGACTTGAGTCTAAAATCCTCTCACGAGAGGTTGTAACAGGTCCGGTAGATTGGGGGTAAGTTAAAGTATATGCAAAGGGAGAGATTAAAGAAACGAAAAGAAAGAAAGAAGAAAGAATGAAATAAAGTATGAATGAAGGAAGAAGGAAGGAAAGAAGGAGAATACATATTCCGAGAGATTACAACTACTTAACACTGCACTAGCTGTTGAAACTCACATATGTGGGGTCCAGGGTTCAAGCAAACACTTTTTAGGTAATTTCTGATTCGGAATTTTTCTGACCATTACAATTGCCGAATGAAATTAAATATATATTTTTTATCTCCATTTCCTGCATGCTTACCGTGTTCCTAATTGTTTCCCATTTAGAATGTCTAGCTGATAAACTGAAATAGCCAGTTACCATTGATAGTAATTTTAAATGATTGTTTTGATTCAATTGCCAAGTCTCAACTCTGCAAGTCTATGTTACATTGCTCCTAACTATATATTTATGAATTCTATTTCCGTAATTTATTCCATTATGGACATGGAAGTTTATTGTAGAAAAACAGAGGAAAAACGCCCAGTTGGTAGTTCAAAAATGAGATGGGAGAATAATATATACCATGATTTGAGGGAGGTAGATTATACAGGGATGATTGGAAAACATTAGCTCAGGATAGGGATGTGTGGAGAGCTTACATCCGCGCGGCCATGAACCTATGAATATATGTTTCATAGTGCCAGTGAGTTAGTTAGTATCTTGTTTAATTTATATCCCATAATATTCCATTTAACATTTTATTTCCGATATTTATTTTCTTCTGAGAAAAAAACACTTCTAAATATGCTTCCAATGGAGTTCCCCGTATGTAATATTGAGGATATTAATACTATTTCAAGACAAAATATGAATAGAAGTAATCCCATCAAAAAAGCAATAATCATCGAATAAACTTACTGTTACAAACGTGCAGTACATCAAATTCATTATTATTTAACATTTGCAATACTGTTATTTTAACACAGTTCCAATAATTGATCATATTAAATTATAATGATACTGTGAAAAGAATAAAATAATCCATTATTGGAACTGTGTTAAAATAAAAGTATTGGAAAATGTTAAATAACATCGTTTACTGCTTATAAAAGTGCTGGTTTTAAAATTAAGTTTTATTTCATTTTTATTTATTTGAGTTCGTGGAACTTTACCTCGCTATCGGTATGATAAGTTGATATATTTAGCGTGAAAAAGCTTCTTAATTCTCAAATATAGATAATTCTGAAGCAAGCCGGCCGTTGGTGATGGCAGTGGCACCTACCTGACAACGGACGAAACGATAATTGTAGATTTGTACATGTGGAAAGAATTGTTAATGTTTGTGCCAAGTCTTGAATGGTGTAATGGGCTGCACACTAGTCTGGAGAACTAGAGGTCCACGGTTCGATTCCTGATTCAGACATTATTTTTTTCATTTCACAATATCATTACCGGTATAATATTATAATCATCATCATCATCATCAATGGCAGGCATGGATTAAGCCAATTGGCCTGTTCCGCTTCAGGAAAGAAATTGATCCCTCCATCTCTTCTTAGGTCTTCCTGGGTCTCTTCGCCCTGTGGGTCTGTAGTTCAATAGCTGCAGAGGTAGTCTATTGTTTGGCATCCTCAGAAGGTGTTCATGCCAATTATTTTGATATTTTTTAATGATTTCAGTTATTGCTGGTGTGTTGAGAGCTTTGCGGATATCTTCATTACGCATGTGATCATAAAACGTATAACCCGCTAAAGGTCTTAATAACTTCATTTCTGCAGCTAATTTCCTATTTAATTTACCTGTAGTAAGAGTCCAGGTTTCAGAACCATAAAGTAGAGTTGGAAGAGCCATTGTTTTATAAAATTTTAGAATTGTATCTGGATGTACTTTTCGGAAAAGAATGCTTTTTATTATTCCTATAAGTTTTTGAAATTTGACCAATTTTATGTCTATGTCTTTACATGTGTCGTACGAAAGATTGCAGCCAAGATAAGTAAAGTTATTAACTTGTTCTATTATATTGTTGTTAATAACAATTTTAGTTCTTATCGGTATTTTCCCTTGAAACGCCATAGTTTTTGTCTTACTCACCGAAATTTGTAAATTATAATCTTGGGTTATATTTGACAATCTATGTACTGCTCTTTGTAGGTGATCTTCAGAAGTAGCCAATATTACTTGATCATCTGCATACATTAATGTGTTGAGGGGTCGACCATCAATCATAAAGTGTGATTGTGATTGGTTTTGCCATAATTTTATGATTTCATTCATATATAAATTAAATAGAAGAGGGGAAAGTGGACAACCTTGTTTTACACCTTGGGATATTAGTCTATCTGATTTGCTGATTTGATTATTTATTTTTATATATATATTATAATATGATCCATTATTGGTACTGTGTTAAAATAACAGTATTGGAAAATGTTAAATAACATCGTTTACTGCTTATAAAAGTGGTGGTGTAAAATTCTCAAATATAGATACTTTTGAACGAAGCCGGCCGTTGGCGATGGTAGTGACACCTACCTGACAACGGACGAAACGAGAATTGTAGAATCGTATATGTGGAAAGAATTGTTAATGTTTGTGCCAAGTCTAGAATGGTGTAGTGGTCTGCACACTAGACTGGAGAACTAGAGGTCCACGGTTCGATTCTTGGTTCAGACATTAATTTTTCTTTTCACAATATCATTATAATATGTTCATCATTACTTGAAACAATTAAACGAATTAAAGTAGTCATCAGGATCCTGATGATCCAGGCCAGGATCTTAGAAAAATTTGCGTTGCAAGCACTGTGCAAGGTGGTAGTAGGACTTTATTAGACTAAAAGTAAAATACATACAATGTTATTTACAAATATGGATCGCACGTGCAGGAAGCCGTGGGTGCTGTTGACAACCCTTATCAATTAAATAGTATGTACTAATAATACAAAACTGATAAAACACAATAGATGAAAATACAATTATATTGTACACTAATTATGTACGTAAATTATACTGCACTTTGCTATTTATTTATTCATGAATGAGGTCTGTTCTTAGTTGCCGCGTTTTATCCAGGAATCAACGCTCTGAATTTGGGTGAACCACTGACCTTTAAACTATACACACAGTAGACATGCACCAAAATCTAATTTCAAGCAAAAAGTTTAATAAACCTTAAATTAACTTTATACTTAACGGTTTTTTAAAACCCAATATTACTATAGTTCTGGCTTAAAAGTTTCACAACGTGTAGGCCCTTGTTGTAGCGAAATCAAATGCATTCCTAACGTTGTTACATAACTGTAAATGCAGGCATTCGCGGTAAATATTAATTTATTGTGTAAATTATGTGATAAATTCCCGATGTTACACATATAAAATGGGACATTATGGAGTTAATTTTATTATTATTATTATTATTATTATTATTATTATTATTATTATTCTTATTCTTATTATTATTAATAGGATTATTATTATTATTATGATTAGGCCGTAGACGCCGTAGATATAAAGAAACAATAATAGGCCAAACCTCGAAACCCGCCATTACGGAAAAGATTTCGCGAAAACCTTTTTGGAATATTTTGCGAACACCCGGGGGTTTCACGAACAACAGTGGGAAACGATGGGAAACGATGGTATATGGTAATGAATTTTTAACCCAGAATTGCCTTGAGAAATGAGTACTACGGAGTAATCACCACTGAAGTTCGATACCTAGACCTTCCGAAATACAAGTCTCAAACACAACTGCCTGAGCCAACACGATTGGTCTCACTGATTTTGTAAAAATTTAAATTCACTCATCCTTGGAAAAAAACCAGGTATGTCCTAAACGAACACAAACAAAATAGGTCGATAGCAGTGACTAAGAACAATCTTCTTTGGGCACATTGTGCGCATATCATAATATTCTATTATATATATATATCTATAGATATCCATATATATATATTATATCCTATATATATATATATAATATATATATATATATTATAGCTAATAGAATATATAGGCAATAAGTCCACCGCTGTGGTTTCGAGGTAGCGTGCTGCCTTGTCACGCAGTGGGCCCGGGTTCGTACGATGCGAGGTTAGGAAATGGTTTTTTACAGAAGTGAGGAAAATGTTCAAAAACCGAGCGATAGCGAGGTTTTTAATTTTCGAGATTCTGTAAAACATTTCATTCACAAAAGTGCGTTGTACATTACTTTTTTGCGAGATGATGTTTTTAAAATAATAATTATTTATTTATTTATTTATTTATTTATATACAGATTTTTTATTTTTTAAACATCTTTCTGTATATAAAGTTTTATTTTTCTTCTCCA
Source organism: Diploptera punctata (assembly GCA_030220185.1). Classification (NCBI taxonomy): domain Eukaryota; kingdom Metazoa; phylum Arthropoda; class Insecta; order Blattodea; family Blaberidae; genus Diploptera; species Diploptera punctata. Next base: position 1,059,674 of record JASPKZ010009377.1, on the reverse strand, counting down.
CTCGTCTCTATCCATCCATTCCAGTCCTCTCAATAAGTAACTGTAAAATAATAACATTATAAACAACTGACTAACGTTAGCAGTGTGGGTAATGTTTATTAGTTGAAACTACAGCAGGCCGTGGCACCAATCAGTGATAAAATGGCTGCAAGTACGTACTTATTATTTTATATTTTTCAAATAAAGTTCCGTTGATTTAAAATGCAGTATATTGTATACTAACAGTACCTTTTGGATATATGTTTGTATATACATTATACGTAGTATACATAGAGGGTGGTGGTTTTACTTCCCACAGGTGGTTTGTAATATGTAATATTAGAGAATAGTTATTTTATTATACTATAGTTATTTAGGTTGGCAAACCCCGAAATGAAGGAAGTTGAATTTTCAACCATGGTCACATTGCTGTAAGTATGACAAAACGCACTATCGCGCAAAAGAATGTACAACGCACGTTTGTGACGAATTTTATGGAATCTCGGAGATTGAAAACCTCGCTGACACTCAGTTTTTAAACATTTTCGTTGCTTCTGTAAAAGCCACTTCCCAACCTCGCATCGTAATATATTATTTAATATGTGGATTAGTTTATTTTATTTAACCTTATAATTAAATAAGAATTGATTTGAACGTATTTGTTATGTTCATATAATTTTTATTGTTTCCCTTCTTGATAATTTGTAAAAGTATTAAGTATTCCACATTTTGTTCATCTTATGGGAAAAAGTGCGTCCATTTTGTGAATACTAAAATACAGGGTACTGTAAATTTTCCAAATTTGGTAAAACTATAATATACTAAAATGAGTATCATATACTTAAATAAGCAATACTTGAAGAACAACAAAATGGCTTTAGAACGGGGCGATCAACAACAGATAATGTATTCATATTACAGCAAATATTGAAAAAAAGAAGAGAACATAACCTACAGACGCATGTTGCTTTTATTGATTTTGAGAAGGCATTTGATCGTGTTGATAGAGATAAGTTATGGAAAATAATGGAAATACATGGATGGCTACCCCGCAAAATTAATTGTCAGTAGCACAGGTGATGTTAAACCAAGTAGAATTTCCTTAAATAACTTAACAATGTTCTCACTATGAATTTCTAATATTCTTTATTTTATTCACAATAATTTTATCTATAATCATATGTGATTATTCTTTAAATCCTTTTCGTTTTAACAGAGTCGCCTAAGTTCCTTTTACACCTCGCTAATTCACTGAATTTTCACAGTTACTTATTCTTCGTTTCCTAGTCGTCGCTTGGCAGATCACTACTACTAAATGACGGTCAGTTATTATATAGCCAGCATAGAAAACTGACGCTCTCCTACCAGAAGAGGCATTTCTTGAAGCCGAACCATCGAGAAGTAAAGGCCATACGTACCTAGAAAGCTCCCATTGGGCATTCCCAACTCATGAGTCGCTACTCTCGAATCCCTTATACCTTATAAGGCTAGACTTTAGTGTCTCGTTATAGCTCGCAAAATTCAGAAGCCCGCCCAATATGATTCACAACATGGAATAAGAAACTATTTCATAGATTGATTCATTAAATAATCTTAGCTTATAAAGGATCAGATACCGTGAGAGCTAAAATAATTCTGGAAGGGAAACCCATTGAACAAGTGAACTATTTTAAATACCTGGGCTATGAAATCTCCTATTTTAAAAAATGAAGATCTGTTCAACAAACTTAATAAATTTAATTATATATGTGGCACAATTAAAATAATATTTAAAAACACAAGAATCGAAACAAAACTAAAATTTTATAAAGTAATGGCTGTCCCCTTACTATTGTATGGTAGGGAATTTTGAATTTTAACTAAAAGAGAAGAGGAGATCATAGAAGCAGCTGAATAGAGATTTCTGAGAAGTGTGGCTGGCTGCAAACTTCTAGATAAAAGAAGAAGTGAAGATATTAGATATGAGCTAAATATTTTTAAACTTTTAGATAAAATAAAAGAATCTAGAAAAAAAACTGGAAAGAACATGTTCAAAGAATGAAAGATGATCGGATTCCAAAAATTATGCTTAATTACAGACCAAGAGGAGACAGGAATATTGGTAGACCGAAAAAGAGATGGATTCAACTTTTTGAGTGAGAATCTATGAGACCGGAACAAGCACATGGGCTTAATCCGTGGTTGTTGTTGTTGATGATGATGATGATTCATTAAAATAGTTTTTCATGATTCAGGATATCATATTAAAAGTTTCCTTCAAGTTGAGAAAAGAGTAGTAGCAGTAGGACTTTATTAGACAAAAAGTAAGATATTTACAATATTATTTACAAATATGGGTCGCACGGGCAGTAAGCCGTACGTGCTGTTGACAGTCCGTTACAATAAAGTAATAATTGGTACTAGTCTAAAGAAAAAACAACAATAACATTACAATTACATAAAGAAAATAAAATAATATTACAATTACATAATAATACAATATAATTATACATTAATTAAGTTATGTATAATTATTAAGAATTAATAGTATTGCATTTTAATATATATATATATATATTTATTCATTAATGAGTGTTGTCCTTATTTTCCGCGTTTTGTCCAGAAATTTACCCAAGTTTATCCAATTTTCTGGGTTTACCAGTAACTCGTAGCATGCCAATCTTTCCCGATTTGAATTTAGAAATCTTTCCGGTAATAACTGACGTCTCCAATATTCTAAATCATCACATTTTCCTAATATATGTATCTCGTCTTCAAAGTTCCCGCACATTGGACATATTCGTATATCGTGATCGTCGCTAATTTTTAGAAATTTCCATCCCCCTAGCCTAAACCAATCAAGCCCTGATCTCTCTTTAAATTCTAGGTTGAGTATATAAGATTCTTTTCCCCAAACGTGTTTTAGGTCTCTTTGTAAACACAGTGAGCGTTTTCCCGTACATTCGGCGAAAATATATTGTTGGTTTATATCTAAGTACCTCCTCCTTATTTTTCTCCACATGTTCTTGCGATTTTCAGTCCCTTTTTCCCATATCCAACCCATCCCAATCTTTTGGAGTTCTCTCCTAAGTTAGGAGAGAACTTCGTCTGCCCAAAATTTCCCATCTATGTTTCTAATTTGGTGGTCGTAACAAATTACTCGAATCATTGTTTGTTCACCTTGGGTTACCGTGAACCAATATTTGAGTGCACGAATTTTGCAGTTTATGTCGTCCTGGAATGACCCAAATTCATATAAAATTCCACAGTTATAAACGCCCTTACTAAGTCATGTAATATATTTTTAGAAAATGCGTATATACCTTATTTAGTACTTCCGTTCTTTGGAAACCCCAAATCTCACTACCATAGTGCATTACTGGCCTGACCATCGCTCCATACATTTTTTCTGATGTCCTGACTGGTATATCAGGCACTCGAACCAGAATACCGAGTACACTGTTAAGTTGTCCCTTCCCTTTAAATAATGCTATATCAATATGTTTTTTCCACTTTCCGTTCATTTTCAACGTCGTACTAAGATATTCAAAATGTTTCACGTTTTGAAGTACTTGATCTCTGTATTTCCATTCCTCTGCTCTAACCATAAACCTTCCCATTTTTAAAAGTAATTGTTTTTGTCTTAATAAAGAGAATGGCAACCACATTTATATTTAATTAATTTATCGTTTAAACTGAGTCATTTCCACGGTCGTGTTATAACACAATAGTGTTGATGTGTCTAAAGTAAACACTGTGTTGTGTTGTTCTGGTTTTTGTGGGATAGGAATTTCATGCTTCAAGTGTCTCAAGCTGGTGCAGTAACACTTCTCATCTGATGTAGCTTAAACTGTCGTCACCCATCGTTGAATCTTAAGCTTCTAAAATTATTAAGATTTTTAATGTTAAATGACTGAGCATTATAACTACTTTATGTGCCTTGTCCTACCTTAAAATTAACCCGATTACAGATTTATCAAATGTTTTCAAAGTGAAAGGTAACAGGTTCTAGATTATTCGGAATGTCTATTAGTTAAACTAGTTTCATTTAAATATTTAATTTGTCCATCATCGCTTTAAGGATATAGCCCTAAGGAATGTTAAATTAAGAGATTCGATAAAAAATGTAAAAATGCATATAAATGAAGATGATTATCAGGTGATGAATTAGTTCATTCACAAATAAAGTGGAAGTTTTCCGGTATCTAATATTAGTTATTAGCCGATGTGTTGTATATAGTGTGCACTTTGTGCAGTTTTATAAAGTACATGTGTATCCCTATATAAAATGTAAACAATTATGAATAAACATTCTTATAAATAAAACTTTACTCTTAACAGTTATTACCTTTATGTAATTACTCAAAGCTGAAACAATGGCCTTGCACACTTCAGGTATGAATCTTGAAATGAGGGATTTGGATATTCTGTGTAAATACATTAAAGACCTATAGCTATCATCTCTCGCTAAGAAACGAAGGGTTGTACAGTAGTTAAAATAGTTTTTAATCCAAGCACTAGCCTTTTGTTTGTAGTCATCTCAAAATCTATTACTGAAAGATCATTTTCATTTTATAATTGGAACATTTCTACAATAATCATATCAGTTATTTATTTTACAAGGTTTAAATGTGAATATTTACGGATTAGTTGAGATATTTACGGAATTTCCAAACAAAGCCATAAAATACTTTCAGTCCGCCCAATATAGGCCCTACATAATTTTGTCTCATACAAACAAACTCCATGGCACGACAGGTGTAGAAAGCCCTCGGCCTACCATCCGGCTGCTGGTTTCACATCTATATGAGTTAATCGCAACGGTAGACGATCATCTAGCCAGTGTAGGGGTGACATTTTGTTAGTTTACCGGGTCTCCCAAACGTTATAGCTGGTTTCCTCAACCTGGAGCCGCTACTTATTGTAGCTACCTAAATTCCTCTCGATGCTGGGTGGGCACTGGTCCCATACTGGCCGAAATTGTATGAGAAAATATCTTCCCTCAGGGAAACTCGAACTAGCGCAAGTTCCGTAGCTCTGCGCCAAGGCATCTTGCCTTAATCACTTAGCTATGGAGCAGGAAAATTGTATCTCATACTTTAACAAATTTCATTATTTTAATAAATTAATTTTAACACAGGCCATATATATTTAACAAGAATACAGAGAGTAATATCTAATCAAAATAATTGTGCGATTATGCAATTCTGATATATAATATCTTCATCTCGTGTCCAACTCAGGGTCAGATTGAGAGATGAGATGAAGCCCCTATTTTTAGAGGTCTTGAATAACGAGGATAAGGGCCGACCACGCCCGATACACCATCACAGGAGCAGATGAGTAAAACGAAACAAATGGTGGAATTAAATGTGTGGTTTCATCCACTGCGAAACCCATATGGAATGACCAAAACTCGATCTCGTGACCCTAGCGGCGAGAGACGAGCATCTGACCGCTTGCGCCACGGGGCTACCTAATTGTAAGATTATTGCGATTTATTTTAAAATATAAATCGAAGAGAATTAACACATCCTCAATGTATAGAACAAAACTACTAATCATTACACACGCTCACAGTAATCTAATGAATGCGTAAGTCGATCGTTTGGAATGTTATTTGCAACAAATAAAATTGAAGACTTATTCAATCCTAACAGATTACTGCCGCCAATTGACAAAATGAAACCAAAATCATGGTATAAATAATTTTTGGAAAGATGGAATCATTTAAATTTAATTAGCCTCGTAAAAAAGTAAATACTTGTGAACTAATTATTTATGATTATATTGTTTATTATTTTATGTTTCTGTTATTTACCCTTGCTTATTTACTTGCGAAATAACTATGACATTATTAATGGTTTGTTAGTTAACCGCTGTGGTCTCGAGGTAGCGTGCTGCCTTGTCACGCAGCGGGCCCGGGTTCGATCCCCGTTCGGGACAGGCTCCTGGGTGAGTATTTTCGGGGTTTTTCCTCACCTGTATGACAAATGTCAGGAAGCTTAGGGCCCAAAGTTCCCCGAAAATCATCCGGTCATAATCATCATCCTGATCACTATCATAATCATCCTTCATCGGTGGAAAGCAACGGGAAGCTACCATCCTATAATTACATAGTAAAGCTGCAAAGCATAGCATGAAAATGCTATGATTGAAGTGAAAGTCCTGCCCTCGGGTAGAATTACTATGGATGAATAGTTTATTAATTCAATTCTGGAAATACATGTCATTGCTCATTGCAGATACTCTTGGCGCCTCAACTTCTTTGAAAAATATAAATATGTTATTCTTCCAATTATATGGATGCGAAATTTGAACTCTTACTTTAAGGGACGAGAAAAGATTACAAATATTTGAGAATACTTTTTTTTTAGGAAAATGCTGGAGCCAAGGGAGAAGAACAGAGAGGCGAATAGAGAAGACTACATATGTGAACAGCATGATCTTTATGGAAAACCCGATGTAATTCGAATAGTTAAGTCTCCTAGACTGCACGGGCAGGACTTGTAGCACGAATAGGGAATGAAAGAGGGGCATGGAAACTACTTATAAGAAAACTAGAGGGAAAGTGCCCAGCAGTAGGTAGGGCAAGAATAAGATGGTAGAATGACATTAACCTTGATATGAGGAAAGTAAATTTATACAGGGAGTGTTTGTAAAATATTAGCTCAGGATAGGGATGAGTGGAGAGCATAATTCCGCGCGGCCTTCATAGTATTTCGATAATTAGGTCTTTTGGAAATATACCTTATAAAATATGAAGATGGAACATGTTTCGAAAAGCCTACGAAGCTTTTTAACTGAAATCTTCCTTATTTGAGGACGACTAAGATCTCAGGTATACATTTTATTATTTCAACATTTTATTATACTGACGTGAACGGTGGTTCATAAATAAAATATCCTCAATTCGTGTCCAACTCAGGGTCGGGTCGATGGATGAGATGAGATGAAATCCTTATATATATAGGTCTATGAATGACAAGGGTGTCGGCTGACCACGCCAGGCGCACCGTCACAGGGGCAGATGAATGAAATGAAACGAAATGGGTGAGATGAGTATGGAGAAATGGTGGATAGAAATTTTGGTAGGGGAAAACGGGAGAAACCCCCGAGAAAAACTTGCCCAAGCTCCGTTTCGTCCACCACGAAACACACATGGAGTGACCGAGACTCGACCTCGGGACCACAGCGGTGAGAGACGAGCGTCTACCCACTTGCGCCAGGGAGCCTCCTGATTCATAAATACTATTCACTGATTACGACATATTCAAGGAAACATTTTTATATGTGTGGATTTTATTAATGTTTAAATTAATAATTATATATATATATATATAATATATATATATATATATATATATATATATATATTCCACCGCTGTGGTCTCGAGGTAGCGTGCTGCCTAGTCACGTAGCGGGCCCGGGTTCGATTCCCGGTCAGGACAGGCTCCTGGGTGAGGTTTTTATCGGGGTTTTCCTCACCTGCAAGACAAATGTCAGGATACTTAGGACCCAACGGTCCCCGAAAATCATCCGGCCATCATCAATATCCGAATCATAATCATCATCATCATCCTTCACCGGTGTGGAAAGAAACGGGAAGTTACCACACCTATAATTCTCTAGTAAAGCTGCAAAGCAAAGTATGAAAATGCTATCCCTTGGGCAGAACACTATGGAATGGAATATATAATTAAATATATGGTGGTTAATAGATACAGAGAGATGGAGAGAGTACATGCATAATTGATCCAGATAAATAGCCGAGGATTGATTTGAGAAAAAACCAAGAGGGAATAAAAAACAGACCAAAATTAGAAGATGGAAAAATATTTTGAAACTGATATGTGGGGATTTTTGTCTAATGTTGGAAGACAAGAAGAAGAATGTTGAAATGATCTACATTCCATATTCTACTATGCCCTATGATGTATTCAGGAAGAGTAGTATAAGCAGAAACACCTGTTGTTTACAACATGCCTGAAATATCGAGGGAAACAATGCCATGCTCGAGGTGTAACTACTTTATGGTTGAGAGATTTTTTAACGAGTTTAACGTGCTTCTCAGCTGATTTGGTCACCCATCACTGAACCAGTAACTGCTTAGTGCCGATTATTTTCTGCAAAATTACATGGACCTTCACTTAAAATAAGTAGATAAAATTCAAAGTGAAGACCTATTTTTAAATGCCCTATTTACTCCTTGATATTATCTCTCTTGCATGTTCTGCCACATTTATTTTTTCTCTCATTTATTTCTTGGAGATTAGTTTTTTTTTAGGCTATTTCGATTAGCAGGGGAGAGAACGGATACAATTTTTGTTTCTAGGGAACGCTATTAATTTTCATAAATTGGTTGAGTCATCCTTTTTGTACCGCTGAACTACGTTCGTGGCGCGGTTAAAGGGTTACTTTGCTACCTGTCTCTCTGTGTTAAGAGTTATGTTACTAGACCAAGTTAATTTAGTTATGCTTATTTCCTTAAAGATGTCACAAATGGTATGCGGTCAATATACCGACCCACTGAGACATATAGTAGGCAATTAAGGTATTGTTGGAGAATAATAATAATAATAATAATAATAATAATAATAATAATAATAATAATAATAATAATAATACTTACTTACTCACTGGCAGTATCGAACCCGTAGGTTCATGGCAGCGCGGACATAAGCTCTCCATACATCCCTATCCTGAGCTAATGTTTTCCAATCATTCTCTGTATAATCTGCTTCCCTCAAATCATAGTTAATGTTGTTCTTCCACCTCATTCTTGGTCTACCATCTGGGCGTTTTCCCTCTGGCTTTCCTACAAGAAGTTTCCATGCACGTCTTTCATTCCCCATAAGCGCAACATGTCCTGCCCATCGCAGTCTATGAGACTTAACTGTTATTATATCTGGCTTCCTGTAAACACTATGTAGTTCATTGTTATGTAGTCTTCTCCATTCACCTGTCTGTTCATCTCTCTTTGGTGCAAAAATTTTCCTAAGAACTTTATTCTCAAATACTCGTAATCTCCTTTCCTCCCTTAAAGTAAGTGTCCATGTTTCGCACCCATATAATATAACTGGTAGAATAATAGTTTTATATATTTTCGGCTTAACGTTTTTTGAAAGGAGTTGAGACATCAAAAGTCTCTGCAATGCATAATAGCATGCATTTCCAGAATTGAGCCTATGTTTAATTTCTTTGTGCATCTCATTCCTATTTGTGTTTATTGTTCCTAGGTATTTGAATTTAGCCACTTCCTCAAAATTTCCCTCATTTGTCATTAGCTGTCCATTCCATTATGTACTGAATTTCTACGTGTGACCATATATTTAGTTTTACTGATATTTACTTCCAGTCCTAATTTCTTAGAGTTACTCAATAGTGTGTGCGTGTTGGCCTTTAGTATCTCCCCGCTATCGGCCAATAGTACTACATCATCAGCATAAACTAACAGCTTATTAATACCATTGAGTTGTAAGCCTTCCTCATTCTCTAAAGATTTAATGGCATGCTCTAGTACAAAATTAAATAGTAGAGGAGATAGTGCATCTCCTTGCTTCAACCCATTCTGGATTTCAAAAGTGTCTGAAAACTGTTTGCCTACACGCACCCTACTCTTTGAGCCATTTAGACACATTTGTATAAGTCTAACTAACTTTTTAGGAATTCCGAACTCCAGCAGGATACTATATAACTTCTCCCTCTTAATTGAATCATATGCTTTTTTGAAGTCTACGAATAGTTGATGTACAGTACCATTATATTCCCATTTCTTTTCTAAAATCTGTCTTATACTGAAAATATGATCTGTTGTAGACCTGTTTCTTCTAAATGCACATTGATGATCTCCTAGAATGTCATTAATATAGGGAGTAAGTCTGCTTACTAATATATTTGTTAGAATTTTGTACGAAGTTGAAAGTAATGAGATGCCCCTGTAGTTGTTGCAATCAGTTTTATCTCCTTTCTTATAAATTGGTACGATAATTGATTCCTTCCATTCATCTGGAAGAGCTTCTTTTTCCCAAATCATACTAAGAATAATAATAATAATAATAATAATAATAATAATAATAATAATAAGTAAAGGTGCACTCGAATGAGCATATGTGTAGTTTATGTTCTTTCTTTTTTGAGTTCATTTAACGTCACTGTCCTTTTTTAACATTGTTAAAATGGTAGATTTCACACTTCTGTTCACATAGTTTACATACACACTGTTCATTTGGATGATGATATTTCACGATTTTGCACATCTTGTGATGGAAACCATGAATCGCCAGTCCTACTATTGCATGTCTTTGAGTTTGAATGTATCCGGTCCATTCTCTATTTACCATGGCGTCCGTTGCAAAGAAACTGCTGCCGATTTATCTTCCCTTCTGTCTCCTTCTTTCTATTACTTCGTTGTATGGATCTGTGGCAGGTAGCAGCATCTTGTGTCTCAAGTCTTCTACGAAGAAGGTTTCTCTGGTCAGCATGTAGATCATCCTACTTGGTGTATATTTGCTGGCTCTTATTGCCCTCTTTAGGTATCTTGTTTTCACATATTGCTAGGATGAAGTGCTTAGAGGCCTCTTTATTCAGGTATAAGGATCTTATAAGAGCCTAAAAATCTTCAGACTCGGAATACACGGCTTAAAGTCGCTCTCTAAGAACTTGATCCTTAAAAAAAATAATCGATCCCGGCCGGATTTGAATCGCGAACCTCTAGACAAGAGGCAAGGAACAACTAGTCCATCATGGCCAACTGGTTATTAGGCTATCAAGGTTCGGAAAATTGCTAATTTTACAACCACTTTCATTTGTCACTTAGTTGGTTTGTGAGATTTCTACTAAGTAACTAATAGACCTAAATCGAATTAAATGTTTAGCTTGTCATTTTTCTGATCTGATTGCATACGATAGGTTTACCCTCCTCCCCCCCAAACACACACACATATATATATATATATATATATATATATATATATATATATATTATTGTGTGTGTGTGTGTGTGTGCGCGTGTATGTGTATGTGTGTGTGTTTGTGTATGTGGGTGTGTGTGTCTGTAGTACTATATATATATATAGGTTACCTAGTCTGAGTTATAAGTACTAATACAAAGTTATTAAATGGAAACTCAAAAATAGTTTAATATGATTAGAATAAGTTTTATTAAATTTCATATATTTCATAAAATGGTTTATATGCGAATACAGAAAAAGGATTGCTGAGTTAAGGAAAGAGTGGAGAATGCTGAGTTTGCAGTGAAAGACCTGTAGGCTATATGTATATTTAATAAAGTTAGCGTCATTCAGTTTTCAAAACGTCTATCTTTGTCACAAATGAACTGTAATTTTTTTTTTGTATTTCTTCTATTGCAGCACGCAAGATCCCAATAAAATAATCCGTCACTTCTGACCCGAAGGCACGCTTCTAGCGGTCGATTGTAGGGTGCCTCTTCTTACAAAAAATGCATTCTAGTACCAACCAACATTTGTAGTCAGAGAGTTCAGTTCTGGAACGGCAATAGGTCGTTCAGCGGTAGAGATAAAATAGGGTGCATGACTATCAAGCCACACTTGTGTCGAATCTGTCTTGTGGGCTGGAGCAGAATTTAATATATTCAGGATCATATTGATATTGAGGACTGCATTTTCATTTGTTTTCACCTACTCCTTACAGAAATGACGCTTGATGGCATCAGGATATCTAGCTCCTCTTCAAACCATGTCTGAAGAGGGGTGATTGGTGTACTGAATTTTCGGAACTATTTTATAAGTTTCCCGAGATTTGGAGGCACCTAATCAATGTCATTCTACCGATTAAAACTCCTCAACAGTGATTTTTTTCATCAGTGAAGATATTTCTTCTGTTTCCATTGTTACCGTAACAAAGGAAGAGGTATAGTACCTCACCAGTATCTTAAGGTTCTCTTCTTTATCATCAGCCGTGGAATTACAAAATGTCCGATATTCCGTCCATAATCCCTAGGTTCGAGGTCCTCTGTGAGTAGTCTGGACGTTGGTATAGGCCTATATGATATTTCAGCTTCGAGCTTTAACTGACTGCTTCTAGGCAGCTTTTCGGCGGAAACTGCCCACCACTGCTTTCTGAGCAATATAAATGATTTACACCTTAAAGACGAACTTGCCTAGGACGATCCATTATGAAAGAATAGCTGGATAATAATAATAATAATAATAATAATAATAATAACGTTAATAATGATAATGATAATAATAATAATAATAATAATAATAATAATAATAATAATAATAATGTTAATAATGATAATAATGACAATAATAATGATAATGATAATAATAATGATAATAATAATAATAATAATAATAAAGTAACGTAATCCCACTACAGGCCTCAGGAGAGCCTTCGGGTAGTAGGAGGTTAAGACTCCCAATTTTTCTGGACAATCGGCACTTGATGTCAGCCGGGTTGTCAGCCCTGCGTAACAGCCGCCTTTACCCCCAGTACATTTCCGTTAGAGGCTGAGTCGACCCCAGGGACATAGTGCCGCCAGAAGGTTTGGGTCAGTTTAAAAATTCTGACCCCACCGGGACTTGAACCCTCGACCTTCCGGCTTGTAGCGCTGTCCCTTAACCACTACCCCATAATAATAATAATAATAATAATAATAATAATAATAATAATAATAATAATAATAATAATAATAATAATAATGTTTACTTAAGCTGGCAGATTTAAGGCCAAAAGGCCTTCTCTTCCACTCACCAGCGAATCATAAAATAATATACAAATTACATACTTACTACAATTTTAAAAGATTGTTAAAACATAGACTAAAAAAGACAATGTGGATGTGGTCTAATATTAGCTTTTCTTCTTCTTCTTCTTTTTTCTTTCCAAGTATTAGGCCAATGCCTGTTACGATCCTCTAGAAAATTTTCCCTCCTGCGTTTCATAGGACGGCCCAGTGATCTTCGTCCTCTTGGTATATAATTATAAACAACTTTGGGGATCTAATATTAGCTAATACAAACAAAACATGGATTAACATAAAATAGTATGAAATAAAATAAATTAAAGCTTCCTAGATGAATATTTTATAAATAAATACAAAATGCTGAATATAGTTGTTATGCAGTTAATATTTTCATTGTTTGGAACTTAAGATGAGAAATAAATATTTTTTGGTGATTTTCAACTTCTTTAGAATCTGAAAATATTCACCGTCATTTTTCCTTATCTTACGCAAGACTGTAACAGCTACGTAATTTTCGTTTTATCCTCATTTCATATTGAAAATTAGAGGCAACCACTTATTTTTTCACTGATCAACTCACAATGAACAAGGGTGAAATTGGACACAAGGATAGTTACAATCCACCGTCAATTTTCGCTACCTTACGTAAGACTATAACAGCTACGTAATTTTCATATTATCCTCATTCCATATTGAAAATTAAAGGTAACCACTTCTTTTTTCACTGATCAACTCACAATGAACAAGGGTGAAATTGGACACAAGGGTAGTTACATTCCTCAAAACAGGTTGTACAGTATGTGTCAAAAGTGCGTATCAGTAGGCGAAACTATGTATAATAGTTTCATAATGTTTAGGAATTTCTTACTGTCCTCCTATAGTTTTACTTTTGCTCGCATCTTTATCTCTCTGTTGTTTCAATCTAAACCTTTTAATCCTTTTTCTTGCAAAGTTGTGTGTGGTATGTCATCTCCCTTGATTACACTGGTCAACATGATTTTTGTCTCATGAGTACCAATAGTTGTACTTAATGCAGTTTTTTATCGTGTTTTCAAATATGTATTGGGAATTTCTCCATCACACCCACAGTTTTTTTTTATTTCAATTTCAATTAATGGATTTAAATAATTAGTTTTTAATAAACGTTTTTTAGTACATTTGTCCATTGTAAAATAAAATCAAATGAGCTAACTCAAATGGTTTCAGCTATGGAAAAATATAAATCAAGGCAAATGGAGTCCTAATATACTGGCCGATTATTGTTGGACCATCAAGAAGGATGCTCCATAGGCAAAATATAGCAGAAAATCGTCATTTCTTACTTTCTAGGTGAGTCCGAATGTTCGAATATTGTGTAGTTACGAATGTTGAAAATATTGAAGTGTTTGAAATTATAAATTCCTGTTTCTCGGAAACCTTGCGTGATGGAGAAAAACCGATATATTTGAATTCAGGAGAAAAAATACTAACAAAATCACATATTTCTTTCTGAGATAAAACAAAGTTTATTTTTTATTGCTCAATGTTATCACTTGCGTGATCATATCATTATAGTTGCTTGTATTTCATGAACTTTAATTCATAATTTTGAGCATTCATCATTTGTTGGTTGTTCCATGCAGTGGTATATTCAATTTTTCACCAGTCATAACCTACGGATTGGATATTATTTGGGAATACATAAAAAAGAAAAACTTGGAAGACATACAAAAAGTTAAAGCCAACTTCCTCAAGAAAACTCTCAAGTCTCTATCCAAGCATACGTCATTATGTCTCACATACGTGCTAGCAAAGGAACAATTCATCATAGAAGAACAAATGAAATACTGATTCATGTATTTTATGTCTTTCGGGCTAAATGGCCGTGGTCTGCTTTTATTAAAACTCGACGTTTCGTCTACTACTGCGGTAGACATCCTCAGGAGATTCTGCGTGTTCTTTGGCTTCTTAACTCTTCAAATGTCGGCACTCCACACAAGCCTTATATTAATACGACCTCCTGTCGGGAGAGGAATTTAAAATCAAGATACAACGCATACACACACAGACACACACACACACATATATAATCATCTTCTTCTTCATCCGGTATCATGGCAGCTGCCGCCACCTTCCGGAAATCAAACGCTATTCCTCTGTGCCCCTCTGTCCAGCCATTGATCTTCCTCCAATCCTCTGATATTCATAGCTGCTTGTACTCCTTCTATCCAAGTTTTCTTCGGTCTTCCTCTCTTCCTCCTTCCTATTGGGATCTATTCCATAACAATTTTAGGCAATCTTTGCTCTGGGTTTGCTGGGTTGGCTTTTTTTCATTTGTTGACTCATGCTTTATTTAAAGCATTACTTTTTATGTGTGCGGGGCATTCTTTTGACATGGCCATATCATTGTAATCTTTTCTTTTCTATAATGTCCATGATGTTCGGCTCCTCTTGTACACGCATAATTTCCCTTATTTCTTTATTTCGTATTCTATCAATTCTAGATTTTCCAGCTGATCTTCTTAAAACATCCATTTCTGTACTTAAAATTCTTTTCATTTCCCTGGTAGGAATCTGCCAGATTTTAGCATCATATGTTAAAATGCTCTGAATTATGGTTTGATATATTTGTAATTTTCTATTTTTTGTAATATTTTTGCTCCACGAGGGTTTAAAGCATTTATTGCTTGTTTTGTTAGTGCGATTCTATTTTTAATTTCCACTGTGTTATCGCCAGAATGGTCTAATTTTGTTCCTAAATAAGTGCATTCAATACTAGGTTTTAGTTCTTCTCCGTTGTTGAAATTTATATTTTCCATTTCTTCTCCTAACACAGATATTTAGTTTTCTCAATGTTTGTATAAATTCCCCATTTTTCATATTCTTCTTTTAGTTTTTTAGCCTGTCATCGTGGTCTTGTGCTATTAATACCTGGTCATCTGCAAAATTGAGTGAATATACATGTGTATTTTGGATTGGTATGCCCATTTTTTGACATTTTTTTCCTCTAGTCTCTTAGTACTCTTTCGAGATAAATTTTGAATAGAGTTGGAGATAAACTGCAATCCTGCCTTAAACCTTTTGTAATAGTAAATCCCTCTGTTACATGATTCTGAATTTTATTTTCGAAACAGATCCTTTGTATAATGCTTTTATAGCTTCTATTATTTTTTTTGTAATATTATAATTGTCTAAAGTTTCCCATATATATCACTCGGCCGGGTCGATGGAATTTTTAGGATGGAAAGATGGAAAAATTCAAGTAGCAAGTACTCCGAGAGGGATTTTAAAACATGGGTCCCAATTCTGAAGATTTTTCAGGCTCGTAAAAGATACTTAAGCTTGAATAAAGAGGCCTCTAAGCAGCATTTACCTATCTCCTTCATCCTAGTACCCCAGTTGCGTACTACATGTCTCACTGTGTCGGTATATTGACCGCATACCATTCATGACATCTTTAGCGAAACAAGCGTAATTAAATTAACTTGGTCTAGTAATTCCTTAACATAGAAGAAGCTAAGACCCAAAATTGGGCTATTACGCCAGTGTATGTATGTGAATTAAATCCAGAAAAATTCTCTGGTTATAAAGACGTTGGAGGGACGTAGGATCATACAAAAAAATTATCTGAGTTGTCAGTTCTTAAATTGTTTAAATTTTATAATCATAATGTGGTATTGGAATTACGAGTAAATAGGTATGTGAAATAGTATGGGATGTCTTCGGAACTTGAGTGGGGATTGGTTAAATGCAAGTTAAACATATCAATCCTATGATGATCTTCATGAAGATTTTCGGGCTCAAGACAACCCTTGAGGATGCCTGCCGCAGTCTCTGGCGAAACGTCGGGAACTACAAGCCTCACGACCACGGCCTACAGCCCGAAAATCTTCATCAAGATCATCATAGCAACTCCGCCGTGTAAGTCTACGTGAATACAATAACCAATCCTGTTTCCAATGTTAAACTTTTAAAAGAATCTGTAAAAATGCCAACAGATAATGAGAAATTTAATTATTTTTAACTTAATTTTAATTGAAGGCTGATTGATTTTAATTTACGAGCTTCTTCCAAATCCTACTTAAGATCCAAGCAATCCCATACCCACTTTAATTTTAGATTATGGGTACATTTCAACACAGAAATGCCTTTGACATCTGATTATTTATTTTTCGTTTGAGACTCTAGGTTATCTATCTGAAATTAGTATCTGTAAAAAAGCAATTATTCGATACCATTCATTTAGAGCTTGTTTGATTTTAACATTCCCCACACAATCAAATCAAATTTGGTAAAGTATAATATATATCGTTAAAAGGACCAGCCTCATGGGCTAGTGGCCAGAGTTTCCGACTACAGTTCAAGGGGTCCCGGGTTCGATTCCCGGTCAAACCTTAGCATTTTTAAAGGGAATTATTCCCATGGTCTGGATTTAGGTTAAGTTTAGGTTTAAGGACTCTCCTGGTGCTTCACTATCATTCATCATCTATATTACCATCGTGGTAACGTAACTCCGCCTTCCAGGCTCCCCAATTTAAAATTGGGTTACAATTCCACCATGCCAGGAGGGAATACCAGAAATGATATAAAGACAACCTGGTGGCATTGATAAAAACATATATCGGTAATGCTTGGAGTCAAACCCCTGTCGCAAGGGAAATATTTTATGTGAAAACATCGGATTCTCCAAACTTTCAAGAAATTAATGACTAAGTACGTAGAATTGAGGAATTTAATCTGGATAGCGTTGGTATCTCGTATTCGAGAGATACCGGTTTGTTACCTCGGTGACAATCAACCTAACTGAGCTTTTTCGTGGGTTTCCTCAGTAGCCAAGGCAAATTCTGTGTTGGAAATTTATTACAGGACCCATTTCAATATATTCAGCGATTCATATTCTTCTTCTTCAATCAGATATTAGGCTCTTAAGCCTGTTCCGGCTTCACATATTCTCCAACAAACGTTTCCGTGGCGTTCCCAAATCTCTCCTTCCTTCAGGTATATAATCAAGAATTATTCTAGGAAAAGACTCTAGTTCATTTTTCCTGTGTGTTTAATCCATTGATCTCTATGATGATGAATATTTTCCTCTAATGATCATCATCATCCAGGTATTAAGCCTGTTGGCTCGTTTCGGTTTCATGAAAGCTAGAATTGTTAAAATTGTTCAGACCATCTTCTGTGTGGGCGACCAACATTTCTCCTTCCGTGCGGTTTATAATTTAGCAATAATTTTGGAAATCTTCCTTCTGGTATTCGGTCTGTAAGTTTGAAAATATTTAGTTCCTTTCTTATATCTTCATTTATTTTCTTATCCAGCAGAGTATATCCTGCTATATTTCTTAAAAATCGCATCTCAGCTGCTTCCAATCTTTGTTCTTGTCTTTTAGTGATCGTCCAACATTCTGATCCATACTCCTCTAATGATATTACATTTAATTATTTTCTTGTATCCTCATTTATAAATTTATCTATCCTAGTACACCCTGGTGAAAGTGAAGAGAAGACCTTACGGTCTTAACTCTATCAGGTAAAAATAAATAAATAAAGAAAAACCTTAACTGGTCTCACAAAACCTCATTTCTGGAGCCTGCAATTTGTTAATGTAATTTCATATCATGGTCCAAGTTTCTGATCCGTATAGTAGAACTGGTATTGCATTTCATATTAGTATCATTAATATTAAAATCAATGAACATGAGAAAACACATGTCAAACACAATAATATAAATACAGAGTTTACAGATTATGTCTCAAGATCCTGGATGCGCGATATGACCTAGATTTAAAGCGTCTATAAATATGAATGAAGTAAAGTTTGTAAAAGCGCAAGATACAATTTTATATTCACATGAACATCTCAATGTCTTGAAGTTAATGGTAACCACTTTTCTAAATTTGTCATCAATTTTATTCTTACGGATATGTTCCCAGCATTGTAGTCTATGTCCATTGACCTTCAAGAAAACTGAATTTTGTTCTTGATTCCAAAAAAAATAGAACAGCATTTTACCACAGTTTCGTTAACAAGAGTACAATGAAAGAGGCCTTGTTTCCAACCTGACCTTTATTCTACATTTTTATGTGAGAACAAAAGACCTTCCCACAAACAATAATGAAGTACCGTTACCAAAATAATGAACACATTAGTGTCGTGTTGGTGCACTTAGGAGAAACATCCTCATTTCATTTTATTAATTTAATTTTCATATCATTATAGGCTGCCTAAAAATAAAAATACATTTTCTTCGTAGGCTATATTCTAGCAAGTTTTAATGGACAATAACTCGAATCAACATTTGTAGGGAATTACAGAGCTTCCTTTTCTTCATCGTAAGTTACTCATCACATCCGTCGTAGACATTAGAATGTGACCCTTGTCTTCCCACGTCACGGAACTTACCACTCTCCTAGTTCCTATACTGTATCAATCACTCATATCAATAACTCTGTAACTCTCTAAACAAGAGATTTGGGGTTATTTAAAAATACGTACCGGTATAAATACATTTCTTTTGTAATTGATATCCAGCAGATTAATTGGTGGTTTACTTTGTTTTCGCTCTCTCATAATATTAATTTCATTCTGTTTTATTTTAGTTCATTTTGTGTTAAGATACTTACTTACTTACTCACTGGCACTATCGAACCCGAAGGTTCATGGCCGCGCGGACATAAGCTCTCCATACATCCCTATCCTGAGCTAATTCTTTCCAATCATTCCCTGTATAATCTACTTCCCTCAAATCATAGTTAATGTTATTCTCCCATCTCATTCTTGGTCTACCAACTGGGCGTTTTCCCTCTGGCTTTCCTACAAGAAGCTTCCATGCACGTCTTTCATTCCCCATACGAGCAACATGTCCTGCCCATCGCAGTCTACGAGACTTAACTGTTCTTATTATATCTGGCTTCCTATAAAGACCATGTAGTTCATTGTTATGTAGTCTTCTCCATTCACCTGTCTGTTCATCTCTCTTTGGTGCAAAAATTTTCCTAAGAACTTTATTCTCAAATACTCGTAATCTCCTTTCCTCCCTTAAAGTAAGAGTCCATGTTTCGCACCCATATAATATAACTGGTAGAATAATAGTTTTATATATTTTCAGCTTAACGTTTTTTGAAAGGAGTTGGGACATCAAAAGTCTCTGCACTGCATAATAGCAAGCATTTCCAGAATTGAGCCTATGTTTAATTTCTTTGTGCATCTCATTCCTATTTGTGATTATTGTTCCTAGGTATTTGAATTCAGCCACCTCCTCAAAATTTCCCTCATTTGTCATTAGCTGTCCATTTCCATTATATACTGAATTTCTACGTATTTTGTGTTAAGATATATTATTTAATTAATTTTTGCATGTTATGTTATTCTATTATTTTTCTGTATTGGCTTTTACACACTTTTGAACTACGTGGTCTTTATAGGAAGCCAGATATAATAAGAACAGTTAAGTCTCGTAGACTGCGATGGGCAGGACATGTGGCACGAATGGGGATTGAAAAATGTGCATGGAAGCTTTTTGTAGGAAAACCAGAGGGAAAACGCCCAGTTGGTAGACCAAGAATGAGGTGGGAGAACAACATTAACTATAATGTGAGGGAAGTAGATTATACAGGAAATGATTGGAAAGCATTAGCTCAGGATAGGGATGTATGGAGAGCTTATGTCCGCGCGGCCATGAACCTACGGGTTCGATAGTGCCAGTGAGTAAGTAATTATGTGGAAGAGAAAGAAGCCTTAATACCTTAACTCTTTCACTTTAAATTTATTATTATTATTGTTGCTACTGCTGTTATTATTATTATTATTATTATTATTATTATTATTGTTGTTGTTGCTACTGCTGTTATTATTGTTGTTATTATTATTATTATTATTATTATTATTATTATTATTATTATTATTATTATTATTATTATTATTATTTTGGGTCAGATGTTTGGACTATAAATTATCAGTTGAAAAGAAAATTAATGGTAGCAGAAATGGACTATTGGAGAAGATCTGCTAGGATATCAAGGAGAGAGAAAATTAGAAATGAAATTATAAAAGAGAACATGAATGTACAAAACGCAATTTTATAATTTATTCAAGAAAAGCCACTGAAATGGTACGGACGTATTAGGCGAATGGAGGACAAAAGATTTCCGATGAAAATAATGGAATGGACACCATTAGGAATGAGAAGGAAAGGACGACCAAATCTCACGTGGATCCAAGGGATTAGAGAAACTTTGAAGGACTGGGAAATAGAGGAAGAAATGTGTTATAATAGAGACGAATGGAGGAAAACTATAAAGCGAAATTGAAGAGAAATCATTGGTGCCGGAAAAATATATCAACATTGTTAAAACCGGAAATATATATATTATTATTGTATGTAGCTTGTGGATGTGGAGCCAGCAGTCGGCTTGTAGGCCAAGGGCTTTCTAGGCCCGTCATGCCATGGGATTGTTATATGTAGCTATTCGATTCATCCCTCCGTAAGTTAGCTACTATTTTATTTAACGATACTGTTTAACAACTCATTATTGTCGCAATTCAAGTCTAGTGAAAGAATTTTTTTTCTTAGAGACCACCTTTATGTAAATTAACTATATAAAACAGGATTCACATAATTACTTCCCTTCTGAAGTAAATAAGAAACTTCATTCTACCATCTCTCCATACTGAAATCATGCCATTTCATGGTGCTGCAAGCCTTGTGTTCTACAGACCTTCAATAATAAGGATTTAATCTCATCTCAACCCTTGATTGTTATTACGTCGCACACGAGGAGACAATTTCACATTTATACAACATTGGTTGACACTTATCCCATTTTTTATCCAAGAGTTTAATGTAAACAGCGGTCATGAACTAGTTCAGAGAGTAATATGTTTATAGCTACAAAAATCTATAAAATAATGTAAGCAACATTATTGCCAATACACAAATCGTAAGTTTTTGTTTACATTCTAATGACGTTTTAATGTCTCTATGTGTACAATATCAATATATAAAATATCAGTTCAAATATATTATTTTCTCCATCTTACAACATCTATACAAAAAACAACTACCGAAATTGTTCCCTAGTTAGCAAATTACTTCAAGCAGTTGTGCTTCAGATTATATCCTGAAGGTCCCGTGTTCAAACCCCAGTTTCAACCAATTTGATATTTTCCTTGCAACCATGTGCCGCAACCTGTGTAATAGACATGCTATACTGGCCTCCGTTATTAAAAGTCTATAAAAGTGGCAATAAAAAATTAAAATTTTTTTTTGCAAATTCCCCAGGTTGTCTTTTGACATTCCTGGTGTTCTCTCCTGGCATGGCGTACTTATAACCCACTTCTGAGGTTGGGGCGCCTGGAAGGCGGGGTTATGTTGCCCCGATGATATGATGGGTGATGATGATCATAGTGGTGCACCAGGAGTGTCCCTAATCCTTAATTTCTGAAAAATTACTATTAGAGATGTGTTTTTGTTGGTTGCTATTAAATAATTCTTCAATGTGTTTTTGAATGATGTTATAGTTTGACAATTTCTGACATAGGACGGAAGATAATTCCATAGTCTAATTATGACTATTTAACTCATGCCCCAAATGGGAGTCAATGACCAATCACGTTTCAATGATTTCTGTTTTACAACCAATCAGAGTCGTGTTTCACCAAATATTTATCAGTGTTATAATTACCATATTAAAGAAAGCTCCTCCTTACAATATTGCGTTCCTTTGGCAATAAATAGTATGATCTGGTTGCAGTGATAAACAAAAGAAGCAGTAGAAGCGTACCTATCGTTTCTCATTTGTATTCAAACATCGCCGTTTACATTAAATATATAAATATTTTAAAATAACTATAGTTAAATAATGATTTGTGAGTAAACAGCTTAATTTTATTCGTTAAATAGTCCTAACAAATGCCACTCTTGATTTCCAAATTCTCTAGATAAATTCACTCCTCACTTCGTGAGTCGTGAATTTATCGATAATTTGGAAATCACTCGTGGCATTACTTATGATAATTTTTAATGGACTCCACTTCTATTGTAGAGAATAGATTAGTATGATTCCTACTCTAGGTGGCATAGGAAGTTTCTACTGCATACCAATGAAACAAACTCACATATTTCTGGCTATATAATTTGAGGCGGGAAAGTAAATTGGGAACGTGTGTGAGGTAGTTGCCTGTAGACATCCAGGAGCCTGCAGCCAGCCAGTCCAGTTTTCCAGAATGAGAACGTTGGCCCAGTTTCACTCCTCATCTCTCGGTCCGTACGCCCGCCTTTCTAAACAATTAATTCGATAATATAACCTCACACCTATCACGAAATGTGCGTTTCCAACATGAAATGCTTTCTCGGGACTCTAGCACTTCTGCATTGCCACCGACATTTACTTTCTTGGCGACCTTTACACTTACACAAAAGCTTTTGGATTCATTTCACTCAAGAGTTTTAAGTATCGTGGTCTACTCTAATGTTACTTACTTACTTACTCACTGGCACTATCGAACACGTAGGTTCATGACCGCGCGGACATAAGCTCTCCGTACATCCCTATCCTGACCTAATGCTTTCCAGTCATTCCCTGTATAATCTACTTTCCTCAAATCATAGTTAATGTTATTCTCCCACCTCATTCTTGGTCTACCAACTGGGCGTTTTCCCTCTGGCTTTCCTACAAGAAGCTTTCATGCAAATCTTTCATTCCCCATACGTGCAACACGTCCTGCCCATCGCAGTCTACCAGACTTAACTGTTCTAATTATATCTGGCTTCCTATAAAGACCATGTAGTTCGTTGTTATGTAGTCTTCTTCATTCACCTGTCTGTTCATCTCTCTTTGGTCCAAAAATTTTCCTAAGTACTTTGTTCTCAAATACTTGTAATCTCCTTTCCTCCCTTAAAGTAAGAGTCCATGTTTCGCACCCACATAATATGACTGGTAGAATAATAGTTTTATATATTTTCAGTTTAACGTTTTTTGAAAGGAGTTGGGACATCAAGAGTCTCTGCAATACATAATAGCATGCATTTCCAGAATTGAGCCTATGTTTAATTTCTTTGTGCATCTCATTCCTATTTGTGATTATTGTTCCTAGGTATTTTAATTCAACCACTTCCTCACAATTTCCCTCTTTTTTCATTAGCTGTCCATTTCCATAATAAAATGTATTTCTACGTGTGACCATATATTTGGTTTTATTGATATTTACTTCCAGTCCTAATTTCTTAGTGTTACTTAATAGTGTGTGCGTGTTGTCCTTTAGTATATCCTCGCAATCGGCCAATAGTACTACATCATCAGCATAAACTAACAGCTTATTAATACCATTGAGTTGTAAGCCTTCCTCATTCTCTAAAGATGTAATGGCATGTTCTAGTACTTTTAATGCGGACTCAAATGCGATACATGGGAAGGGTTCTTAAAGAGTGTGCCGCAAAATTAAAATACAATGAGAAGTACGAGGAAATTAAAACAGGCTTCAGTACTAAATGTGCTTGCAGTGTTAACAGTTGTTCATGAAATAATGAATGAATGAATGAACAGTTTTAGTGGTGCATTAGGGTTTCTATTGAACGGTAACTCATTAAATATCGCATATGTTGATCTTATCCATACGAGCTTTTGCCTTATTCGTGTTTTTATGCACCAGACAAGTGGCGAAATTCTTAAAAAAAAGTCTGTGCACCTCGTTTTTGGTCTACCCATATTCCTTTTACCTATGCGAGGGTCCCATACGGTCGAGATCTATGCCATCTATTGTTCGGTACCTACTATGTGCCTCTTCCCAATGTTCACTTTAGTCTCTTTGCAGGCTGAGGTACGTAGGTAAGACCTGACATCATTATTAACCTTGGTGTGATTATTTTGTCTCTGAGAAGAACTCCACTATTTTGCTTCCCACTTTTCGTGAGCAGATTCTGATTGTGTTCTGCTGAATTTTTTTTAGATTCCAATTTTTGCTGCCTTAAGTAATGTTGAGATGATTATTTTGCACCTATTTTAGTCTATTTTTATCCTTATTAATACGAATAATCTTCCCTTATTGAAACTTAGAAAACTCCAAACTTATATTCGGAAAGTTCAATCAATAATATTACAATTCAATTGGAAATATGGGCTTATTTTATTTCTTCATTTTTTCTATTAGGAATAACGCCCGAAATTCCTTTGAACCGGTCAGGGTTATTATTATTATTATTATTATTATTATGATTATCATTATTATTATCCTATCCCGTTTTAATTTGCCCAATGACATAAAATAAGAAAATTATAAATTATAAAATTTATACAATAGGTGTACTAAACTAACAACTACAGGGGCATTTCATTACTTTCAACTTCGTACAAAATTCTAACAAATATATTAATAAGCAGACTTACTCCCTATATTGATGACATTCCAGGAAATCATCAATGTGCATTTAGAAGAAACAGGTGTACAACAAATCAGATTTTTAGTATAAGACAGATTTTAGAAACTAAATGGGAATATAATTGTACTGTACATCAACTATACGTAGACTTCAAAACAGCATATGATTCAATTAAAAGGGAGAAGTTATATAGTATCCTGCTGGAGTTCGGAATTCTTAAAAAGTTTGACTTATACGAATGTGTCTAAATGGCACAAAGAGTAGGGTGCGTGTAGGCAAACAGTTTTCAGACACTTTTGAAATCCAGAATGGGTTGAAGCGAGGGGATGCACTATCTCCTCTACTATTTAATACTAGAGCATGCCATTAAATCTTTAGAGAATGAGGAAGGCTTACAACTGAATGGTATTAATAAGCTGTTAGTTTATGCTGATGATGTAGTATTATTGGCCGATAGCGAGGAGATACTGAAGGACAATACGCACACACTGTTGAGTAACACTAAGAAATTAGGACTGGAAGTAAATATCAATAAAACTAAATATATGGTCACACGTAGAAATTCAGTATATAATGGAAATGCACAGCTAATGACAAATGAGGGAAATTTTGAGGAAGTGGCTGAATTCAAATACCTAGGAACAGTAATCACAAATAGGAATGAGACGTACAAAGAAATTAAACATAGGCTCAAATCTGGAAATGCGTGCTATTATGCATTGCAGAGACTCTTGATGTCCCAACTCCTTTCAAAAAACGTTAAACTGAAAATATATAAAACTATTATTCTACCAGTTATATTATATGAATGCGAAACATGGACTCTTATTTTAAGGGAGGAAAGGAGATTACAAGTATTTGAGAATAAAGTACTTAGGACATTTTTTGGACCAAAGAGAGATGAACAGACAGGTGAATGGAGAAGACTACATAACAATGAGCAACATGGTCTTTATAGGAAGCCAGATATAATAAGAACAGTTAAGTCTCGAAGACTGCGATGGGCAGGACATGTTGCACGTATGGGGAATGAAAGACTTGCATGAAAGCTTCTTGTAGGAAAGCCAGAGGGAAAACGCCCAATTGGTAGACCAAGAATGAGGTGGGAGAATAACATTAACTATGATTTGAGGGAAGTAGATTATACAGGGAATGATTGGAAAGCATTAGCTCAGGATAGGGATGTATGGAGAGCTTATGTCCGCGCGGCCATGAACCTACGGGTTCGATAGTGTAGTAAGTAAGTAATAAGGTGTACTAAACTTTTAATTCCTTACATGGAAACTTAAGCACTGTGTTGTCCAAATAGATAAATCACTAAACTAGCGATTGAATATTTTACTATAATATTAATAATTTAGCGTAAGAGCTAAAATACGTAATTCTGGAGGGGAAACCCATTGAACAATTGAACCATTTTAATACCTGGGTTATGAAATTTACTATTTTAAAAATGAAGATCTGTATAACAAACTTAATAAATTTAATTATATATGTGGCACAATTAAAATAATATTTAAAAACACAAGAAAGGAAACAAAACTAAAATTTTATAAAGCAGTGGCAGTCCCCTTACTATTGTATGGTAGTGAATTTTGGGTTTTAACTAAAAGAGAAGAGAAGATCATAGAAGCAGCTGAAATGAGATTTCTGAGAAGTTGCGGCTGGCTGCAAACTTCTAGATAAAAGAAGAAGTGAAGATATTAGAAATGAAATAAATATTTTTAAACTTTTAGATAAAAATAAAATAATGTATAAAAATTGGAAAGAACATGTTCAAAGAATGATAGATCATCGCATTCAAAAAATTATACTACAAACCAAAAGGAGACAGAAATGTTGGTAGACCGAAAAAGAAATGGATTCAACTTTTTGAATGAGAATCTATTATACCGGAACAAGCCACGTGGGCTTAATCCATGATTGTTGATGATGATTAATAAGTTCTGTTTCTACTGATATTTTCATTTTATATGTTATGCGCTCTAAATTATGGGATATATTAAAAATAAAGGATACCCACTCCATCTAATTAAAGCTATAAAAAGTTTACGAAAACACAAAATTTCGTATAGATAAAGGAAATGTTCCTGGAGAAACTTGTGTAGAAATCAACAATGGACTTCGACAAGGTTGCCCTCTTACGCCAATACTTTTTAATATATATATTTCTAGATGAAATCATTAGTACATGGCAAACCTTTTAGATGAACATTTTATGATAAACGGTATGAAAATGAACTGTATTTTATTCGCAGATGACCATATCATTGTAGCTTCCTCAGAAAATCAACTACAAAGATCTGTTTATAAATTATGGAAACTAATAAACGTTTATAATTTAAAGATATCAACAGAGAAAACAAAGTCAATGGCATTTATTGGAACTCAGCATAAAAGGACAAACATTGTAATTGGAGCAAACATAATTGAACAGTAACTTGTTTCAATTATCTGGGATGCATGATATCATACCAGCAAAATTTGGACATGGAGAAGAAATTAGGGAAATTTCAATGACAGCTATGTGGTTCAATAAGAAGATATTTGAGAAATAAGACCACAAGGGAAACTCAATTAAAATTTTACAAAACAGTAGCCATTCCAACGTTAACTTACGGGTCTGAGACTTGGCCTTTAACGACCTCTGATAAAAATAAAATTGAGACAATAGAAATGAGATTTCTCAGATCAGTTGCAGGTGTATCTCTAAGAGATCAAAAGAGAAGTCAAAATATCAGAGATGAATTACAAATATATAATATAAACGAGAGAATACACATAAATAAACGTAATTGGTTTGAACATATACAAAGAATGCCAAATAATCGTTTATCAAAGCAGCTGCTTCATTATAGGCCTCTAGGTCAAAGAAATGTAGGAAGACCAAAACGTCGTTGGAAAGACGACCTGCACCTGCAGCATATAGTGCACCGGAGAGCGGAACGGGCCAACAGGCCCATACCTTGAAGATGATGATGTTCCTCACTATTTAACAAAACATTTAGTTATGGTATCTCTCGCACCAAAGAGAATACCTGTCACTCGCATTGTGTTAATATATTATGTATTTTTCTTGAAGATACGGTATTGTGGGCTCTATATATCCCATTTTTTATATATTAAACTCTTGTTGGAAGATTCAAAGCGAAAGATAGATAGATAATATTTCGTCCTATTGGAATCATATAAAACCAATCTGAATGCAAAATAACAAGCTAATAACTAAATATTTACAATTTAATACAGAATTGAATGCAAAAGTGATCTATCTCATAGAGTGGAAAAATTATTTAACACATATTTAACTAAAAACGATATAATAAAAAATAGAAAAGATATATTGTACACTGATTCAGTTAGACAAATTTCCAACTTAATTAGTTTTCAGTGCTTATTTTCCACCAGCTTAGGAATTCTCTCCTGTAATATTATTTTCACATGTGCAAAGCATTGTAATGGTTTATAAACAACAGAATTTAATAAAAAATTAAAACATCCATTTTTGCATAAATATTTAATTCCTAGTTTTATCTAATTTAGAATGTCTTACCAAACTCCTAAGTATGGGCCTATTCCTTATGACACAAGTTTATTCTTATTGGTTGTATTTAGGTGCAAGAGTTCTGCTTCATAATATATTAGTCTTACTATTTAAATGTATTGGTATATATTTGTTCTTCTTATTGTGTTTTTATCCTATAACATACTAATTAAAACATATTGTCTTCATTTTCAACCTTGCCAATCTCTACTCCTAAATTTTCAGATTCTGAAACTCCTTGCCAGAAGATATCAGGGACTGCCATACATTAATTTCCTTTAAAATAATTTTAAATATCTTTATTTTTTAATCTGTCTTTCACGGTGTTACACACGTTTCCATACAAATGATGAGTTCACATATGTAGTGAATCACGCAGTATTCAATTACATTTCTTCTAACTTTACGGAATAAATTAATAGTTGCTCGAAAATAGATCTAACTCACAACAATTTGAAAGTTGAGTTATCAGTGGATTAGTGATTTTTCCGGAGAGTATTAGGCATTGTGCATGTAAATTTATCCCTACTCTCTTCCACATCTGTTTTATTTATTTTAAAAAGTTGGCTTTCAAGTGAATAGTGATCTATTTCTAACAAAATGGCGGAAGCAATTACTCAATTCATTAATAGCAATACAGAAAAAACAATTATTGCACAAGTGAAAATTCATTCCACCACAGTTCCATGCATTCTAACGAGAATCTTAGAGAAATTGAGTGAATAAGTAAGGCACAAAGAATGTAACGAAATAACATTAAATGGAAAATCATCATCATCGTCCTTTCAAGTATTAGGCCCAGTGGCCCGTTACGGTCTCCCGCCATCTCCGAAAAGGTCGACCCACAGATCTTCTGCCTCGAGGAATGTAGTGAAGAATTTGTTTTGGTATTCTGTGACGATCCATGCGCTGAATATGGGCTAGCCAATTGTTTCTATATTCTTGGAGGTATTCAGATATAGGTATGATGTTTAACTCTCTGGCTATTGTTGAATTTCTTTGGTGGTCTAGAAGGCTATAACCTGCAGTTCGTCGGAGATGAAATCACTGAGATAGACGATCATCCAGCCAGTGTAGGAGTGACATGCGGTCAGCATGTCGGGTCCCTCAGCCGTTAAAGCTGATTTTTTTTCTCAACCTGGGGCCGCTACTTGTTGTAGTGATCTATTTCTAACAAAATGGCGGAAGCAATTACTCAATTCATTAATAGCAATACAGAAAAAACAATTATTGCACAAGTGAAAATTCATTCCACCACAGTTCCATGCATTCTAACGAGAATCTTAGAGAAATTGAGTGAATAAGTAAGGCACAAAGAATGTAACGAAATAACATTAAATGGAAAATCATCATCATCGTCCTTTCAAGTATTAGGCCCAGTGGCCCGTTACGGTCTCCCGCCATCTCCGAAAAGGTCGACCCACAGATCTTCTGCCTCGAGGAATGTAGTGAAGAATTTGTTTTGGTATTCTGTGACGATCCATGCGCTGAATATGGGCTAGCCAATTGTTTCTATATTCTTGGAGGTATTCAGATATAGGTATGATGTTTAACTCTCTGGCTATTGTTGAATTTCTTTGGTGGTCTAGAAGGCTATAACCTGCAGTTCGTCGGAGATGAAATCACTGAGATAGACGATCATCCAGCCAGTGTAGGAGTGACATGCGGTCAGCATGTCGGGTCCCTCAGCCGTTAAAGCTGATTTTTTTTTTCTCAACCTGGGGCCGCTACTTGTTGTAGCTGCCCAAATGCCTCACGTTGCTGGCTGGGCACCTGTCCCCTACGGGCCGAAATTCCGTGAGCATATTTGTTCCCCCATGGAAACCCGAATTAGCGCAAGTCCCGTAGCTCTGCGCCAAGGCATCGTGTCTTAACCACTCGGCTACGGCGCGGGATAAATCACATATTTAGAGAATAAAAACTAATAGAATTTCCATACAATTTTAAAAATATACGCCACAAGGCCTGAAAAGCTGTGGATCGTCTAGCAAGTAGAGATGCTAAAATATTTGTGTGACCATAACAGGCCTTGAGCCTAATATTTTTAATCTTAAAAATTGTCTGTAAAGTGATTTGAATAGGACATAACTTAAATCTAGAGTCTTGATGAGACATTTTGGATCATACAATTTAATTATATATTTTTATTAACAGTAAACCAACAAATATATTTTTATTAACAGTAAACAAACAAGAGATTATGTTTTTCTGAAAAAAATGTCTAATGAAAAAGTCAACCTCGCGTTGGATTTGGAGAGTCTATTTAGCGAATATTACAATTAATGTTTCTTAATTTAAGATTTTAGAATAACATTTTTGTGTTTGTAGTTCGTCTTTGTTCTTGAGAAATTCAACTCATTTGAACGTTCACAATCATTTGATTTCTTGGCAAATTTCATATCGTTTTCCAAGCTTTGTACAGCCTTAAAATTAGATGTTTCGACATTATAGCTTTTTAAGATTTCAATTACCTCAATTTTTGAAGACTATTTAACTCATGTCCCAAATGGGAGTCAATGACTAATCACATTTCAATGAATTTTGAATTACAACCAATCACAGTCTTTTTCACCTAGATTTTATCAGTTTAATTTTATCACATTAAAATCAAGTTCCTCCTTTTTAACATTCTGAATAGACCAGAGCACTATTTTGCAGTGACTCTCTAAGAAATACGTTGAATATTGCAATTTATATATTAAGATATAAGAATCCCATAAGACAAATGGTTCCCAGATTATATATATATAGTGCACGAATGTAAGCAAATACTTCTTGCGGGTTATAATAGAAAAAAACATTTACAGCAATTAATTATACCACAATAAAAAGAAACTACCGTTTTCACTTTCTTAAACGATTATTTCCCAGAAATTAACGTTCCAGAAAAATATAGTTGACATATTTACATCATAGGACATCACAAATTAATTAATAAACAGCGATATGCTTCATTTTTTTCTCCACTAGGGTGCATTCTTACAATATTGCGATCCTTTGGCTATAAATAATATGATCTGGTTGCAGTGATGAAAAAATGAAACATAAATGTTTCTCATTTGTTTTCAAACACCGCAATTTACATTAAATATATAAATATTTTAAAATAACTATATTTAAATAATGATTTGTGAGTAAACATCATAGTTTTATTCGTTAAATAGTCCTAACGAATGCCACTCTTGATTTCCAAATTCTCTAGATAAATTCACTCGTCACTTCGTGACATCGTGAATTTATCGATAATTTGGAAATCACTCCTGGCATTACTTATGATAATTTTTGCTGTCAGAGGTGATTTTATCTGCTTTATTTAAGGTCTCAAAAATTATAATACGAATTGCACTGTTGATAACTCTTTGTAAATTGCATTCATTCATTATACGGTTAATAAACAAAAATATATATTTTAAATAAATATTTGAAATAAATAAAAAATATGTATATATATATATGTATATATACATATATATATATATATATATATATATATATATATATATACAGGGCTATTCAGGAAGAAGGAACAGACTTCATTTATTTATTCCAAACTATAAAAAATATAAACACAATTCCAACGTTCCTGGAAAGAGAAAAGTTCAAATTTCACTCTTTTATGCAATCAATATGAGCACCACGTGTTACACGGCAAATATAAAAACAGCGGCTCATTTCTTGCTGGTATCTAGTTATCGAATTCACAGTTTCAACAATTCGATGTCGCAGATTTTCAAGAGTGTCAGGCATAGGGGTGATAAAAATACGGTCTTTTGCGTATTCCCACAGATAAAAGTCACATGGGGTTAGGTCTGGTGATCTGGGAGGCCACCGGCGATAAAGTTGATTTTCTGCTCCTCCTCTTCCAATCCAACGCCCTATTGTGTCGCCATTTTGATACAAACAATCAACATGACAAGCAACAGCGCCAATGCGGCAGCGATCGGAACTTCCAACTTTTCTCTTTCCAGGATTGTTGGAATTGTGTTTCTATTTTTTTATAGTTTGGAAGAAATAGATTTTTGAAGTCTGGTCCTCTTTGTAAATAGCTATATATATATATATATATATATATATATATATATATATATATAGTCCACCGCTGTGACCTCGAGGTAGCGTGCTGCCTTGTCACGCAGCGGTCCTGGGTTCGATTCCCGGTCGGGATAAGGTCCTGGGTGAGGTTCCTTTCGGGGTTCTGTAAGACAAATGTCAGGAAGCTTAGGGCCCAACGGTCCCCGAAAATCATCCAGCCATCATCATTATCATCCTTCTCCTTCACCGGTGTGGAAAGCAACGGGAAGCTACCTCGCCTATAATTACCTAGTAAAGCTGCAAAGCATAGCATGAAAATGCTATGATTGCAGTGAAAGATCTGCCTTCGGTCAGTATTACTATGGATGGATATATATATATATATATATATTATTTCCATGAGGAAGATCGGTTAAATTTTGCTCAGAAGCACTAATTTAGGCTGAGTTTCTTTTATGAGCCCAAAAATCTTAAGTTCAAACTTGAAACCCACGCCACGGCTTAAAGTACCTCCCGGACAACTTGTTCCTTGGATTTTTGGATCTTAAAACTCCATCGACCCGGGCCGGGTTTTAATCAGAACCCGGGGACTATATGCAAAGATCAAAACCACTAGACAACCGCGGGCGACATAAAATCATACGATGTTTATAAACTGTAATACTATTCGTCTGATAATTGACGAAATGGCACCATTTAAAAATAATTTTAAACAATTTGAGGTAGACTATGTCACACAAGTAGGCTTATTAATTTTTATATTTTAAGTTTGTATTGTAATTGATAACTCAACACAATTTTATTATATATTGTACCGTCGTGGTATCGAGGTAGCGTGCTGCCTTACCACGCAGCGGGCCCGGGTTCGATTCCCGGTCGGGACAGGCTCCTGGGTGAGGTTTTTTCGAGGTTTTTCCTCACCTGTAAGACAAATGTCATGGAGCTTAAAGCCCAACGGTCCCCGAAAATCACCTGGCCATCATCATCATTCTTATCATTATGATCATCATCATCATCCTTCACCAGTGTGGAAAGCAACGGGAAGCTACCACACCTATAATTCCCTAGTAAAGCTGCAAAGCATAGCATGAAAATGCTATGATTGAAGCGAAAGACCTGCCCTCGGGCAGAATTACTATGGATGGACATATATATTCATTCATTTTGAGAATTTTCCTCTTCATTGAGGGTTTTCTCCAACCAATCTTAGTAATTAACATGAATGAAACCCATGTATACAATAATAAATGGTTAGGTGGACTTATGATTTGAAAAGTCTTCAACTTTAACTGATATCATTTTCGGAAAGTGTGTTTGCGTGCATGTGCGTGAGTGGGCTTGTTTGTATGTTGCGTGAGCGCAGCCATGATTTGAAACGTCTATGATGATTTGCTATTGGATTTTTTCAATAATTTATTAGAATTTCTTTCGTTTGCGTTATAGCTGATTTTAATAACAATAATGATGATGATGATGATGATAATAATAATAATAATAATAATGATAATAGTATTAATAATTTATAATACTGTAGTTGCTTCTCTTACACTTCTCTATCAATAAATTGTATACGATATAACAATTCTAAATTGACTATAATTAAATTGACACATAAACACGATATAGAGATGATAATGAAAGTACGATTTTGTTAATTTGGAACCGCTACTTATTTTAGTTACAATAAAATTCCGGATGTTGAATGGACATTCGTCCTGTACATTAGCCGTGAAATTTTATGGGAACATTTCTTCTACTATGGGAACTAGAACCAGCCCGCATTATTCACGCCACGGTACCGGACTTAGATTGTCTCTTACATTTTATCTCTTTAAAAAGAACCTCTTTTGAATAATTCATGTTCTAATTAAGCTAAATAATCTCTCAGCTGTTAATCTCATTAAATAAGTTACCTTCGTATAAAGAATTCACCTTCATGTGCAGTACATACTCAATAAACGGTTTTGTTTATGTCGCCAGACAGGTTGACGACAAAGGAGGTGTTTAAAGAACTGTAACATTTTATGTACGTCTAAATTGAATTAAAAATCTTAGTGATTGTGTTCAGATTAATAAATTTTCTGACAGTATACCAAACAGTAAAAACCAAGACATTTATTTTTACAGGATTCCTTTAAATCCGAGCTAATAGAGGAAGGATAACTCGTTAAATCAAGGTTACATAACATAAGAACCGGTTATGTAGTCTTGTTATGTAGGTCATTATCAGGTACAAGCCTGCTTATTAATTGCTTATTAATTTGTACATAAACAAAAACAGAGGATAAATTAGACTTGTGACATTAACGTGTTATCTAACTGCATTAAAGTAGCTTAAAGTGAATAATACATTTAATTGTATTCATGAAATAACTTCAACTGTGAAATATTTATAACATCTTACTTACTCACTTACTCACTGGCATTATCGAACCCGTAGGTTCATGGCTGCACGGACATAAACTCTCCATAACATCCTTATCCTTGAGCTAATGCTTTCCAATCATTTCCTGGATAATCTACTTCCCTCAAATCATAGTTAATGTTATTCTCCCACCTCATTCTTGGTCTACCAACTGGACGTTTTCCTTCTGGCTTTCCTACAAGAAGCTTCCATGCAAGTCTCTCATTCCCCATACGTGCAACATGTCCTGCCCATCGCAGTCTACGAGACTTAACTGTTCTTATTATATCTGGCTTCCTTTAAAGACCATGTAGCTCATTGTTATGTAGTCTTCTCCATTCACCTGTCTGTTCATCTCTCTTTGGTCCAAAAATTATCCTAAGTACTTTATTCTCAAATACATGTAATCTCCTTTCCTCCCTTAAAGTAAGAGTCCATGTTTCGCACCCATATAATATAACTGGTAGAATAATAGTTTTATATATTTTCAGTTTAACGTTTTTTGAAAGAGTTGGGACATAATTATAACATCTACGGTAGAGTATTGTGTTTATCTAGTCTTCACTGTAAACGAACCTAGGCCTCTGTGACAGTGGTTACATTAAAAAGCATGAATGTGAAAGCTCAATAGGGCGAGAATCAAAATAGTATATATATATCCCGTCCAGGCATTTATTTTTCTTATCATTTCATATATATATTCAGGATTGTTTCTATTATTTACACAGGTATCCTCAACCAAAATATACATTCTTTCTTCCACACTTCCTGGTCTTGCGTGTCTGCTTCTGTCATATTTCTCTTCTTCATGTTGTCTTGAATTCCCTTTATCCACCTGGCTTTGGTCTACCATGTTTCCCTTTTCCAGCAGGTATCCATTTCAATACTTTTTTGTTTGTTTCTGTGTCCCTTCTTATCATTATATGTCCATATCATCTTAGTTGGATTTCTTCAATCTCTTGTACAATATCTTACATTCATTATTTCTCTTATTGTATTATTTTTTATTTTATCTAATTTTAGTATTTTCGCCGGTCTTCTCAAAAAGTCAAATTCAGTGGCTAATAATTTATTTGTTTATTTATTTTTTTGCTTCAACGTCCATATTTCCGCATCATATAATAAAATACTCTTCACAATTGTGTTTTATATTAATAATTTAATCCTCTTGATTATATTCTTACTGAATAGAATAGAATTTATATATATATATATATATATATATATATGTATATGCCTCTGTGACAGGGGTTACATTAACAAAGCCCAATTGAGCTTTCACATTCATGCTTTTTAATGTAACCACTGTCACAGAGGCCTAGGTTATATATATTTACAAATTTTTATTTTATTTTGTACGTTGCACGATAACATAATAAATTCTCTCTATATTTACATATATTTTTTATCGACCCTCCTTTTGTAGAAATATATTCAGTATGTAATTTATAAACCAATTGTTCCAAAATAAAATCAATAGAAAAATATATAAATATTTAGAATATGTATTCAATTTCCTCCCTCCGATAGTATATTGTCTTGTCGTGGTAGAGTGACTTGTGAACTTAAGTAACCTCTAGAGCTCTACAGAACTGTAGTGCTACCTAAAGGGTTAACCATGCCAGATAGGTCAAAGGATATAAGCCAAACGAAAAAAATGCCTTGGTCGAAAGAGTAAAAGTATAAGCATCAAGCAAGGCGGATATCGATTCCACTGGGTGAAATTTTCCGGACAGTTAATATCAAATGAGGGAAATTTGAGGAAGTTGCTGAATTCAAATGCTTAGGAATAATAGTTCCCAACAGGAATGAGGCGCAGAAATAAATTGAACATTGCTCAATTCTGGAAATGCATGCTATTACACAACACAAGGACTCCTGTCAATCCACTTCTCTAAAAAAAATTAAACTAAAAACATGTAAATTCGTATTCATCGAGTAATACTATATGGATGCGAAACGTTGAATCTTACTGCATAGGAGGAGAAAAGGTTTCGAATATTTGAAGAATAAAGTTCTTAAGATTTTTTTGGACCAAAGACAGACGAACATACAGGCGAATGGAGAAGACTGAATAACAGTGAGTAACGTGATATTTATGGGAAATAGGTTAATAAGAATA
Organism: Diploptera punctata; assembly: GCA_030220185.1. Lineage (NCBI taxonomy): Eukaryota > Metazoa > Arthropoda > Insecta > Blattodea > Blaberidae > Diploptera > Diploptera punctata. Next base: position 1,022,525 of record JASPKZ010009377.1, on the reverse strand, counting down.
GTAAGTTAAGTCTCATAGACTGTGATGAGCAGATATGTACACGAATAGTAATAATAATAATAATAATAATAATAATAATAATAATGATTTATTTTAGCTGGCAGAGTTAAGGCCATAAGGCATTCTCTTCCACTCAACCAGCGAATAGTAAAATTATACAAAGATTACGTACATATTAGAAGATCAAAATGGATTCAGACCAGGAAGGTCATGTGTTGACAATATATTTGCAATACAACAGTTAATTGAAAAACGGACTGCAGTTGGAGAAGAAACCCATTTGACAATGATAGATTTAGAGAAAGCTTATGACTCAATTCCGAGGAACAAATTATGGGAAGTATTGGAGAAATACAATATTGACAGAAACCTAATAGAAATTATTAAACAAATCTATAAAGATAACTCCGCTTATGTTAAAATGGGAAATATAATGTCTAATCCTATAAACACCTCAAAGGGATTGAAACAAGGGTGCAGTCTATCACCAATTTTATTTAATATTTATGTAGAATTTATATTAACGAAATGGAAACAAAGCTGCAAAGGTATGGGGATCCCAATAGGCAATAGATTTTTGCTGACATTACAATTTGCCGATGATCAACTGGTTTTAGCGCAAGACAATTTTGATATGGAATTCATGATAAAAAGGTTGAAAAGCACATATGAATCATGGGGTCTCACAGTAAATTTACAAAAAACAGAATATCTGGCAATAAATAGCAATGAAAGAGAAAACTTAGTATTGGAAGATGAATCCAAATAAAGCAGTGAAACAAACTAAATATTTGGGAATGATTATGGATAACATCGAAGGTATAGGCAAAGAGAACATAAAACATAGAATTGAATTGAGTAGCAAAATAATATCATCATTAAATTCCATATGGTGGGATAAGCATATTTGGAAAGACACAAAAAAATATATTGGTAAAACATTGGTGGAATCTGTTGCAATGTACGGAAGTGAGGTATGGACAATCAATAAGTACTACAAGAATAGACTAATAGCTCTAGAAATGGATTATTTACGAAGAAGTGCCAGAAAGTCTAAATTAGAACGTGTCACAAATAAGGAAATTAGAAACAAAATGGAAGCAGAAGAAAGCATAATTGAAAGAATTGAGGAAAAGGAATTAAAGTGGTTAGGACATGTTTTAAGAATGGAAGATGAGCGATGGCCGAAGCAACTATATGAATGGCATCCTAACAGAAAGAAGAAAAGAGGAAGACCAAGGTTAACATGAAGGAAAACATGAAGACAGTAATGCAAGCTAGAGGGCTAAGCATCGAAGATGCCCAAGACCGTAGGCTTGGAGGTTTGGCACGGGAAGACGGCAGCAGCTGTAAAAACCCGAAGATAGATAGATAGACGTACATATTACAATTTTAAGATATTATTAAAATACAGACTAAACAAAATACAATGATGATGTAATCTAATACTAGCTAATACTAACAAAAACATAGAATATAATAAAATTAAAATGATATAAAATAGAGTAAGTAGAATAGGGAATGAAAGTTGATCATGGAAACTCCTATAGGAAATCTAGATACAAAGTGCCAAAAATGAGATTGGAAAAAAATATTAAACAAAATTCGAGGGAGATAAATTATACATGAGATTAATGAAAACATTACCTCAGAATAGGGATGAATGGAGAGCTTATGTCCGCGAGGCCATAAATGTACGGGTTTGATAGTTCCGGTAAGTTAATTATTAAAATTATTTAATTTAAAATGTTAAAATCGTAAAAAATATATTTTTTTTTACTTTTTATATTCGGGATTCTCCACTTTAATTTACCTGATATATATTTTCAAAGTCCTATAGAACAACATTGCGCATGCACCAGAGTTTATAGAGCTAACGATCACCCACCATCGAACCACATACCGATTATCATCCTTTCCACATATATAGATTACGCTAGATGACAGCACTTCCCTATGAAATTTAAATGACCAGTCTCTGCAATAAATTCCCAAATCAATGTTAAAAATATATTAATAATATTAAAATTACCAAACGTTTATTAAAATGGGTGTACACTTACTTATCGCGCCCTAACGCCGCGCTGGTCCAACCAGCGATAACCTAAACTAGCGATCGAAAAAACATAGACTAAGTAATATACACTGTGGAGAAAATAGCAGTCAGCATCACAATATTGTCTAACAGTGTAATAGTGTTGTGATTTGCGTATTTAAATAAATACTTAAACATCATCAAATAATGCTATAAAAAGTTTAAAATATATTAAAATGTTGGTAAATACAGAAGAAGACTTATAATTCACAACAATAAACTGAAAAATCAAGGGTAAGTCATTCTAATGAATAGCCTTATATTATCTCCTTTTGTGCGTATAGACAGGAAAATGAAATTGGTTGCATTTTGGATGCGACATTTAGATTTGAGAACTCACTGGAATACTCGTAAAATGAAAAGTTGGCAAGGAAATGAAGCCCATATACGAATCAACTGCTAATCTTTTGAAAGAGCTATATAGTCTGTAATTAGTCTTCCTTGATAGTCGGAGTACGATAGGCATATCATCATCATCATCATTTTCATGGTAGGACGTCGACCTATTCCGCTCTCTGAATTCATCTTCCCAGCGTCTTCTAGGATGTCCCACATTTCTATACCTTGAGGTTAGTACAACAATGCTTGTTTTGTTAGCCTAGAAGAGTCCATTCTTAAAATATGTTCATTTTTGTGTATAATTTTGTATTTTTTTCATTTAGATTAAAAATGTTGAGTTTTTGCCTAATTGTTTCACTAGGAAAGTGGTCTCTTAGAGCAAAGTATTTGTGGAACTTCATCTCTGATGTTTCTAGTAATCTTCTCTCTGATATATTCATGGCCCAATTCTCTAATCCATATGTCACAATGGGAACTGCCATTATCTTATAAAACTTTAGCATTGTTTCTTTTGTTCATTGATATTTTATTTACATTTTATAATAACACATTTAAGTTTCTTAGGCTATCTAGAGTAATCCTGGCCGCCAAAAATATTTTTCAGGACTTGTTACTTTGTTTGCTGCCCATTCGCGCCCAGATTTGAATTGCGACGCTAGTGACCTGATGTGTTAAAGAGCATCGTTAAATAAGATACTAACTATGCTATTTCTGTTATATTATTATTATCATATTATTATTATTATTATTATTATTATTATTATTATTATATTATTATTATTATTATTATTATTATTATTATTATTATCATTATCATTATCATCATCAGTTCCGATATGTGCCTCAAAAAGGTGAATTAGGCCTATGAGAACAAAAGACGTCATATTTTTAGAAATACTAAGAGCAATATTTAGCGCTATCAAAGTGAATAATGAATGGATAGCGCGTTACAACACAGAGAAGTCTATTATTATTGAAGGAATAAGTATTACTATAGGTCTATTTATAAAAATTGATAATTTAAGATGGACTGTACACTTAGCAAGATAGTAGACTTAAGCGGAACAAAACCGTGAGGTTTTTATAACCCGGGAGTTACAGAGCTACGTAGTAGGTCAATAAACATAATGTAGTCACACTTAGAACACATTACATAATGCAAGTGGACAGTTAATGACAAATGAGGGAAATTTTTAAAAATTCAAATACTTATTAATAGTAGTCACAAACATGAATGAGGTGCACAAAGAATTAAACTATGCTCAATTCTGAAAACGCATGCTATTACGAAGCACAGGGACTCTTATCGTCCCAACTTTTAAAAAAATGTTAAGCTAAAATATGTAAAATTATTTTTCTATTTTTATTATGATACGAAACACGGCATCTTACTATAAGGGAGGATAAAAGATTACGAGTAAAGTTTGGACCAAAATGGCAGGTGAATGGAGAAAATTGTATAACCTCGAGGTTTATGATATTTATGGAAAAATAGATGTAATAAGAACAGTTAAGTCTCATACAAGGCGAGTATAGAGAAGAATCGGGAAAATATATTGGGACGGCCAAGCCCTTAATTGATTGTCGAGCTAATGAGTATTATTTTCTTCCTTATTGTTAGTTTAAGCTCTCCCTTTTACGCATTTTTGGGTGCTCCATACCATATAGTGACAGCCTATTGGAACAGGATGCAATAAACTTTGGATTACATACATTCTTTTTTGACCACTCAAGGACATGGAGGACCTTTCCGATTGAGCGATCGGTTCCAAGCGGATCGCCTCTTAGACAGCACCAACATTTAAAACACGAATTAATAATCATTTAGATATTCATATTAAACAAGGCCTAATTATGATGGCCAAATGGTGTTCGAGGATTATTTGGGTCCTAAAGTTTTCCGACATTTGGAATATTTACTATTATATCATCAGCCTCGTGAACTAATGGTGAAGTTCATGAGGTCCCGAGTTCGATTCCCAGACAGACCATAATACATTTTTCTCAAAGGTGTGGTTGTCCATAGTCAGCAATTTAGGTTAAGTTTAGGTTAAGGACTCTTTTGGAACTTCATTATAATTTATCACCCCATCGTATCATCATGGTAACGTAATTCCGCCTTCCAAGTGCCCCAAACTAAGAAATTACCGCAAAGCAATTCCAGTGGAGGTGCTAACAGTTTTCAGCCTTCTGGGCAGGGCAGGCTTGTGAATATTTCCTTCATTCGTGATATAGTTTTACCGCTGAGGTTCGGATCCTGCTAAATCTTAGCCATTGAATAACAGTGCCCAACCCCGCATCATGGATGCATTTATCAGGTGTTACCTGGGTGTACATAATTACAACATATGCCACCTATGTGTTCTGGGCATGCGCCAATACTAATTGTACTACGGGTATTCACTTCACCGTGACGAAACGACGTAAAGGGCGTGTAAGCCATAATTATCTTCTCCATAGTTGATTTCTTAATAAAATGATCTACTTATTTTTGTGAATTAGTAAGATATACTACACGAATATTGTGTCAAAAATATCTAAAAATGTCTAACAATTATTTTATTCATAATAATATTATAACTTTGCTAATAAACTTTCTTACAAATTATTTTATTTCTCTAATAGTTTGATAATATTTTTTTTAATGTTCTTTATATTTTATTTTTATTTTATATTAGCATATTTATTTGCTCGAAAAATACATCAGTAAGATCAATAAAATAGGCAAGAACTCAAATCAACAATTATTACTAGATAAAATAGAAGAGGATATATCATTAATATTAAAAAGCCAGTATAGAATAATGTTCTTTTTTGGCAATCTAGGCTTACTCCGTCATAATATTTTCCGTAAAAGAATTTTTAATACTAAATTTTGGAGGAAAAAATAAGAGGTAGGCTATGGAATTCTGATGAAGAAAGCGGTACAGCTTATAGGGTTCAAAGATTATGAAGAAATTAAAGGGTATCTGAAGAGAAGATGCTAGAATAATATAATTTCTCTGCCATCTACTTCGCCATAATAATTTATTTAAACAATTGTAAGGCTAAATTTTGCGAGAAAATTTAAGAGGTAGACGAAGGAAGACTAATTTGGAAGATGGAACAGGATTATAATATTCCAAGACCATCGACAAATTAAAGGGGTATTTTAAAGAAGAGACAATACATTGCTTTTTTCCAGAAAGTGATTATGATAAAGATAAATGTTTCCAATCTGATTAATTTTAATAGTGCTGCTCTCTACCATAAGAATTCCGAACTCTTTATCTTGATTTACTTCTTTGCGTTACTTTCAGATGGCAGGTAGTTCAACATTAGTTCATGTCCCTTATATAGATGTCGCTCAGTATTATTGCAATCAGCATCGCCAACATAATCAATTTAGTAAAATACGGTCTTCGATACGGTTTCTGCGGTTGAGGACGCTTCCCACCCTATTCTCCATTTGTTTTTATTCAATGCATCTTCCAAATTGAGTCTTCTGGTTCGCAACCCACTCAGAACATTTTCGTTCCTCTTAAATCTTGGGTTTTCTCTTTTTCGGTACCATGATGTTGCCAACAAAAGTTGTTCTCCGATCATGTATCTCTCGTTCTAATCATATGTCCTAACCATCTTAATGATTTTTGTTCAATTTGTTCGATTATTGTTTCTTCTTCACCTATTCTATTCTATTTTTTTATTTCCTGACATGAGATTCTGTTCATTTCCGATATCCCGAACTTCTCTGTAGTAATTCCGAGCAAAGTTCCAGTTGTACTGTAAACAAACTTGCATAAGGTATTACTCAGCCCGACTCCATCTATTAGCGCTACTTTTACACGCCATACGACTGAATTGTATAAGGAACTGTCATCGATAAAATCTTTGTTTTTAGGCAACATCGTATTTTACGGAAAACAAGACTGATTACAAGATGGCACCGAAAATAAGGAACTCCTATTTCTTATTTATTTATTACAAAAATTAAATATGGGCCTACATAATCAGATGTTTTCGCTTTTTCCACGATGTTAATAGATACCCTTTATTTGCAATTTCATTACGAGCAGAATGTATGCTCTATGCTGACTCACCTGTAAATTCTGCTATTGTTTTCACCACATCATCAATGGCTAATGTAAGATAATTTTCATTCAACTGTTTGAAGACATTAAAAATAATTTATTTCTCTCCGCTTTCCAAGTGGTTTCTTTTTCAATGTTTTAAGAAATTCTACAGAAAGCGGCCATTTTTAAATAAAACAAATGCCAACGTATTCTGTATTTCGCGTGCGTAAGAATTGGCTATAACAATGCTTACTGAATGCATTAAAATTGTAATTATATATTTTAAGATGTTCCGATATAACTTAGATAGGTTAGACTTGTGCTAGATAATATATAACTAACTCACTTGCACTATCGTCCCATAGGTTCATGGCCGCGTGGACATAAGCTCTCCATACATCCCTATCCTGAGCTAATGTTTTCCTATCAATCCCAGCATAATCTACTTCCCTGAAGTTATAGTTAATGTAATTCTCCCACCTCATTCTTGGTATACCAACTGGCCGTTTTCCTGGTGGTTTTCCTACAAGAAGCTTCCATGCACTTCTTTCATTCCCAATTCGTGCCACATGTCCTGCTCATCGGAGTCTACGAGACTTAACTGTTCTTATTATATGTCTTCATATGAAGACCATGTAGTTCACTGTTAGCCTATGTAGTCTTCTCCATTCACCCGTCAGAATATATATTTTTATTATTTTTATTTCAAATCTTAGAGAGTGAACTACATTTTCTACACGCTTAAAGGTAAATCCATTATTTGACCAATGAAAATGCAGTCATTCATCTGGTCTACATTACAATTGGAACTTATATCGGCACAGATAGCTATAATTGTCCTCTTCCAAGGCCAATATTTAATTCTTCATGGATTCCTTATTGGACCATGTTTCACTCCCATATCACACAACAAATATATATATATATATTTGGGAATGCTTGTTGGTTGATGTAGAGACAATCGAATTTGTGTAGCACGAAAATTATAATTTTACTCACAAAAAAAAAATATATTTATGAACATTTAACTAACGCTTCAGAAGTGGTGCACTGTCGAAATCGGAAATTCATGGACGCGCGGTCGTATCCTTAGCATACATCCGTATCTAGAATTAAAATTTTCTTAATATTCCTTTATGATTTACCTTCTTCAGATCATGGTTAATATTATTCTTCCACCAAATTGTTTGCCTAGTTTCTGGACTCTTTCCCTCTTATCTTTTCTAAAAGAAGTGTCCTTGCCACTTTTTCCATTCCCAATTCTACCACATCTCAAGTCCATCGAACTCTACGAGACTTAAATAAATGTAATTAGGCTACATTGTATTTCCCATAAACATATTGAAGTTCATTGTTATGTAGTTTCCTTCATTTACCTCTTTTCCCAATAATGTCCCTGTCCACTTTATTTTGAAACATTAATGAGTGGCAGAGGGTTCGCAAAATATTTTAAGGTTATTATTGTTTCCATAATTTCTGCAGTATTGTTGTAATAATAATAATAATAAATAATATTATTATCATTATTATTATTATCATTATTATTATATTAAATTAACCCTTGTTGCATATATGTAACATCGGAAATTTATCACATTATTTCCACAATGAATTAATATTTAACGCGAATGCCTGATTTACAGTTATGTAACAACGTTAGGAATTAATTTAATTTTGCAACAACTAGGCCTACACGTTAGTAACATTTAAGCCTTAAGTAGAGTAACTTTAGGTTAACCATTAACGGTTAAGTTAATTTAAGGTTTAACTTTTATAGGAATTAATCACTATGAGGTTTAATTTCACCATAATTTAAGGTTATTAAACCTTTTGCTTGGAATTAAATTGTATGCATGTCTACTGTATGTATATTTAAAAGTCAGTGGTTTACCCAACTCAGATCGTTGTGCAAGATGTTCGCGAGTCCAAAAAAGGTTGGCAACCGCTGCCTTAGATTATGTAATCGGTTCCAGTTCACTGCTAGTCACAATGCTCGTCTCTGTCCCCGAGATTCGGGATCGAATCCTTAGTATTGTTTCCTTTGAAGGGAATTAAACCGTGGATCCCGTACCATCGATTTATATTCACCCATATACTCATAAGATGGCAGCCTTTAATAGTTACATTCATAGACTTTTAAATATCCCTCTTTCACCCTTGGAATATAATAATGAATTGAATATTATTAAACAATTGGCTGTTAATAATGGATACGACCCTGAAATTATAGAATGTTTAATTAAGAAGATTAATTACAAAAAAGCAATTAACAAAGTTTTTCCTGTACCAAAGAAAACAATAAGAAATATGTCGTAATGTCATACATAGGCCCACTTTCAAATAAAATACCTAAACACTTCAAAAAGTTGAACATTAATGTGGCATTTAAAACTAATAAAACTCTACAAAATATAATAAAAAACAATAAAACCAAAACAAAAAAAGAAAAATTATCAGGTGTATATAAATTGAAGTGTGGCACACGTGACAATGTCTATATAGGACAAACTGGTAGACCTTTTATATCTCGGATAAAGGAACACATGAGAGCATATAACAGAAATTTAGAAAATTCAAACTATGCTAACCACCTATTCCAATTTAATCATTGTTTCGATCCAAATTTTGAAATTTTACATATTTGTGATAAAGGTAAGAAGTTAGATCTTTTGGAGGCTGTAGAAATTAATAAGTTTAAAAGTAGTAAAAAACTGTTAAATTCTCTCACTTGATTTGAATGAATCCCCTTTGTTAAATTAAAAAAATTAAATAAATATTGTTGTATTGTTGCTTAGATCAGTTGGAACACAATTCATAATTTGTTAACATGTCTGAAGAAGGTACAGTGTACCGAAACAGCTGTCACTGAATTATATAATAAATATGAAAATCAAATAAAACTACGTTCTATTTTTATTTAATTAATAATTATATGAAACCTTTTGAAGCCAAGGTATACAAGTGACTAATTTTTTTTTGTTAAATGTAGATTTTAGTAGTTAAAGGAGGTACCAATCTGAGTGGCCAATGGATACAAGTAAAAATCTGTTTGGTGCTGAAATCTAGTGGCTGAAAAGAAAACTACTAATACAATAACATAATTATTAAGTGTCCTAACTTCGAACATCATTTATTCAAAACTGACCTTTCGCTACTTATACCTCTTGGCTTCTGTGGGTCTGATATGTAAAATAATCTCAAGCCTGAAATAAGAGGCCTCTTTGCAAAATTTGTTAATACTATTCAATTCTTGTAGACATGGATGCTCCCCTAATGGGAGTTTCTTAACTAAACCAAATACTTGCGCTTATTTCCCTATATATGTCACTGAGTGATTTCCGGTCAGCACATAGCCTCATTGAGACCTCTAGTAGCCAACTAAGATATTACTTGGATGGGTACGACCGGATAAATTTTGCATAAAGGTACTGATTTAGGATTACAGTTCTTTTACGAGCACGAAAATCTTCAGACACGGAACCACGGCTTCCCAGAGGACTTTTCCCTTGGATATTTTCATCCTAAAAATCCATTCCTCTAGACCACCGCGGCCAACAACATGGGGTATACCCAGACAAAATAGTACTAGGCTATGTTAAAACTTTAAAAAAAAGTAATTTGTACGTTTGAATTTCGATACGCTCATTTTCAGACTATTGCAACGGAATACTGAATTTTTTTAATCAATTGACTAGGTTTTCATTGTATTTTTGGTATTTTTTCAAGGCATGGCGTAATTGTAACCCACTTTTGAGTTTGGGACACCTGGAAGACGGATTACGTTGCCCCGATTATATGAAATGTGATAATGAGGGTTATAATGCTCCAGGAGAGACCTTAATCTAAACTTAATATAATGAGGCGAATATGATTATGATGTTAATGATGGCCAGATGGTGCCCATTTTAATTAAGTCGGAAGTGCTATAATTGAGTTAACTATTATATTCAATAGACTTAAAGTAAACTAACTTTTGGGGAAAAATATATATTATACTTATTTTTAAGTTAATATTGTATTATTTAAGCTACAGTACTTATGTTAATAATATAGGTACAATCACGTGTTCAATAAATGATTTTAAAAATATATAAAGAACACATTTTTTAATCCTTAAATCTATGCTACGCGTATAACAAAATCCTACTCAAACTCTCTAAAATAAAACTTCGTTTATACTAACCATATTCATAGAATATTTAATTAAACCTACTTATATGTTGTATTTATAAAAAATGTTAACCTCCATTGCCTTACAATATGCTTGCCCAAAGTAGTTTTTCACTTTGTAGGTGCATTTTGAGAATACGCTAACTATCTTCCTTTTTTAATGTATTTTTTACTATTTTTAAGAAATTATACAAGTTGAAAAAAAACATATTAGAAAAATAGAAGAAAAACGTTTTAAATGGGATGGACACCCCATAAGAATGCAAGAAGAGAGAATACCAAAGAAGATCCTTAATTGGAAAGCTAATGGAAGATGTGGAAGAGGCAGGCCTAGAAAACGATGGATAGATGGAGTGAAGAGAAGTATGGAAACTAAAAAAATGAGGGAAGAAGATGCTTTAGATAGGAACCACTAGTGACGAATTACTTTGGGTTGAAAGAGGAACACTCTATTGTGGAATATTCGTAAATAAAAAAAAATCAGTTAGTACTTTATTTAACAATACTCTTTAACAACTCAGTTCATTAAAATCCCGGAGTGAAACGGGTGAAAAATTTTGCTTGGAATTCCCTTATTCAGGATTGATGATGTATGATTAGAATTTTTAAAAATGATGAATCCACGAGCCTCGGACCAAATGCGGCATTTGTAACCACTTGTCCACTGGGATTGACACTCTTTTTAAATAATGATCTTCTAGGATCTGAAGATATGTAAGAGTTGATGCGTTTTTGTTTGACATCAGAATTGAAAACGTATACTATAATATATATTGGTATTAATTCAATTAATACTCATTTCAAGTCCACTTCGTGTTCAATTCAATCTCAGGTCCTTGTGTAAGGGGTGTGATGACGGTACGTGAGGCCGTTGTCGGCAGGCACCCTTGTCTTTCACAAGCTCTCTATAAATTATAAAGGGCTTAATCTCATCTCATTCCTGAACCCGACTCTAAGTTGGACACGAGTTGAGGATATTGTTCTATTTATAATTTTTAATAAAGAAATTGAGAAAAAAATCACTAGAAATTATTTTAAATTGTGTCGTAATGGTATCATAGCCGTATCCAATAATAACTTATTGGTGTTTCGTGGTTTGTTTTCACCGCACGTCCGACAAATTTTAAATAATATGACATATAGAAGAGTAGGGTTTCGCCTTTTAGGGGTAAAAGGGCTGCCTGGTGCTGCTTTTATTCTAATATCTCTGCCAATAATAATGATAAAATTATTTATAAAGTTAATGGCTTTCTTATTTAGATTCCATAATAACGAACTTTGTAAGTTTCATAAAGTTATTTTATATAGTTTCTTTTTCTGGTAATATCAACATTCCCTGACGTAAGTCTATTTCCACCTTCAGCTTCACGTTCAAGGTTTAAGAGTGACTGTTTAAGCGTCTGGATAGTCTGAACAGCGTCGAGGTATTCCTGTAAAACTCCTGTAAAATATTAAAAAGCATTTTGCTCCCTCTTATAACAAATTGTGGTGCCGTGCTCCATTATTACACCAAACTCCTTTGCATATCTAAATATAATGCATGAGGTTACATTATTATATACGATATCTATTAGGCCTAGGCCCTATATATGCTGTAAAATATTGGATATAGATGCAATATGGGTTAGGAATAAATTACATCAAATAGCAAGGAATACACAAGGAATTTTATTATTTTCTGTATTCTCTCTCTGTTTTTCCCAATTTGATTTATTTTTATTTGAATTTCAATTTGCACATACAATCCATACATACAGCCAGATATACAGATGGAACATTAAAATTAAGTTTGGTATTCGAAGATTCCGATTTAGAAGACCGTGGCCCACAAAAAATGAAGTTTATGGAAATTCTAAATTTGAGGCGAAGTGTATGATAAAGTTGAATAGATTCTGAAAAAATAAACTACGTTGGATGAAGTTTACATTCAGTATAACAGCTGGTCCAGTTACCTATTTTGTGTTATTATTCAGTAAGTTTTATCGAGAGGAATTCAGTGTCGTCCATTGTTTATTTTTCTAGTTCATAATACACATCTGTCTGTTTTCGTGATCTATTAATTTTGGTTCGATATGATCATCCCACTCTCTTCTCCTGTTTTATACACACTGGATGTAATTCATGGTATTTAATCTTAGATAGTCCATAAATAAAGAACAAAACATGTTAATAAACTAATAAACACCTTTATTTAAAATTGTTCAATCTCTTTGCTAAAATAGATTTTCTCTTATTATTTTATTCATGCAATTTATTTAACATACTCTCATCTACTTCCTCTAATGTTGCTTAAATTATTTTGATTAATTGAGTAAAAACTTTAATTAATTGAACAAAGATAAATACCAACTAGATAGTATAACTGTCACAGGATTGATGATCGGGGCAAGAGGTACTATACCAGGATTCTTAGCCAAATTTTGGAATTCCTTAGATTTGGACAGGGTGTATCTTTCTAGAATTGCCATCGTTGCCATTAGAGGATCAATTTCAATTTTAAGAAACCATATTTACAAAATTACTTTATAGTATGTATACTTCAATTAGGCCTACAAGTGGAATTTTTTGAAAATATATTTACAAAATGTATTTCATCAATTACAAAAATTAATTGTCTGTATCACTTTGTCCTAGAGGCAATCCTCTAATGAGGAAAGTTTTATATAATAATAATAATAATAATAATAATAATAATAATAATAATAATAATAATAATAATAATAATAATAATAATAATAATAATAATAATAATAATAATAAAACATATGTGAGACATACAGATGGCAATTCTGAAATAAAGTCAGGATATTATGGAGTACTAGTCTAAAAGTAAATTGAAAGTTTAAGGGAAAGATAACATTTTGCCTTTAAATCACCAAGAATATATATTACAAATAAACGTTTTGTTAATTTGAAATTTTATTTACTATCTTTGGTTTACAGTCTGTTACAGTTAAAAATTAATATTAATCTTAGTTTTTCTATTAAGCATAATAATGTTGTGTTACGCAAATTTGATTGGCTGTTTTGTCAGTTAAAGTCGAACTTTTGTCATTATTTAATAATTGTAAAGTCTGAAAAATCTTGTAGTAATGTCGAATGTTTGTCAATATTTAATAATTTTAAAGTGTAAAAAAATATTCTAGTAATGTCGAACATTTGTCAATATGTAATACATTTAATAAATTTAAGTGCAATAAAAATCTTGTAGTCTATGTTAAATATATATATATGTATATATATATATATATATATATATATATATATATATATATATTAAATGTCAGTGTTCAGTAGAATTTATTATTCTGTTATTGTTTTATATGTTTCAATATGTCCATTTTACATTGAGTTACGTCATATATGTTAAGTCAAAAGTCATAAAGTCAGTGATTTATATTTGAAAAGAAAAATATACGCCTAGACTGGGGTTTGAACCCAGGACCATTGACTTTCTATGTCAATGCTCTACCATCTGAGCCACCTAGGCTTCCAATCTAAACGCGTATTTTTCTCTTACACATAGTTAATTCCCTAACCCCAAATGCTACGAGTCATTTGAGTTTCTTTATAGTGATTCTGGATATTAGGTCGGTTTTGGATCATGTTATTACAGTCCCCTAGAAAATATTTTGATAACTTTAATGTAATGATAGCAAATATAATGTTAACATGTCGTCTTTGTCAGAAGTATCAGTTCTTCATAGTTTCTTCAGGAATGTATTCAAGTAACTTTCTGTTTTTTTTCTATCATAATGGCATTAGTTCCGGTATATATAAAGTACATTAAAATCAAAATATATTTAACATAATCATACTTGTACAAAAGTGTAGTAATATTGGATAATAAATTGAGTTATGCAATAATTAAATAATCGTTATTGTTAAAATACATTAATTACTAAACGAAGATAGTAATTTCGTTGTTTAAAACGTTTTAAAAATTATACATTATCTGTTATATGAATATCTTACACTATATAAAAATAATTGACTGAAAATATATGAAATTGTTAATAAATTACCTGATTTTTTTTGTCCCAGATAATGTATTCATATTTTTGTTTTTTTACCTCTTATTAATGTGCATCTAAGTAAATACGATTAAAATGCAGCCACATTTTATATCTAATACAATAACGTTAGCGTCAGATAAAGTCGCGTGTTAGTGATATTTTGACAGTAGAAAATATTAGTAGGCCTACAAAAATCAGTTTTTAATTTTAGTAAAGTATATAGTGCAAATAAATAAAAAATAAAACTATTTTTTGAAAGAATAAATAATCAATTGTCTCTATTCTACATAAAATAAATTGATATCAAAATTCATAAAAATACGTATTTTACTGGTCGAAGGATGACTATTAGGCATTTATTAATCTCTGGTAGTAAAAACTATGAAGTTGAATTGTAAGAAAAGATTCATATTAAACAAATAAATAAGTCTAATAATTATACATCATTTATGAAGTGTGAATTGTGCAAGCTGTCAAGTTGCTTCGTTAAATAATAGCTTGTATCCTCGATATGCCATCATTGCAGCTTCGTAAACGTCTCCCTCTGTTGACCGTTTCTTCCTGTAGTGTCCGTGCTCACCGCCAGAGTGATGCACCGGTACGACACTCACCACATGACCGCTTCCATGATCATCGTCTTTAGATGCAAGCTTCTTGATTCCAATTATTGCAGACAACATGAGTGCCATCCCGCTTACCATTAGCGCTTTCATGGCCAGTAGACCAAGGCCTCCCATTCCTATGGCTGTCAGCATGCCCTTCATCATCAGGCCCATAGCCAACAGCATTCCTCCTTGTCCTTTGTCCTTCTTCCTGGCGCTGGAATCTGAATCTGTAACACACAATTAATAGTGAATAAAACTTTAAGGTTTGTAGTGCTTTATTTAACGTCAGGCCAACTCTTCAAGACATCATGACATAAGAGATTCAAATCTAAAAGTGAAAACCTGGCAAAGTTTGCTCAGATGGCTCTTATTGAGGCTTTGGGGCTCTTGCCTTAAATCTGCTACACGGTCCACAGTGCTTTTCTATTTTTCCGAAGGAGTGTATTATTTAAGACTTTTATGGCATCAAAAGTGTTAGTCTGCTCCAGATGGAAATGAATCTGCTCAAGTCGGAGCCTGGTAGGCACTAGGCTGTGAAAACTGTAGAATTTAGAGACTTTTAAAAGACAGGCTTTAGCTCGAACAAAAGGTGGAAGTTTATATATATATATATATATTATATATATGGTATGATAAGAAAAATAAATGCCTGGACGGGATTCGAACCCGGATCTCTGAGTCTGTACCTCAGCGTGATATCCATTACACTACCAGGCGAATCCAATTCAAACACTTATTTTTCTTATATATGTATTATACTCACCATTATTACTAGATGTCGCGAGAAATTATAACATCTATAAAGCGTTACTGCTATAAGGTAAAAATATTCTCTTTAATTTGCTTACTTGTTATAGTCAGCTACTAGATGGCAGTGAAGTCAGAGTTCTCGCGACATCTAGTAATAATGGAGAGTATAATACATATATAAGAAAAATAAGTGTTTGAATTGGATTCGCCTGGTAGTGTAATGGATATCACGCTGAGGTACAGACTCAGAGATCCGGGTTCGAATCCCGTCCAGGCATTTATTTTTCTTATCATACCATATTAAGCTTGCATTGCTCAATGTTAAAAATTTAATTATAACATATATATATATAAACGTAGAGAGTTTAGAGACTCGGGTTCAAATCCCGACTCAAGCATTCATTTTTCTTTTGATATCATATTTGCCTTCCATGCCAGATGTCAAAAATATAGTTATAACTTCTAAATATACAAGCGTTACTGCTATAAAGTAAATATTCTCTTTAAAAATTTGCTTAACTGTTATGTTAGCCACGCCATTAATATTTTTTTCTCATTTTTTTTATATCTTGTACATATTATATATTTAATTCGTTAAATTTAGAATAAATCAAAATACATTATAAATATTGATTGTATTGTATTTATAACATGTAATTGTTTATGTATATTGTAACTTAGATGTAAGAATATTTTTTTGTATTTTTTAAAACCTGGTTGAGTGGCAGACAAGGCCTTAAAGCCTTAACTCTGCCAGGTAAAATAAAGCTATTAAATAAAAAATAAATAAATAAATAGATGTCAGCGGAACGAATTCCCGCTACCTCTTGTGTGAATTGAGAATACCACATACCGTATATAAGAAAAATGTATGTTTGAATTGGAATACTTGGATAGCTCAGGTTGTTAGAGCGCTAAACGTACAGAGTTTAGAGACTCGGGTTCAAATTCCGACTCAAGCATTCATTTTTCTTTTGCTATCATATTTGCCTTCCATGCCAAATGTCAAAAATATAGTTATAACATCTAAATATACAAGCGTTACTGCTATAAAGTAAATATTCTCTTTAAAAATTTGCTTATCTGTTATGTTAGCCACTAGATGTCAGTCGGAACGAATTTGCGCTACCTCTTGTGTGAATTGAGAATACTACATATATAAGAAAAATTTATGTTTGAATTGGAATGCTTGGGTAGCTCAGGTCATTAAAGCGCTAAACTTCAGAGTTTAGAGATTCGGGTTCAAATCCCGACTCAAGCATTCATTTTTCTTTTCATATATATATATATATATATATATATATATATATATATGTGTGTGTGTGTGTGTGCGTGCGTGTGTGTGTGAATGACACTATTTAACGTTTAAATTACTTTCGTGAAACGATCAATACATGTTGCTTTAAGAAATATATTTCAGATTGCAAGTTCATTTATCAAAATCTAAGATACGGGCCAAAGAACTTTACTTCTCTCCGGAAGGTGTGCCTTAGGATTTTATGTCCTGAAACTTTATCTCACTAGTTAAGTTTGAACTCCCGAACTTTAGCACAAGAGGCAAGCATAAAACCGATGATATTATAAGCGTCGAATGTTTTTCCTTCTTCCATGTAAGCTCTGGACTCTGACCAATTTCATATATCAACCACGATTACTTACATTTATTAATCATTATAGACAACACGGAAGGAAGTATGGTTCTAGTTGATTCCCTTGCGTTGTGTATCACTCCGAGGCGTAGTTGTTTAAGCAACATGGAAGGTCGCGGGTATGATTTTCGATGGGTTGAGGATTTTTAAACTGACGGTACCATGACCCTGGAGTCAACTCATCCTGTAACGAAATCGAGTACCAGATGCACGTCCTGAGGGTAAAGACGGGTGTCACGGAGGGTTATAATCCGTCTGACGTCTCGTGCCGATTTTGTAGAAAAAGTTGTGATACTACTTCTAAAACATGTAGAGGGATCGCTTAACCTTTACGTTTAGCTTGCGTTGTGAATCAAGGAAGGTGACAGTCGTTTTAGCCAAAATGGAAACGAAAATATATTTATCAGTACACTAAATTTGATTCCAATACACTAAACAGCAGGAAAATCTCTCAAATAAAACCCATAAAAAGTATGATGTATAAAATTATACCCAACATAATTTTCTGCTGTCACCAGATACATTTTGATGGCCAAAGATTTTTTTTCTTCTGAAGACGTGGTATTTTGACATAAAATTGTTTCATACACGTCTAGAAGTTTTACCTTATTTTTAGACAATGAAAATTAAAAGATAAGCTAATTAAGAAAGGATATAGAGTGAAAATCCACCCTTTCTAATGATAGAAGGCAATGATATGATTCCAGTGTTTTAAGGATTTCTGGATAAACCTCATAGTAGAATAACCGAGAAAAAAACTATTGCAGTTCTTACGAACAATCTTCGCATAAAGTGCATTGCAGCTTACTTGCAAGCAGGTCATATGTGTGGTGGAGACATGGACAGAGAATACGTGAAGATACTTTGTTCTCACAAACATTAGAGATAGTATTTTCAGTTATCTGTTCCGGTTGACTAGTGGACACCATACTCGAAATCCGCGAGTTTATATTCGACCGACATCAATGGACTTTTGAGGGTATAAGTTCCTAAGTATAGTTTCCTTCGAAAATAAAGTAAAACATGGGGTCCCATGCCTTAGGTTAAGGTTGTAAAATAATCGGAAGCCTGAATTAATTCGTTACTGAGCAAAATTTCGTTGTCAGATGTGAGCTAGAACGCTAATGAACTGAGGTAGTAGATTGTCGTTTATAACACGCTAACAGAATAGTTCAGATGTGAGCTAGAACGCTAATGAACTGAGGTAGTAGATTGTCGTTTATAACACGCTAACAGAATAGTTCAGATGTGAGCTAGAACGCTAATGAACTGAGGTAGTAGATTGTCGTTTATAACACGCTAACAGAATAGTTCAGATGTGAGCTAGAACGCTAATGAACTGAGGTAGTAGATTGTCGTTTATAACACGCTAACAGAATAGTTTAGGGACCAAGAAGACAGATATCCAGTGTCTTCAGTACTAAATAAATAAGTACATAGTTTATAATCTTAAATTATTTGATGTTATTTAATAATGAGTTGAATTTAGAGTCCAACATTGTGGTACAAGAATAAAATAATTGAATCGGTCTAGACAAGTTTTCTGATTGAGGCTTTTCTCGGGGATTTTCCTCGTCTCTAAGTCAAAGGTTAGGTTACTTTATTGTATGTATGATAACCGGATATAATTTGGTCATCTTCTTCTTCTTCTTCTTTACTTCACGGGCTAGGCAAATAGCCTGTTCCGCCTCACAGTTGTTCTGTTCATATTTTCACTGCTTTCCTACATTCCGTGAATCTATTTTGGACATCATAATCGCACTAATTATATTCGCTTTGTTTTCTAATGAACGTATGAAGGCCTTAGATGTTTGTATTGTCTCGAAGTTGCCACAGAATTGAGCGATTAATTCATCCGCGGAGGCCTCAAATGCACTTCTGTGTTATAAAAAAGTAGTTTACATAGGATATATGTTGTTAAATAGAAAAATCTTCTCCCGACGGGTCATAAACCATTTGAAGGTCCGGATGGCGCTGATGAGTAAAGATACATACAAAGGAAAATATTAGAGAGAGAGAGAGAGAGAGAGAGAGAGAGAGAGAGAGAGAGAGAGAGAGAGAGATAATTGTATTTTGTTTTTTTTTCTGATTGTGAATACGCATTGAATTCAATAAATTATAATTTACATTAAAAGCTTAACTACTGTTACTGGTTCAGGAAACGGTAATATCTATACATATTTTCTTGAATTCCCAATTTGCAAGATAGAAGGTAGTAGCAGAAGTATTTTATTTAACAACTCTCTTCATTAATTCAAGTTACTAGCGTCAGAGTTCAAAGCTAAGATACAAAAGGACTAATAAATTTTGATCATAGACGTAATGCAAGACGTAGATTTCAGGTTTGAGTTTATTTTATATGTGACTATTTAACTCATGCCCCAAAATGGGAGTCAATGACCAATCACATCTCAATGAATTTTGATTTACAACTAATCACAGTCGTTTCCCACCTCGATTTTATCAATTTAATTTTATCATATTAAAATCAAGCTCCTCTTTTTTACGTTTTGCAGTAATTGGCTCTCTAAGAAATACGTTGAATATAACAATTTATACTGTATATTAAGATGTAATATTCCTATAATGCAAGTGGCTCCCAGATTGTATATATAGTGCACGAATGTAACCAGATACTGCTTGCGAGATATAATAGAAGAACATTTGTAACAATTGATTATACCACAAAAAAAAGAAACCACTGTTTGCACTTTTTAATCGTATTATTTCCTAGGTATTTACGTTTCAGAAAAATATAATTGACATATTTACATTATAGGACATCATAAATTAATTAATAACCTATAACGTTGGATATAAACTGTTCGTTGTGTTTAATTTTTTCTCCACTAGGGTGTATTCGTACAATATTTCGATCCTTTGGCAATAAATAATGTGATCTGGTTGCAGTGATGAACAAATGAAACATAATAAACGTTTCTCATTTGTTTTCAAACACCGCCGTTTACATTAAATATATAAATATTTTAAAATAACTATATTTAAATAATGATGTGAGTAAACAGCTTAATTTTATTCGTTAAACAGTCCTAACAAATGCACTCTTAATTTCCAAATTCTCTAGATAAATTTGGAAATCACTCGTGGCATTATTTATGATAAATTTATGAGAGAACTCTTCCGAAAGAAGCCTGCTCATAAATTTTACTCACTGTAAATAAAATCATCGACCACAGTGAGGGGTGACTTACGAACTTAAGAACCAGAATCGCGTAGAGTAACCGTAGACCACCGAAACTTCTTTTCTCAACCCACAAAGAGAACCAACTTTTGTAAGTGTAACCGTATTATTACATTTATTGCAGTGTAATATTACGTATAGTGCCGATTCTACTTCATATAGCTTTACATCCGTGGCGTAATAGATTAAGGAAATACGCTTCAGATCGTAAGGTCGGCGGTTCTAGTCGAAGTGAGATCAGGATTTCTAAATTGGGTTAAATTCTCTGGCGGCACCATGAGCCTTAGGCTCGATTCAGTCTTTTATCGAAATGAATACAGAAGTGACAGGATTATTTACAAAGAGCCGTTTACATGTTGAATCAATTAGGACTCTATTATAATCTCAAAGTCTCAACTTCAGAAACTAAGATTATGGCTTTTCAGGGCAAAGTGCCAGTCAAATCAAAAATAGTAATCAGTAATGAAATAATAGAACAGATAGCACACTTTAACTATCTTGGTTCAGATATAACATATAGCTACGATTGGGATATACATAATAAATTAAACCGATATCAAATTATGTGTGGCGCCATAAGAAGAACCCTCCGAAAGATTCGAAGGGAAACTCAGCTCAGGTTTTATAAAATTATGGCTGTTCCTGTTATTTTATATGGATCTGAATCTTGGATACTTACAAAACAGATATCTCACACATTCAATCCACTGAAAATAATTTTTTTAAGATCCGTAAAAGGATGTACACGCACGGATAGATTATATGATAAATCAATAAGAAATGAACTGGAGATATTTTCAATAGTTGATAAACTAGAAGAGCACAAATACCAACGGAAAGAACATTTAGACAGAATGGACAATACAAGATTACCCAAAAAAGATCAACACCTACAAACCACAGGGAAAAATATCTTTGGGACGGCCAAGGAAACGATGGACTTGAGACCGGAACAGGTCGCATTGACCTAATCCTGGAAAGAAAAAAGAAGAAGAATACCAGACTTTGTTCTGCGGGTAAAGGCGGCAGTCACGCAAGGCTGACAACCGACTGACATCTCGTGCCGATTGTTTAGGAAGGTGGGACCCTTAATCTCCCACTACACGAAGGGCCTTCGAAGACCTGTACTTGCATTATTTTACTTTTAACATGTAATCTTGGATGAACATACTCACTCGTTCGATTACGTTATTGTAATTGACATGGCACAGGACTATACAGGTTCATATAGTCTCATTACAAGTTATTCAAATTAAAATAGTTAAAACCAATATTAACTACAGCACATGTATCATTCAATTTCACGAAAATCTGAAGATAGATTATAATATAATTGAGAAAAAAACGAGTTAACCTATATGGAAATACCAAGAAAATTTTTATCTTCATTACGAAATTACTAGTATCTAAATTGTTTCTTCAGGTTTCTAAGATTATAACACATCACCTATAATAAAAACATAAATACACTCAGACAACTTAGTAAATGAGAGATTGAAATAATATAATGTTTACATGAAAAGAAAAACAAAATAAGCCGCAGTTTTTAAGTTTTAGTTCTACAACTCAAAACGTGCTGATGACAGTAGGCACGCTGTATTCAAGGGTAGCTTATAATTATTTTGTTATTTTGTGCCTAAAACCCTTAAGTATCATAAATATTGAACACAGACTATGAAAAATAACCTATTCTGTGTTTAGTTGATAGTGGTGGATTATTTTTTAATATATAAATGTATATTTTCATTTACAATTTCCAACTATTTGCATATATGTAAGTGTAGCCTACGTAGTTAAACATACACCCTTCTTATGAATTATAAGAAGTGAAAACGATGTTTATAGACATATTAAGATACATACTCATATCGTAAATATTATATTATGTAGTCTGTCATTTCCACTGTTTATTTTTCTTGAGGTACGCTGACTTAATTTTAAAGATATGAAATTATTTATGATGAAATGAATTGTAATGACAATGCGATTCCAAGTGAGCATTTTGTCGAACTTACGATTTTAACACGAATCTCTGGAATACGTGTCTGAAATACCATCATGTGATCAACTACTTGTGATTTTATATATATATATATCCAAAACAAATAACAAAATACAAACCTAAAGGCACCCGAGATGTGGGCAGACCTAGAAAGAGATGGCTGAAGTCGGAACGGGTCAACAGACCTAATCCATGAATGCAGATGATGATGATATATAAATCTTCTTCTCTCTTCTTCTGCTTCATGAAATTAGGCCTTTTGACCTGTTTTCACATCAAGTGGGAATTAATGAATCCTCCCATCAAGTAAATGGGCGTCCAACATTTCTATGTCCTATTGGTTTGTACTTTAGTAACAGCTGAGGGATTCTATCTGTAGGCATTCTCTTGACATGTTCATACCAGTTGTTTCTTATGTTGTCAATTCTATTTGTTAAATTAAACATATTTAAGTCCTTCCTTATATCCTCACTTCTTTTCTTGTCCAAAATTGCCACACCCGCTACTGAACGTAGGAACTTCATTTCTGCAGTTTCTATTTTCTTTCTGTCTGAACGGTTAAGAGTCCAATTTTCACTTGCATATGTTATGACAGGCACTGCCATAATTTCGTAAAATTTTAGTTGTGTGCTCCTCAAAGTTTTATTTTTCAGTGTCCGTCTTATAGTGCCACACATTCTGTAAAATCTATTTAATTTAATATTAATATCTTCCTTCTGGCAGTATGATACGTTCATTCTAATAATGGATCACAGGATATGGCTTACAAGGTTTTGAAACATCTGAACTCAACTGAAAAAGACACAGCCAAATTAAATATATATATATATATATATAATATATATATATATATATATACTAATAAAATTCGTATTAAATTCCATAGGGATAGTAATCACAAAGCAAATATTAAAAGATACACCTTTTGGTAGATACCGTCGTCCTCAACTGTGTTAAAATTATTATTATTGATTTCGTACATCTCAATGATGGATAAATCATATCTGAAGAGAAAAATTATACGCTCAGACCGGGACTTGAACCCGGAACCCTTGGTTCTCTAGACCAAGTGCTCTACCAACTGAGCTACCTGAGCAAGTACCGATCTAAACGCAAATCTTTCTCTATATATATTGTAACTCCCGTCCACCAAACGCTATGAAGCCACGCTTCCATCCTGCAAATGGCGGCTCCTTTATTAAGAAGACATATTTGGGAATTATACATTACAGCCAATACGGCTTTTTCCATTAGATAATTAATAATAACATGGAAAAAGCCGTATTGGCTGTAATGTATAATTCCCAAATATGTCTTCTTAATAAAGGAGCCGCCATTTGCAGGATGGAAGCGTGGCTTCATAGCGTTTGGTGGACGGGAGTTACAATGTATATAGAGAAAGATTTGCGTTTAGATCGGTACTTGCTCAGGTAGCTCAGTTGGTAGAGCACTTGGTCTAGAGAACCAAGGGTCCCGGGTTCAAGTCCCGGTCTGAGCGTATGATTTTTCTCTTCAGATGTGTTAAAATTGTTTAAAATTAGTAACTCTGGACCTTTCGGAAGTCGACTTCCATCATCAGCAGAAGAAATAAACATCTAAAGCGTTGCACAACAGCAGTTAGTAGCACGTATTTCTACTGCTGATTAGAGTAGAAGTCGATTTCCAAAAGGCCTACAGCTACTAATTTTAAATAGTTAACACAGTTGAGGATGTCGGCACCTGCCATTTAACAGTTTTCTTTTTATATATATTTTGTAAAATATTTTTATAGATGCATAATACTAATAATTACCTTGCCTTCCAATGAATTAAATATAGTAGAGATACAATGAAATTCGGTGCGTTAATTTTTGCAGGATCACGTTAAATTAAAAATAAATACGTTTTGTCCAATAATAAATTATTTCTAAGATTATATGTTTTAAGAAGAGTTACATACATTTTATAATTATTACTTTAAATTACCAGAAGATAATTTCATCAAATTCCTTCACATTTTCAAACGTGTACAGGGATCTGCACAATAGAATGAAGAGCTAGAATCCTTAGTTGTTACAAAGTAAACATTATATAATGCTTGTTTTTATACACTGACATTTGGTTTTAGTTTTTAAGAACATAATTTACGACGGATGTTCTTCATTTATTAGATTTATAACTAAATTACCCTTTTTCATAAAGTTTATTATGCATAGTATCCCAAGAGTTCATTAAACACGCTACTGTCCTTGATTTTGTAATGGACGTTAATCAATCTTTCTGAAAAAAGATTGAGCAATGTTGACCATTACTGCCTCGTTTTATGTAGGTAATACCGGTAAATAAGAAATAAGATTACATCTTTGAAGTATCTAGTCCACATTAAAAAAGGGAATAGTAATCTAGCAATTAAAGTCGTAAAATTGAAATTTTCAGAGGTGTGTCAACTTTTCATTTTAAATAAATGAAGACTGACTGTGTATAATTAATCTAATATTTTCGAGAATATATACTACAATATGCCCTAAATTCGACAAATCTAATTAATATTGGTACTAAAGCTAAGCTAGAAGAATGTGCAATCCTATGAGGGAGTAACGGGTATGTTTTTTGTGAATTTGAACACTCGATCCATTATCATTAAAAAATTCGTCCTTTTATGTATGCTATCTAATTTCAGAAGATAAATTTATTTTAAATATATAATTGCATTGAACAAATTGTATAACTATTAGTGGAATTCACATTAAAAACATTCCTCAAAATTGATACACATCTCAGGATTGATTATAAAAACCTATTATTTTTTTGTTTCGTATTACGCTAAATTCCTCAAAATATTATAATCCTTTTAACAATTATTATAAAAATGGTTCATCATGCAGGAGCTTGCGTAAGCTACGCGAATTTCCCAAAAAGTCGAATCAATGTTCCGATATTTCTGGTTTACAAAATATACCTTTCTTTTGATAAATAAATCGTATGTTTCCAGTTTCGTGGCAAAGAAACAGAAATTGTTGCAGCTAGAGCCATTTTAAAATTTTTGTTTCCAGGAAAACGTCCACTTCTAATGATGAGATTTTGCTGGATTATTTTTTGGTAAGTATTTCGAAGTGTCCCCTGAGACAACAACTAAAAGTAGAGTAATTAAAAAGGATGACTGAGAATAGAATACCAAAAGCAGCATACAGCTATTCACCACGAGGAAGAAGAAGTCTGGGTAGATCAAAGAAAATATAGAAACAGCAGCAATTTGGAGCCGGAACAGGCTAGTCAATAAGTCTAAACCGTGACGAAGAATAAGATTTTTTAGTAATTAACTCGTGTAAACTATGTTTCGTTGCGAGAACTAAAATCTGTGACCGCTGCAGCCTTGAAAAAGTTCCCACTAAAATTTCAATTTTCGTTTTAACCCCCATTTCTGATGGCCAGACTTTCTGATTAACGAACTGGATCTTCATTTTATTCAAATGTTACATGCCGAGAATCGTTACGAAATAAACAAAAATGGCGTCCACGAGAACAATTTTTATTTTTTGGTTTCAGGTAAACCCCACACCTAATAGTATGATTTCACTAATTTTCGGAGAATACATTTTCCATTTTATAACAATGGCATATACATGTATTCTTCACTACATTCCTCGAGGCAGAAGATCTGTAGGTCGACCCTTTCGGAGATGGCGGGAGACCGTAACGGGTCACTGGGCCTAATACTTGAAAGGACGATGATGATGATATCAGTTTCGTTGGGAGAAATTGAAAATAACTGCCAATAAATGGATTTAAAATTTTTTTCAGGTTATTCCCCACACCTAATGGTTCAAATTTACTGGTTAAAAATTAATTTCTTACTTTTCTTAATTGATTGTTACATTATGAGTTTAGTCGCAAAAAAACTATGAAAAAATGTACATACTTGTTATAGGAGCTACTAGAGTGGAGACAGAGTTCTCTATACATCTATTAATAATAATAATTTATACATATATATATATAATCTCCATGCATAGTAATTCTGCCCGAAGGCCGGTCTTTCACTGCAATAATAGCATTTTCATGCTATGCTTGCAGCTTTATTAGGAAATTGTACGTGTGGTAGCTTCCCGTTGCTTTCTACACCGGTGAAGGATGATGATGATGATGATGATGATGATGATGATGATGTTGATGATGATAAGGATGATGATGATGGCCATATGATTTCGGGGACCGTTTGGGCCTTAAAGTTTTCCTGACATTTATCTTACAGGTGAAGAAAAAACTCGAAAAACCCTCACCCAGGAGCCTGTCCCGACCGGGAATTAAACCCGAGCCCGCTGCGTGACAAGACAGTACGCTATCTCGAGACCACAGCGGTGGTCTCTATATGTACATACATTTAAGAAAAATAAATGTCTGTACTAGATTTGTTTGGTGGCGTAATCGGTAGCGCACTGGGGTATCAATCCAGAGGTCCGAGTTCAAATCCTGTTCAAGCATTCATTTTTCTTATTATGTCATATATATACATATAAAGGCCTATATATGCCTAACTTTTTTTCGTCGTCTTTTTTTTTTTGCATTGCAAGTAATATCAATGAAATAAAAAATAAAAAATGCTATCATGGAACATTCATTAAATTCCTTATTAGAAATAAAATTATAATGAACTCACCAATGTCTGCTGATTTCATTTCCTGAATAAATTTAGCCAAATCTTCCCCTGATGGAAGCATATCAGCAATTTTAATTCTGAGTTCATAACTGCGGAGGAACTTCTTAAATCTACTGATAAGACTATTATCTCCTTCTTGCATACTCCTTGGTTCTTTTCCTGCTCCTGAAGACGATCTAACTAATTGCACACCCCCTGCTAATTGGAAATTTCTTGGTGAATCCAACAATTGAGTAACAACTCTCTTTAAAATCTTCACACCGTGACACGCTACTGACGCATTTCTCAAGAGTTCTTCATCTTCTGGACAAGAATTCCACGTTTCAGTCAAACTCCCCGCAAACCCTTTGTAAAGTCCATCAGTTGTTGACATTCTTTCAAAACCATCATTTAAGTCTTCCACCACATCGTTAGATGGAAAATCTCCATTACTCAGAGGTTTATCCGCAATCATCCACTTGTCATCTGAATCAACTGAATATGCACCAATCAAAACACTTCCAATTGTCAGTAAACAAACCAAAGATACGATAACACTGTTAAACATCGTAACCATTTCCAACTTTCAATTGTCGAACAACTTCTTTGTTATTAAAGTTACAGTAATCTCGAAATCACAGTTGACGATCGCAACTTTAAATAAATGTTAGAGAACTCTCAAGTTAGAAAGAATTACTTCTAACTACAAACGTAAATTTGTAGCAGATAGCTACTACAAACTGCTAAGTAATCGCTGTTAAATAGTCACTGTCATTGATGATTACTGACGTATCTTCTTTAGCGAAATGTCCGGGAGTAAAATTTGACTAGCTTCTTATATATAACGGATCGGCACACATAGTGGGGGATGATTTTTTAAATAGAGAGATTAGAAGCAATGCCCGTCTCTTGTCGGGTATGAAGCATAGAAATGGAGCGTGGTGACCAGCTATAGAAAGAGAGGCAACAAAATGAAATAAAACAAGGTTTCGATTGTGCTTTGTTACAAAAGAAGCAAGTTGGCAAAGTGTAATAAAGTGCGATGACGTTAACAAAAAAATTTGAAAGATGAATTACAAAGAGAAAGGACATTGAAAGAGGACTTGATGGTCATCTAGGATATAGTTTTTTTATATGGTCACACTATTTAAATATTTAAACTGTATTTTTTGTGTGTGTTCATTCATTTGAATTTTATTTTCAACCTCTTTGTTGACCATTTTTTCAATGATAATTTCGTTCTTACATTTCTCATTTATTCCACTTTACGATAAGTATACTTCAATGTGTGGAGTAAATTATATTGAAT
This sequence comes from Diploptera punctata, assembly GCA_030220185.1. Taxonomy (NCBI): domain Eukaryota; kingdom Metazoa; phylum Arthropoda; class Insecta; order Blattodea; family Blaberidae; genus Diploptera; species Diploptera punctata. Next base: position 993,721 of record JASPKZ010009377.1, on the reverse strand, counting down.
TATAATTATTTTTAATACTGTGATAATATTACTTTTGAAATAAAAATAAAATTCCGTCACGTAGGGAGTGCGTAAACTAAGCGAATTCCTCAGCAAGTCCAATGTACGGTTCCATTTTGCTGGTTTACGGAATGTATATTTCTTTTGTTAAATTAGAGAAATTTAATTTATGATGCCAGCGTATTGAAAAGTGTCGGAATGTAGTGAAAATAAAACATGCATAACCATAATATATTATTTACATATTGTACATTTATTTATAATTTAATATCAATTAAAATACTATATATATATTTATTTAACAGGTTGTAAATGTATACAACATCTTCCTGTGTCCAATATTAAGTTTTGATTCTCTTTTCCATTTATCTCTATCCTTCCAGTCACCATTCTGCAGTCCCCCAACCTTCATGAAATTTATAATTCCCTATATCCATGTCTTCGTTTCCTCCAATTTGGAATCCACTTCAAACTCCTAACTGTCAATCTATCTTCAAATAAATCTCCCGATTCATTTTTCCATTAGTTCTTTTAAAAAATGTTAAATAAATTAAACAAATATATCTTATCAGGTTTCAGGTAAACTCCCCGATAATGGTCGGATTTCTCAGATGTTTGGAGAATACTTTCCTTGGCTTATTTTAATAGCATCTACCCAGTTTCGTTGAGAAAATAAAACATTGCGACCGCTTAAGTATTTTTTTTTAATGTTCGTTTCGGATGAACTCCTATATATAATTGTCCTATTTTGTTATTAACGAATTCGACCTTACTTTTTTAATTAATTGCTATACGCCGAGTTTGGTTTAGATGAAACAAAAAATGCGGCTTCTAAAGTGCTGCTAAACACACACACACACACAGCTTATAAACAATTTTTGGTCATGGTAATTTTTTGTGTAATAAGATCGGTGAAGATCTGTACAATTTTGCAAAAATATTTTCATGAGAAAAACCTCAGTAGCGTCTTTCCTTCGAAATTCGCTAAAAACATTTGTTGCTACGAATAGGTAATTCCATAGCTTTAGAAAACATTTAAATTCTCGTACAATTTTCAGAAAAACAATATTGATTATGTGTAAGGTTCTTACAAGGTGTGGGTTGTCTTATACGTCTGACACTTGGTCACTCTCAAAAATTGGATCAAACCATATCATAGAGAATTGTGTAGCCCTGTTAAAAAGAAATATATAAAATGTGTACAATGAGTCAGATATTGATTAATTCATACGATATAAATGGTTGGAATGATCTGGGTATTTAGTGAAGATGAGGGATATAACAACTGTAAAAATAAGTATTTAATTCAAAACCAGAAGGAAAAATAAAATTTGGTAGACCAAGATTGAGATGGGATAATTTTGTGTCATATGACAACAGAGTATTGGAAATTAAGAATTAAAGAACTGGCTTTGATAGAGAAAACCGGCGTAAACTTCTGAAGAAATCTAAGGCTCACGTAGAGCTGTCGGTCCTCACTTCAATATTCTATTCGGTCCTATACAATATAAGAATGATGACTGAAGGAAGGTTCACAATATCGAACCCCTTAATTAACATATTTAATGTCATATTATCAAGGTTATTAAATCTAGAAGACTCATATAGGTTATGTAGTTCGAAAGTGTGATACTATAAATTATTTCAAATTTTATGGACAATTGTTGGGGAAACGACCACTAGGAAGACATAGATATAAGTAGGAGGATACTATTCGGATGAATCTTGAGGATCTGGATGTCGAAGTTATGAACTGGTTGGCTGAATAAAGGGACTAGTGAATATTCTTAAATAATTCTGCATCGAACCTACGGGCTCCATAAGACACAGTTAAATTTAAATAGAATAAAATAATAATTAGTGCATTATTATAAGGTAATGAATAATCTAAACTGTTATATTTTTTATTTAGGAATATTCCATAGTACAGTGTTTCTCCTTCAACCCAAAGTGTTTTGTCGCCAAAGGTTCCTGTCTAAAGCATCTTCTTCCCTCAAATCTCTAGCTTCCATACTTCTCTTCACTCCATCTATACATCATTCTCTAGGCCTGCCTCTTCCACTTCTTCCATTAGCTTTCCAATCAAGGATCATCTTTGGTATTCTGTCTTCTTCCATTCTTATGAGGTGCCCATACCATTTCAAACGTTTTTCTTCTATGTTCCCTAATATGTTTTTTTCAGCTTGCATAATTTTCATTATTGTGCTGTTTCTGACCTTACCCCTTCTTAAAATTCTTGTCGATCGCCTCCAAAAATCCATTTGTAAAATTTATTACATAATTTAAAAGATGTCCGATATTTAAGTGAAAGATTTAATATAAATACATTACACCATGTTAAAATGTATACTATATAAATACAAAAATAGTATATTTGGATGATGTAAACGATTTATCGCTGTCAATCATTTTCAATACTGATTTATAACCGTTCTAAAGATTATATGTTTGTAATTTATACTTTGAAAAATGTATTTTTAAAGTTAATCCCTTTATTCCATTTCTTTTCGGATTCTGAGACACACCTGGAACTCCTAAAATTCAAAGATTTCATTACTTAGAACAAACAGAATTAGTTTAAAACGTGTTAAGAACTTTCGTATCAATTGTATGTATGAAAATGACGAATGTTTTCACAAAAATGGTAAACTTTAAAAAAATAAACGTATACAATCTAAAATCCAGAATTATTTTTAAATAACCGTTTTAAATGTTTGTTACAAATTTTCACCGTACTTTTTTGACATGGAGAAGATTTTTAACTGATGTTTTATATGATTGGCTAATCAATCACCTTTTTTAGGATATCAATTATTTGTTAAAGTTGAGGATTTGTAATTTCCATTATTATTTTTTTTACTTCGTGCAGCCAAAGATTGGTTAAACATTAATAAATACCACGTACTAAATTAAAATCCAAGCATAGAAATAAGTTGCTAAAAAATCATTTAATGAAATATCACTTATTTATCTCATCTTTGTGAGTTGTAGTGTTTAATACAAAACTTATAATTAAGCTATTTACAAATGCATCGAAATAATTGCTAAGACAAAGTGTTACAAACTTACTGCTTGTTAATCCTTCGGTTTTGAGCAGTCTCATGGAAATGAGAGTTAAAATTTTATTACCACGACCAATTTTTATCTTAAATTATAATGTATTATAATCTAATATCGTTTGTATTTGCACAATGCTTGAGAATACAGTCAACAATAGCACAATTTGTAGGTGTAGGATGCACCTAAAAATTCTTGATGTGTTACAGCATAACGTGTTCAAGCTTATGAAATTGAAACTGAAACAAAAAAAATGTAACTCCATAAACAAATTTCATTTATTTTGCTTTATTGAAATAACTTTTTTTTTTAAATTCTTTAATCAGATGGATAGAGTTCGTTTTCTAAAATCCAGTGTGCACTGACGATAACCATCTACAAATCAATTGTCCAATGTTAAAATTTGCGATATGAGTATTCAGTTAATAACTGACTAACTCACTGGCACTTTCGAACCCGTAGGTTCATGGCCGCGCGAATATAAGCTCTTCACACATCCCTATCATGAGCTAATGTTGTCCAATCATCTCCTGTACATTCTACTTCCCTCAAATCATGGTTAATGTTATTCTCCTCTTCATTCTCCGTCTTCCGCTGGGCGTTTTCCCTCAGGTTTTCCTACAACAAGCTGTCATGCACCTCTTTCATTCCCTCTCGTGCCACATGTCCTGTCCATCACAGTCGACGAGTCTTAACTGTTATTATTATATCTGGATTAATATAAATATCATGTAGCTAACTGTTAAACACACTTCTCCATTCTCCTGTCCAACTCTGTTTGGTCCAAAAATATTCCTGAGAAGTTAACGGAACTATAAATGAGTAATAAGATATACACACAAAAATGACTGCGATAAATATTTTAGTATATATTTTTAAAGATATAATATGATTCTGAATTGGAAAAGAGAAACTTGATAAATTTGAGGTGAGAGCAAAGAGGATGACTGTGTATTTTTTTTTCACGTTCTCACACTGAGAGATGTGCATCCTTGTGAAACGTTAGATACCGTTCCAAACTAATACATTTTTTCTTTTTATTTCCCTTTCTATTCTTCTATCCTGTTTATATACACTTGCTATTATCTTCTGTCAATTCATCTTATACGCTACTGCCCTACTTTCGTGCTGTCTCACAACAGTTTTACTTTTTTGTTCAATAAAAGTAAAATACATGGAAAAAATCAAGGTGATACATTCAACAATATTACACATTAGCAGTCAAAAGTCCAAGAAAGCAACATAATACAGGAATTTATAGCGATTTAGGGCTGTTAAAAAACTACCCATTGGAGGCAAACCATCCAAAAGATCACCACCAGGCATCAGTCGTTAGCTACAATTCACTGATAAACCTGAAGTACAACAAGCCACACGTATGCCGGTCAGAGAGAGACCATCCTCAGATTTAGTTGAGAAATCTCCTGGGGCTAATGTATTTTATAGGAACCGGGGGTTCTATCTATTAAGGAGGACCAAAATGGATCGCTCACCGCCAACACTTAAGTGATGGCCGCAGAGCTTTCCATCTATCTATCTAAGAGGCTTTAGGATGGAAATTCGTCCTCTTGTGATCAGTCTTTCAGGTATAGAATAAGAGGATCAGGATTCGATTTCCATCTTGGGAATCCAGTTCTCTAAAGACAATTGTTCAAGTTCTATCAGAGTTTCTCTCTCTCTCTCTCTCTCTCTCTCTCTCTCTCTCCTCTCTCTCTCTCTCTCTCTCTCTCTCTTCTCTCTCTCTCTCTCTCTGTCTGTCTCTCTCTGTCTCTCTTTCTCTTTTCCACAGGAGTTAGAATGTTAGAAATAAAAAAAAGGAAAAAACAGGATAAGGGAGCAATTTAATAAATAAGACAAAGGATAAATACATTTCAATAATAATAATAATAATAATAATAATAATAATAATAATAATAATAATAATAATAATAATAACAATAATAAAATAATAATAAAGTTTTATTTAGACTGAAAGAGTAAACGCCTAAAGGCCTTATCTTCCATTCAAGCTTAAATTAAGATACAAAAAACTGTACTTATACACTATTGTTAAATTTAAAACTAATATTTTCTGCTATTAACATAAAGTTCGCTAAAAATTGGTATAGTATCGATTCTTATTTAATGGTGTTCCGGACTAAACAAGAATCAAGCCATCGGTCTTGAAAGCCTACAATTTTACACGGATACAGTAGTTTTAAATACTGTAATAATTATAAATATACGTATAAGTAACTTGTAATTTATCAAATTTGGAGTACTCATAATATTACATTAAACATAACATAGAGTATTGTCAATTTTTGCTGGAAAGAGGTCTATTTACTAGCAGATTATGATTTTAAATGGTGGTGATTCTAAATTACGAAGACTGAGACAATGAAAGAAGAAAAACAAGAAGATGAAAGACGAGGTATTCTGCGATACTTTATGTTTAATATTTCAATGAGATGCGATATTGTGAAATATGGAGATTTTTAGAAACATAGAAAGAAAAATCTCTACATTTGTAAGGTAAATTAGCTTAAACTAAGTAAACAACTAACTCACTTGCACTATCGAACCCGTTGGTTCATGACAGCGAGGACATGAAACTTTTCATACATCCCTATCCTCATATGTTTTCTAATCATTCCCTGTACAATCTACTTCCCACAAATCATGGTTAATGATATTATCCCACCTTAATCTTGACCTACCTACTGGCCACTTACCTTAAGTTTTCTTACAAGAAATTTCCATTCCCCCCTTGCATTCCCCATTCATGCTTCATGTCTTGCCCTCTACAGTCTACGAGACCTAACTGATTTTATTATATCTGGTGTCCCTTAAAGATCACATAATTCACTCTTACGTAGTGTTCTCAGTTCGCATGACTGTTCATCTCTCATTGGTCCAAAAAAAAATCCCAGGAACTTTATTCACAAATATTGGTAATTTTCTCCTCCCCTTAGTATAAGTCCATGAATCACACCCATATAATATCACTGGGAGAATAACAGTTTCCTACACGTTCAGTTTATTATTATTTTTTAAGAAGTTGGGACGACAAGAGTCCCTGTAATGCAGAATAGCATGCATTTCCAGAATTGAGCCTATGTATAATTTCTTTTAGTAACTTGTTCCTGTTTGTAATTACTGTTCATAGGCGTTTGAATTTAACAACCTTTTTAAAATTTCCATCATTTGTCATTAACTGTCAACTTCCAAGACCCAAAATGTCTTTAAAGAAGATTGGACATAACTTGAGTTATTTAACATTTTCCAATACTGTTATTTTAACACAGTTCCAATAATGGATCATATTATAATATTATAATGATATTGTGAAAAGAAAAATTAATGTGTGAACCAAGAATCGAACCGTGGACCTCTAGTTCTCCAGACTAGTGTGCAGCCAACTACACCATTCCCCCTGGCACAAACACTAACAATTCTTTCCACATATACAAATCTATAATTCTCGTTTCGTCCGCTGAATTATAGATTTGTATATGTGGAAAGAATTGTTAGTGTTTCTGCCAGGTTTGGAATGGTGTAGTGGGCTGCACACTAGTCCGGAGAACTAGAGGTCCACGATTCGATTCCTGGTTAATACATTATTTTTTTTCTTTTCACAATATCATTATAATATTATAACTTGACTTATTTCAATGTTTTCAGGAACGCCTTTCATTTTTTCCGTATTTCATGTACACCCTGTATACAATTTAGGCTATATTGCATATTAGTAGAATTTAAACTTGTTTTGTACTAATTTATTCGAGATTACGGTTTGATGTGAACTGTAAATTAACATTCACACTCTTGTTTGTGTAAATAAACTGATATTCTGAATGTAACATGAGATAATATAACATTGTCAATGGACGACATTCCTCAGCTGGTTTATACCCTCCAGATATAGATCTGTTTTTTAATACACCGTATTCTTGTTTTATTTTTAATGTGTATTCTTTAATTAACCTACTTCGTGGCAGCAAGGAAATGGATCAGGATGTTTCAGTAGAGCGTATAAAGATTTAAAAAATGAATATGACAATTTAATAATAGATTCGGGAAATACATGCTAATATGCATTATAAGGTCCTGTCCATTGGCCAGGAAATATAGAAACTAAATGGTTGTAGACATCCACACTGCATCTTCGTGCTTGAAGCTTAATAAAGTTCAACTATGTTCAACGTTTGGGCAGAACTTATTCCTAAATTAAATATAATTAATGCTTAGATACCGTCCTCTTACTTTAAGAAAAAAAAATATATATTGCCAGTATTAAAGTACAGAGTTCATATGAAAAATTTTGGACTAAAGAGAGACGACAGACAAGTTAATGGAAAAAACTGCATAAGTGATTTTTTATGAAGCCAGGTATAATAAGTGACAACGTAGACTGCGATGAGCAGGACATATGGCACGAATGGGAAATGAAAGAGTTGCCTGGAAACTTCTTATAGGAAAACGAGAGAAAGTGCCCATTCTCACCAAGAATGAGGTGATAGAATAACATTAATCATGCTTTGAAAGAGGTAAATTATACAGGGGATGATTGGAAAACATTGGCTGAGAATAGGGATGTTTGAAGAGCTTATGTCCGCGTCACGTAAACCTATGGGTTCTATAGTGCCAATTAGTTATTTAGTAATCATTCGGACAAATGTTAAGAAACACGCTATATTTAGCCTAATCTTGCCATCTAGTTTAATAGGACAAACATTATTACATTACTTTATTATTAATTAAATATGTCCACTAAATAATAATGGATATAAAAAATGTAAGCCTATAAAACTAACTAACTAACTCACTGGCACTATCGAACCCGTAGGTTCATGGCCGCACGAACATAAGCTCTCCATACATCCCTATCCTGAGATGTTTTCCAATCATACCCTGTATAATCTACTTCCCTCAAATCATAGTTAATGTTATTCTCCCACCTCATTCTTGGTCTACCAACTGGGCGTTTTCGCTCTGGTTTTCCTACAAGAAGCTACCGTGCACGTCTTTCATTCCCCATTCGTGCCACATGTCCTGCCCATCGCAGTCTACGAGACTTAACTGCTCTCATTATATCTGGCTTCCTATAAAGACCGTGTAATTCATTGTTAAGTAGTCTTCTCCATTCACCTGTCTGATCATCTCTCTTTGGTCCAAAAATTCTCCTTAGAACTTAATTCTCAAATACTCGTAATCTCCTTTCCTCCCTTAAAGTAAGAGTCATGTTTCGCATCCATATAATATAACTGATAGAATAATAGTTTTATGCATTTTTAGTTTAAAGTTTTTTTGAAAGAAGTTGGGAAGTCGAGAGTCTCTGTAATGCATAATAGCACGCATTTCCAGAATTGAGCCTATGTTTAATTTCCTTTTGCATAAGCCTATAAAAACAGTATTTAATTTAAAATAAAGGCAAAAAACCTTTTTTAACTAAATAAATAACTTACAACGATACCGAGACATGGCTTAATGAGATTGACTTGAACCATGCCTTTAGATTCTCCTCTTCACCGCCTTAAGCTGTCCTTGCAGATCACAAGTTCCTTATCTCAAAATGTTAAGAGATTATCCCCCGTTTTCTGTTTATTTTTCTAACTTGTCTCTTGAAACATTGTATAAAGACAATAATGTACAGAATGTCCTTTAGTTATTATATATGTGCAATTAAGTTAAAAAAGATTGAACTGGCGAGAACTTAAATCACAACACAGAACGTTGTCATGCTCTTCAAGCTCCCTACAATACACCATTGAAGAGTGGTGTATTTTTTAAAAATACTATAGTGCGTGTAATTGAATAGAAAGGAGGATTGCATCTAGATACTTCAGAGCCTCTGAAGTGTGAATTAGTATTAAATTAAATCATATAAAACATTATCACATTGCGATTGATATTATTCCAGAAAATAGCACTGAAATTAGTCTTAAAATTATTTTTTTTATTATTCTTCAAACTTTTGTTTTCGAAATTTAAAATGCCCATTTTCCAGTAAATATATTTCAATATCATTTAATTGCATACATGAAATTAGTAATGAATTGAATTTATATTTTCTGAAATATAAACCCAAAATTATTATATAATTTGGTAGAATCTAAATTTAACACACTTGTAGCTTTTAATAATGTTACTAATTTTAACCTGAGATTAAGCAATAAATGAATACATAGTTACATTGCCAGGCATGTAATTTTACGGTTCATTTTAGTACAAAAAAAACGTGATAAAAATTATTATGAATAAATATAGCCTACATAAATCTTTTTTTTTTCAAATGCCCCAGGTTGTCTTTCGACATTCCCGTTTCTCTCCTGGCATGGCGTACTTGTAACCCACTTCTGATGTTGGGGCGCCTGGAAGGCGTGGTTACGTTGCCTCGATGATATGATGGGTGATGATAGCGGTGCGCCAGGAGAGTCCCTAATCCTAAGCCTAATCTTAAGATGATGATGATTGCGTGGCCATATGATTTTGGGGACCGTTTGAGCCTTAAAGTTTTCCTGGCATTTGTCTTACAGGTGAAGAAAAACCCCGATAAAAACCTTACCCAGAAAAACTGTCCCGACCGGGGATCGAACCCAGGCCCGCTGCGTGACAAGGCAGCACGCTACCTCGAGACCACAGCGGTGGATATCTAATTATTAGTATATCTGAAAGGTTAATATGGAACTTTTGTATCTTTTATTGTTAAGACTGTAATGATATTTTTGTTTTTGTGTTCTCAAGTTTTCTTAAGACAATAATTTATTAGATTATTGATGTTATTCCGTATCTGTGTTCTGATTTTTGTTTGTAATTTATTATCGTTATTGCTATTATTATTAGTATTGATATAAAATCATATTATTTATTTTGTAGAATTTCCCTTTGATAGGAATTTATACTCTTCTGTATAAATAATATTACATTATTTGTAAAATATATAATAAATATAGACATAAATACACCATTGACCTCTGATACTTTTGTTTAAAGAGTATCAGATGTGTTCAAACCTTAAATTTGTAATGTATCCTGTAAGATATATTACTTGCTTTATTTAATATTCTTAATAAAAATATAAAAAACGAACGAGTATAAATTACTTTATTTTATGTCGAATTACACAATAAACAACAATGACAGAGTTTTATATGAATTTGTTTAAAGTGCGATCCGTCGCATTAAAAAAACCGCCTGAGAAAATAGTGTTTCGCCAATTTAAGGGTTAATAAAATTAAAATGACTATTAACTCATGTCCCAAATGCAGTCAATGACCAATCATGTTTCAACGATTTTTTTTACAGCCAATCACAGTCATGTTCACCGCTTCATCCACTTACGAAACACGACCTGAATATCCTTACATCTATCTCCCCTAGCTATTTGCTACCGGGAGATTTTAATGTTAAACATCAATTCTGGAACTGTCGTGTCTCGAACTATTCAGGCACTATGCTTCTAAATTACTGCCAACATCTCAATATAGAAATCTCTGCCCCCAGGAAACCAACATGTTACAGATACACAGCATACGGAATTACAACCAGTATCCTAGACATAGCACTAACGAAGAATGTCCCTATCTCCCCACGTCACAACTGTTACAGACGCACTAGACTCTGATCATACACCTATATTCTTTAAAATCTCACCAGCATTTCTTTTAAGTTCCCTCATACATATCCATCAGGATAACATAGACTGGAAGAATTACACTGACATGCTTAACCAATGGGTTAAGCCTACACTATCTGTCCAGTCCACAGAACAATTTCAACACTCCGTCATCAATGTACAGGCCACCATTAAGACGGCCATTACACTGTCAACAACACGAACAAATCACACTGCACGACCACAACCACACGGCCCAACATTAAAAAAATATTTATCTCTAAAGCGACAATACCTTAAATGGTATCGAACTTTTGGCGTTCCCCAACACAGACAGTTATACAATCGATATGCTCATTTGGCACGAAACCAATTAAAACTGAGAAATGCTGAATGGGTTAGATCTCTTCAAGATTTCTCAGATGAAAAACCTCCGCTTGGGAAATAATAAAAATAATTAAAAATAGTCGAGCTCCACCACCACCGTCTGCAATATACCATATACTTACATTGGTTTCCTTTAAACTTCTTGATCGTAAAGGTAGACGTTATGACCATATGGTTATATTTAGGTAGTTTGCCTAGAAGGGTCATTAATAAATGCCCTGCAATCATATTGGCTACAAGTCGGACTGCTTAGGCTTATCACCCTCAAATGAAACCACAAGTTCTCGCGGATAACCTATCGGAGCGGTTCCGACCACATGAGCTTACAACACCAGCTCATGAGGCTGAGGTGCACCAAACAGTTAGTAAATTTCTTGAGAGACCTATCCCTTACAGCATTCCTGATATACGGCTTTCAGAATTGAAAGCGGTAATCCATAATCTCCTGCCCCACCGTTCCCCCGGTCATGGCCGAATACCTTATTTGGCGGTAAAGTTTTTACCGTCAAAAATCTTAATCCTTCTCCTATATATAGTGAAACTCTGCTTTAAATTCCACTACTTCCAAGAAGTGTGGAAAAAAGCAAGAGTTATCATTATTCCTAAACCTGGTAAAGATCCCACCAATGCTGACAATTTACGACCAATCAGTCTTCTACCAGTGCTGAGCAAAATACTGGAGAAACTAATTGTGGTACGACTTAAAAATTGAAGTCTTGGAACGAGCATTGATTCCACATTATCAGCTTGGTTTTAGAAAAGCACATAGCACTCCGTTTCAGCTTGCTACCGTACACTGATTGATTGGATTTTTACGGGATTCAACTCCAAGAAGTGCACTACGGCAATTTTTCTTGGCATTGAGAAAGCTTTCGACACAACTTGGATAAATGAATTATTATACAAATAATCAAATTCAATATTTCGGCTCCATTAATTAAATTTATTGCAAAATACCTAACTAACCGACAATTTTATGTGTCGGTTAGTGTGTGTAATTCAGACTGCAAGCCTCTCTTAGCGGGAGTTACTCAGGGTGCAGTTCTCTCTCCACTTCTGTACACACTCTGTGTGTCAGATTTTCCCACCTTTAACCATATCCATACAGCTTCCTTCGCAGATGACACATGTGTGTTTCATCAAACCAAAATCCGTACACTTCCAAACCGCATCCGCACACTCCAATCTGCCCTTAACTCAATTTATTCCTGGTGTATATTAGACTCAATGCTAACAAGATGCAAGCCATCTTGTTTGCACGAACCTACAGACGACCTCCTGTACAACTCACCCTGGGAGCTCAACAACTCCGCTTTGAAGCTTCAGTCAAGTATCTTGGAGTCCATTTGGACTCCAGGCTTACATTCAAAATTCATATTCGGCATATCATTCAAAAATCAAACGCTGAAATTGCACTTTTATATCCATTTTTTCAAATCACCTACCTTATCGACAAGGAACAAACTTACTCTGTATTAAGTTGTGATCCACAGCACGTTCCTGTATGGAAGTGAATCATGGAGTATCCTCGCAGCATGCCACAAGAAAAGAAGTGCAAATTATACAAAACAAGGCTCTTAAAATCATATATTCGGCTCCAATCTATACGAGGATGGCCAGGCTTCACGACATAGCACAGATGCCGTATATTGCGATATCAGTTGAAAACAATGTAACATCAATGTTACATGTCATAACCAATCATTGTAATCCAATTGTGCGCAATATAGAACATATGCTACAACAACGTGATGTTCACCGAAACATGTTTCCTATCCCGGACACTTGAAGGACCAATTAATGAAACGAGTGCTGTACAACAGCTAAGTAGCGTGGCTCATTCTGTGTGGCTGGCTTTCGGACTCTCTGCTTGTCCAGTCGTACAGTCTACGACGCCCTACTCTAGTGAGACGACACTTCGTTTCATCACATTTGTATCAGCTTACGGCTAAACATCAAACGCCGCTAACACAGACGGTCAAGTGTTTAAACCCATACCGATAACCACAAAGGTATAGGCCACCATGTAGCCGCAACTGGTTACAAACGTGGCACACTGGGCAATGCTTCCATCATTGCCGCTTATTAGTAGTAGTTCACCTCGATAATTATCGAATTTTTATTACTAAAATAAAGAAAGCTCATCCTTTTTAATATTCTGAACAGGTCAGAGCATTATTTTGCAGTGATTGACTCTCTAACAAATATGTTGAATATAGCAAATATTGAATTGATTCCTTCGAACTATACATTTGGTATTTGTGTGTTGAATAATTGTGTTTTAAATACTGATTTTACTGAGTTGTTTCCGAAAAAAATTAATAACCTGTAATGTTGGTTATAATATTCAGTTTGATGTGTTTCATTTATTCTCCACTAGGGTGCATTTTTACAATATTGCGATCCTATTTGGCAATAAATAATATGATCGAGTTACAGTGATGAACAAATGAAACACAAACAATCATTTCTCATTTGTTTTCAAACATTAAATATATAAATATTTTAAAATAACTATATTTAAATAATGATTTGTGAGTAAACAGCTTGAATTTACTTGCTAAATAGTCCTAACAAATGCCACTGTTGATTTCCAAATCCTCTAGATAAATTGGAAATCATTTTTGGCATTATTTATGATAAGTTGGAAACAGACATATGAGAGCCTCTGACGAGTGAAATGTAAATAATAATAATAATAATAATAATAATAATAATAATAATAATAAAATAATAATAATATATAATAATAATAATAAAACCAGATAAATATGTAAAACCAACGGAAGCGAACAAGAGTCAATTAATTCTGTTTAAGTTTTATTATAAAATAGAGGTAAAATATTAAATTATACGAAGCAAGGAATTTATAAAAAACATTTTATTTGAAGTTGCTAACATTGTACAATTGCATCAAAATAATACATTAATTTATTACATATTAATACAACATTCGTACTCTGCATCTACTACAGTGAATGAATTAATGGAATTTCTATAGAAGCTCAAATTAATAGCCTTACAATTCGAATAAAATAAAATATAAATTCTCCGGTTCTAGGAGATATTTGAATATATTCCTCTAAATTCTAGCTAGGAACATATATATTACTTTTTTTATATTTTAATCGCTAGACTAATAAGGAATCAATAATTGGTTGATGTGATATATAGGCTATATGAGGTATTTTTAGATGTAGGTTCCTTTCATTAACATGATTAATGCGTTAATAAAAAGTATAAATTAAATTTAAACGTATATGCTACAATTAAACTTGCTTATCAAAGTATCTAGTATTAAAAAAAATAATAAATATGTTAAGTTACTTAATAACATTCTCAAATCTATTTTTAACAAAAATAAATATAACTTTGCTCATAAATGTATTCACGTAGACTTTCACGGCCGGAGTTGCTATGATGATCTTGATGAAGGTTTTCGGGCTGTAGGCCGTGACCGTGAGGCTTGTAGTTCGCCAAAGACTGCGTCTGGCATCCTCAAGGGTTGTCTTGAGACGTCTTGAGGATGCCAGACGCAGTCTTTGGCGAAACGTGAGGAAACTAAAAGCCTCACGACCACAGCCTACAGCCCGAAAACCTTCATCAAGATCATCATTTGCTCATAAAATTGTTTTTACGATATTATGTTAATTCACGAATAAATATTAATAGTTAAAGTGCATTTAAATAATCATAATAACATATATTTTAATTAATACAATAATCTATACAATATGTGTATGAATAATTTAAAATTATGGACTGTACATAAATATTTACAAGAGTATTTTCTTATTTGAAGGATACAAGGAAAGAATCAGATAAGTATCTTTTTTTTTGTCGAAATTTACTTTGAGGTGTAATTAGATACTCCGTTGATATATTTATACATATATATATATATATATATATATATATATATATATATATATATATATATACACTCCACGGCTGTGGTCTCGAGGTAGCGTGCTGCCTTGTCACGCAGCGGGCCCGGGATCGTTTCCCGGTCGGGACAGGCTCTTGGGTGAGGATTTTTCGAGATTTTTCTTCACCTGCAAGATAAATGTCAGGACGCTTAGGGCCCAACGGTCCCCGAAAAATCATCCCGCCATCATTACCATCATATCCTTCTGGCGGGAAAGCAACGGGAAGCTACCACACCTACAATTCCCTAGTAAAGCTGCAAAGCATAGCATGAAAATGCTATGATTGCAGTGAAAGACCTGCCCTCGGGCAGAATCATGATGGATGGATATATAGTAAAGTAAGTAAAGTGATCCCACAACAGACCCGGAGGCCCTTGGGGTAGTAGGAGGTTAAGGCTCCCACTTTTTCACGACAATCGGCACTTTTATGTCAGCCGGGTTGTCAGCCCTGCGTGACGGCCGCCTTTACCCCCAGAACAAGCGTCTGGTACTCATTTCCGTTAGAGGCTGAGTCGACCCCAGGGCCATAGTGCCGCCAGAGGGTTTGGGCCAGTTTAAAAATCCTGACCCCAACGGGACTTGAACCCTCGACCCTCCGGCTTGTAGCTCAGTGCCTTAACCACTACGCTACGGCGTGCCCCCCAAAGTAAAGTAAAGTGATCCCACAACAGGCCCGGAGGCCCTTGGGGTAGTAGGAGGTTAAGGCTCCCACTTTTTCTAGACAATCGGCACTTGATGTCAGCCGGGTTGTCAGCCCTGCGTGACGGCCGCCTTTACCCCAGAACAAGCGCCTTGTACTCATTTCCGTTAGAGACTGAGTCGACCCCAGGGCCATAGTGCCGCCAGAAGGTTTTGGTCAGTTTAAAAATCCTGACCCCACCGGGACTTGAACCCTCGACCCTCCGGCTTGTAGCTCAGTGCCTTAACCACTACGCTACGGATATATATATATGACATGATAAGAAAAATAAATGCTCGGACGGGACTAGGACCCGGACCTCTGGATTTATATCCCAGTGCGCTACCGATTACGCTATCGAGCAAGTCTAGTACAAACATTCATTTTTCTTATATATATATATATATATATATATATATATATATATATATAGAGTTTAGTCATGAGTTTATTTACGTACCTCCAAAGTTTAGCATACAGTTAAGGAAATATGGATGTTTTACAATTAAAAGTACAACCTTTAAGTTTAAATTTTAAAATTTGTACCTTATAAAACCGTCAACTATAATAACTTCTGTTATAAACATCATCACAGTATTAAAAGTCAAGGCCTTTCAAAGACATGCTTGAATTTTAATAGTGTGACGTTTATAACAGAAGTTATTATAATTGACGGTGTTATAAGGTACACATTTTAAAATTTAAATAATTTTAACCTCAACGGTGATCAAACATGATTATTAAATGTATAGATCCTATAGTTTCCAAGTAAAAAGTGACTTACCTGATTCTTTCCCTGTACCTTTCATCAACTTATTTATTTAACTTATATCTAAGAAAAAAGTATCTAAAAACAATAAACGGAATGGAGCTTAGATTAAATTGGAAAATCTTGAACAAAATTCAAACTAGTAAAGAATTTTTGTAGGAGTACTGTATTGAGATATTTTACCAAATTTTTAATATATAAAACATAAACCAAAATTCGATAGGCATTAAAGACATGCAAATAAAAAAATTATTTTGGTATAGTAATTTATAAATTTTTAACTGAAGTACACTGCCTGGGAGGCAAGGTAATATTTTATTTGACCCCACTCTTTAAAAAACATCAGGTCATTAGCACTAAAATTGAAAGTTCGACGTAAAAATACAGAAAAAGACCTCTTATTTCAGGCTTGAGGTTCATATAGACACTTTTTCGAGTTTATATTTCTTATAGGCCTCTTAATTCAGACCGAGAGTTATTTTAGATTTGAAGTTCTTATAAGTCTCTTAATTCTGGATTATTTTCCATGCCATAAAATTTGATCCCACAATTTTATTTCCCTTCGAAGGATTTTTCGCCCTGAAAAATTCCTTCGGTTCTGGACAGGTTTGATTTCTCGAATATCGAATCCAGAGGCGAGCATTTGAAAATTAGGAGGATGAACCCAGAATTGAGAGGTTTGGAAATTGTTAATTAATTGCTACAATAAAGGCGATTTTAGTTAATTAATGCCAGAAAAGTTTTAAATATTACATTCTTGATCTGGTATGAATAAAAACATAAAATATTCTAGTCTAGAACAAAAAGTGTAGCTTCTATAAACCAGGAATTGAATAATATCTGTAAAATTCTAAACCAGTGAACTGCTACCATTTCTAGAAAAAAACATTTCTCTATACGGAAATGTTTGAATGGTTTTACAAAGTCTACTCTATGAGTATATACCTTTTTATTGTTTTACAATATTTCAATCAGCCTTATGCAGTCTTCCTTTGCATCCTTGTGATTCTAAGTAGAAAAGGAAGTTCTAACAAGATTACAAAAAATGACAAGAAGTCTGAATAAAGCTCACAATGTTTCGTAACTGAATATTGTCAATCTATGACTGTGGCGGTAAACGTTCCGCTGTGTCGTATAATAAAATGGCTAAAAGCGAATTCACAATAGAAAATAAACACACAAAGAAATATAATAGTGCTAAAAAATAAGATTATTGAAGTAAAATTTATACATGAAAACTTAGAATTAAAATTTTTACTGAAATGCGGTACGATATAGGCAACCTTCCATTATTATTATTATTATTATTATTATTATTATTATTATTATTATTATTATTATTATTATTATTATTATTATTATTATTGTTATTATTATTATTATTATTATTATGTTTATTTCATTATTTATTTTTAACGTAAAATAATAATTTTCATATAAAGGAAAGTATTTAAATCAGAATTACGTTACGATTGTTATCATTATTATTATTATTATTATTATTATTATTATTATTATTATTATTATTATTTGTTTTATTAAATTATATGTAATAAGTCCACCGCTGTGGTTTCGAGGTAGCGTGCTGCCTTGTCACGCAGCGGGGTCGGATTCGATTCCCGATCGGGACAGGCTCCTAAGTGAGTTTTTTTTCGGGGTTTTTCCTCACCTGTAAGACAAATGTCAGGAAGCTCAGGGCCCAACGGTCCCCGAAAACACCAGGCTATCATCATCATCATCCTTTTCCGGTGTGAAAAGTAACGGGAAGCTATCACACCTATAATTCCCTAGTAAAGCTGCAAAACATAGCATGAAAATGCTATGATTGCAGTGAAAGACCTGCCCTCGGACAGAATTAGTATGGATGGATATGTAATAACTTACTTTCATATAATTTAAAAATACTGAGTTTGATAAAGCTCATACTTATATAAGAATATAGCGTATACGTGTTCATAATTAATATGTATATTTTATTTCATACTATGTCGAATTTGATGTGTTTACATTATTAAAACGAATGTGCAAAACGAATTATAAATAGTTCTAAAACTCATGTCCACACCCAACGTTTTATTTAAACAAAATTATAGCGGGTGGTGACTCTTTTTAAAGAAACCAATTTTATGAATACTCCTTATATAAACGATCCGAAAGCAGTAATTTTAAATTCGTCACCTTTAAATAGGCTTTATTTACCCATAAAACTGTTCACGAATGTTACTATAAATATAAATATTTCAGTGCAATAAAAAAAGCTATATATAATGCTCATATTGATTGCATTGTTTCTTCAGATAGATATACTAGTGAAGTATTTGTTGACATGCCCCGCATCGGGCATAACGCGACGTATTTTATGTAGATCCACATATTAATATTAATTTATAATTTTATTGAGGTAAAAATATATTTTTTTAATTAGACGCTTTGAAAAATATTCAAGAAATGTGACCTTTAGTATCCGTAATTATACTATTGAAAACAAGAATACAAGTGAATTCTTCAAATTTAAATATAGACTGAAGTCCTAAATATGATTTTGTTCCAACTAGAAAAGAAAATAACGCAACGCCGCAAACAATTAACTTGACGTCACGAGAATTGTTCAATAAAATTTAGCTATAATATTTAATAGGATCTGCTCAGTATAACATCTCTGGAGAATATCAAAATGGTAGAATAATATCCTAATGTAATGATTATAGCAGCAAAAAGAACGTATCAAATATCGAAATATTTTTTCCGAAAAAATGAAGGAAATTCGAAACCTTGAAAAAAAAGGGTTGAAAATCATTAATTTAGGAATAGGAAATCCTGATCTTCTTCCTCAAATATGTTAATCCATCGTTTTTCGACATCGGAAATAATTAAACGAACGACTGTAGTAAATTACCTAATTACATCACTGCAAATGTGGTCTAAAGTACATTTCAACACTTTACAAAATACATTATAATATACGTTAAACATATGAACTGCCTTCACTAAATGTGCTTTGTTCAACAGTTTCCTTAAACAAAAGTCATCATATTGCTTCTTGTAACTGACTTCAGATCTACTTGGAATCACTTTCCTAACCGCTTATTTCAACTTATTTACAGTGATTTGTGGAATTTCGTAATTATAACTCAAAGCTCCCTCCATGTTTGATATGACATTCTAAATGGCGAACTTACAGTGAGCATCATAATTGTACACTTGATGTCATATTTAAACTGTTATCAATTTAATTAAAGGCAAAACTTAAACACAATACGAAATAAAATATTGTACGATACAAGGATGGAAGACTTTTACGTAGGCTATTCGTTGAAAAATTATGTCATCTTTCTTGGGGATAAACAATTTAATTCATACGCGAAACACTGTTTTTATCCTCTATCGTATTTTACTAATTATTTAGGTCTCTATTATGTATTAAGTAATAAATAAAATATCATAAATGAATAATAAATTAAAATAAACTAAAGCAAGTTATCATTATTAAAAACTTATCTTTGTAAGGTATTCACTTATACACATATATTTTCTATCTGTATGTTAGACTGTACTATTAAGAAAATCTACTAGTAATATAAATGGGGGAACAGAGAGAATCATCTAATCCAATCAAAATAAAAAAAATATTGCAATATATCTATATTGAAGTTAGATACGTTAATCTCACTATCAGACAGAAATAACTTTTCAGTTAAACAGCGGGAAATCATTTATACATATTATATTATATTTTTGTGTTCTGTAATAATATTAAGCTGTGGGAAAACTTTTCCTAAGGTAAATGTTTGTATTGTTGGCATATAATCTGTATACATGGTCCTAGCATTTAGA
This sequence comes from Diploptera punctata, assembly GCA_030220185.1. Lineage (NCBI taxonomy): Eukaryota > Metazoa > Arthropoda > Insecta > Blattodea > Blaberidae > Diploptera > Diploptera punctata. The sequence continues at coordinate 973,469 of JASPKZ010009377.1, read as the reverse complement.
TCAAGTGAATATCTGTCACGCGTGAAATATAACTCCCCATGCGTGACTCGTTCAACACCTTGACTAATTAGTAAACATAAAAAAATGTCTTCGTTTCCTTTCTTCATAGTCTACATCCTTCACGTAACAAGAATATAGTCTAGACATGTACTGCACATTTGTTTTTCAATACAATTTTTTGTCAGAGTTATTTTTTCGTAATAATAAATATCTAGATTGTTGGGAGAAGTGTTTTATATAGTTAGAATTAAAAAAAAACGGTGTTCCCTTAATTAGAAAAGGGTGTATTATATTTAGAAGAAAGTTCCATGGCATATTATGAAAGTAGTTTCAGTTATTTGTATAATGTGTTATTGAGAAAGGATGTAAATACTCTGTTTATAAAATATTGTTTACAAACATTCTAAATAAATGTTTGCTTTCTTGATAATGCGCTCAGTTTTAATTTTAAGAAGCTTAGGTCATTATTCTTTCATTAAAAATATTTAATTTTAAGATAATTTTGTCTGTATTCAGAATATTTGTTGATCAGAAATTTGGAAGTTTGCATAATTGATTTGTTCAAAATATACTGTTTCTGATAATATCCTTGTGGGACATTGTAGATCCTTAAATGCAAGTTTTCGAAAAGAAAATTATAACTTTTTGATTAAAAATATAATAAATTATTCCATAAAATAGAAATAACACTTAGCAAGGGTGACTAAGAACAGAATACCAAAATCAGCATATAACTATTCACCAAGAGGAAGAGGAAGTTTGGGAAGACCAAAAGAAAATATGGAACGACCAGCAATTTGGAGCCGGAATAGGCCAGCAAAAAGCCTAAACCGTGACGAAGAAAAAGAAGAATAAATTATTCCTAACAGAATTGTGATACTGTCAAATTCAACAGTGTTTCGTCTTAAATTGTGTAATGAAGGAAACAGTTTGCTAAGTTAAAAAATTAAACACTTCGCTATGATATTATGATCTATTACTATGTACAAATGTATGCTGGCATATCTAAAATTACCATTTTGGCCCAAAATTAAGGCGTATCGAAAACATTATTTTGTATGAGGTAGTAAAGTACACAAATCAGAGATATCGAAATAAAAATTCTTAATATATTTTTATTTTCTTGTGATATGGGCAGGACTCGTACCTCGAATGGATTGTAGGAGAAATTATTTCATAAAAAGTAATGAGAAAGTTTGGGGGGCATACCTTTAAGAGTGGCTTAGGTTGATGGGTAACATTCAGATGGATGTGAACTGGATTCAATTGGCTGAGTACAGGGATTAGTGTGTGTAGAATTGAACCTGCGGGTTTCTTAAACCACAGATTTAATTAGAGCTAATAAGTGAACCATTTTTCGTAAATTCCAGTAAGCAAGTTGGAATCTATTGTGGACGTATAATATCATGGCAAATTGGTCACCAACAATCGTAATCATTCGTATTATTACAAATATTATCATTAAAGTTCCAATCACCAAACAAAAATTTAAACATCGTCAACGCGTTTCAATAGCAAAGCAATCATTATCAAGATTGATTAAAAATGTTATATTTATGAACACCAAGAGATCGTGAATATTAATAAATGATTTCGGATTATTGCCATACTTCTCCCGATCCCTATCTCTATATTTAACATACAAACTTCACCATACTAATAAGTACATTTTTAACTTTTGAAATAAATACAATATTAAAACAATAAAACGTGTAGCCTACCTGAGATTTCAGTCGTCCTCAACTAATAAGACTTCATTTAAAACACATTGTAGGCCTTTCGGAGCATGTTCAATCCAAACGGTACAGTTTTAATAGCTGATGATGGATCATGTTCCGAGGAGCCTATAAGATGCTTTAAAATAATGAAATGATATTTAAAATATATATGCAGTCAATATGCCCATTTCACCAATTAATGTTTTAAAATGGTCAACAAGTTTCTACAGCCAAGCTGTCATTCTCAAGACCAGATATTGACTCTGGTATATCTGGTCTTGAGAATGACAGCTTGGCTGTAGAAACTTGTTGACCATTTTAAAACATTAATTGGTGAAATGGGCATATTGACTGCATATATATTTTAATATTTTATCACCAAGAAGATCACTTGTGTATTAAATGATATTTAGTTGAGTATAGATGAGATCACAGGTGCGTGTTTTATTGTTTCAACACCTTATATAATGGCCCCAATAATGATTCATAATGAAATTTGAAGTAAATATTAATTTCATGGAAAATTTATGTAATATTATTTTTTAAGCATTCTTTTGTTGTAGGCCTATTATTTTTAATACGCCCATTTGTAATAGCTCGTTTTTTAATTTGAAAAGAAATTTGTAATATATTGTGAACTATAGCACCAAAACAGGGGACTTGACATTTATTAAGGTAAAAATTAATAATTTCTCAGAAATATATTTCCAAAATTCAATATTGCATGGATTTTAAGAGCTCAAGAAATTAAATATACAGTCCTTGCTGCTAAGCCTCAAATAGACAACGTTGCGGCGGAGAAGTCAACCGTTTGGTAAAACTCTCGCGTTTTTCTGCCATGGAATAATTAACTAATTTTATCGCATTTGAATTTTCTTGTTGACTGACATCTATATTGTTATTGATTAATAATTTATTTCAATGAGATGAAAATAATTAAAAGCCAGTGTAACGAATATAAGCTCCAACCTAACTTTCGCAGCTGATATTTTGAATGAAAATGCACGTTATTTTTGGATCAATACGCCATATAAACGCATGATATCCTCTTTAGTCCCCTATGTCCTTTATGAACCTAGTTTTAATTTTTGTCGTCAGTAATTAATTCAAGATTACTGTGATCGGTTTTATCACGATGTTACACAACGGTGCTTCCTGATCGTATCTTAGCTGCTATAGTTAGGTGGCAAGCACTTTATAATTATAAATTTATAATAAATATCTACTGTATCATAAATGATAAATATTCAATCCACATAAAATGTGTCCCTCATTTTGTTTCGTAATTCAATAACTCATTTAACAAAAAATATATAAATGTCTACATCACGTAAAGTTCCTAAATTTGGAGCCAATTTTTTTTTATAAAATTAATATAAAATTTCGTTAAAATCCAATAAACACATTTTTTGCAATTTAATATCAGGACTGAAAGAGGATAATCATTTCGTAAAGCTTAGATTTGTAGAAACTGTAGTAAATTTTAATGTTTATCTCGTACCCGAATGTTCTGGTGACATATTAAATGCATTAAAGTCATTATTTGAATTTTCGTTAATTGTATTTACCAGATTATCACCAAAAGTTTCAGGAGAATTCAAAGAACCTCTATCATCTAATTGTCTTCCTCTGATGACGTAGGCAACCCTTTTACGTGGCTGCGATGCTGCAGGCACAGGTGCACTTGCTTGACCGTGAATGTCGCCATAATAAGGTTGTTCATATGCCTGGTAATATGCATGTGGATCTTGATATTGGTATGCGTGGGGATGAGCTTGAGGCACGTGATGGGACACTCCACCATCAGCTCCCGAGAAAAGTTTTCTAAGTCCCATAATAATCATGAAAAGTAAAGACAATTTACTAGCCATGAGAGCAGTAAGTCCGATGAATGTCAGTTTTCCCAGAATTAATGGAATTAGACTTCCAAGCTTCATTGTTACTCCCACCAACAGAGGTAGTAACATCTTTCTGTGGAACATTGCCATCATCACGGTTCCTATAAATCATTAAGGAAAATATAAATTTATATATAATCACAAAAATATCATCTCCAATGAAAACACGAAATAGGTAATCTAAGGTAACATTTTTTTTTCAATGATCACATGATTTCATCACTATTTTCTAAACAAATTCAATTAATTCATAGTTTACTTTGGGATGATAATGAAGATATATTTTTTGATGTGACTTTCCGTTCAGATATACGATATAATCAATCATGTTTAGTTCCACAAAAAATAAACATAATTAAAATATATATTTATATTTAAATTATTTAAGGGACCCTAATTTCATATTAATAATATTAAAATATTGCTTATAAAAAGCATATATTCTCGAAATCTATAGAATATATGTAGGCCTCCTTAAATCTCGAAACTCGTGGATGCAAGAAATAAGAACTGGAATGAGAACAAGCGACTGGAGGGCGCATAGAGTGGATGGATAGAGACGAGTGGAGAAGGAAAATAAAACTTTAGGCACAGAAAGATGTGTAAATATTAAAAATCTGTATATATATATATGAGTAAGCATTTCTTGGAAATTTTAACAAATTCTTATGTGTCGTTCGTGGTGGCTAGAAATTGCAATCCTAGCCAGTGTTATAGAGGTTCGTGGATTCAAATTCGGCCGGGTGGATTGATTATTCAAGGCATAAAATTCGTGAGTATGACTGCCTTCGGAAGTGAAGTAAAATCGTGGGTGTCGTGTCATATATTTACAGTATATATAACAACCTCAAATCTAAACAAATTTTGTCGGTCGTTTCACGCCCAGATTTGTATTGAGACGATAGTGAATTATCGTGTTAAAGATAGTCACTAAATATAAATGGTAAAGTAAAATGATCCCACAACAGGCCTCAGGAGACCCTTGGGGTAGTAGGAGGTTAAGGCTCCCACTTTTTCTAGACAATCGGCACTTGATGTCAGCCGGGTTGTCAGCCCTGCGTGACGGTCGCCTTTACCCCCAGAACAGGCGTCTGGTACTCATTTCCGTTAGAGGCTGAGTCGACCCCAGGACCATAGTGCCGCCAGAGGGTTTGGGGCAGTTTAAAAATCCTGACCCCAACGGGACTTGAACCCTCGACCCTCCGGCTTGTAGCTCAGTGCCTTAACCACTACGCTACGGCGTGCCCCACTAAATATAAATACTAAGACTAAATATGGAATGATGTAATATAAATTATAAGTTTGCTAATTAATGAAAATAATATAAATTGAAATTAAGAACTGCAATTTAATTTGGTTAGGTGATGAAACATTATATTTGTAATATAAGAGTCAAATGAGTATAATATACTGTTATTGGAGCCAATTTGAAGAAAGATTCATTGGACTGAATTTAATAAAAAAATTGATATTACGGCTACTCATTGAAAACTTGAATAGAATAATTTCTGTGTTAAATCCAATGGAAAGGAGGAAGAGAGGTTGACCGAAGAACATTTGGATAGAAGGGGTACAAGCGGCTATGAATATCAAAGGATTGGAGGAAGATCAATGGATGGACAGAGAGGAATGGCGTTTGGTTTCCGGAAAACAGCGGCAGCTGCCATGATACCGGATGATATGATGATGATGATGATGATGAGATGATGAAGATGAAATTACGATGCCATGAAAGCCTAGTTCTTGTTTACAAAGAAACACAAATACATGAAAAAATCTATCAAGAATGATTATTATAAATATCATCATTATATTCTGGATATATTCTCGAGATAAGCTATATTTTAACATTATATATTGGTCACCCTAAATAACGAAACAAAATGTATATCAGATTTTTGAAGTCACTTTATAAGAGTTTTGGACATAATTTTATTCCAACCTTCCGTTTAAACTCCGAATTTCATCTGTAGAATAAATTTTATGAAGTAAACAAGAAACTAACTGAATATATCTGAAACATGCTTTGCCAAAATTCTGTTACCATGGCTAAAATCTTAGGTAGGCAGCATTGATTTTTGTAACACTATGTTAATTAAGCTGATTGTATCTTAACAACTGGTTTTTGTCCTTACTGAGAATTATAAGAGATTGTGTTAAGTCTATTATTATAATAGAACTATTTTTTTCTCCAAGCGCGACAGACCTAGAAGGTCCTTGGCCTACTATCCGGCTGCTGGCCTCACATCCACATGTGTTAATCACAGAGGTAGACGATCATCTAGCCAGTGTAGGGGGTGACATGTGATCAGTATGTCGGGTTCCCCAGCCGTTATAGCTGTTTTTAACCTGGGGCCGCTACTTATTGTAGCTATCCAAATGCCTCACGGTGGGTGGGCACCGATACTGGCCGAAATTCCATGAGAAAATTTCTTCCCCCATGAGGACTCGAACCAGCGCAAGTCCCGGAGCTCTGCGCCAAGGCTTCTTGCCTTAACCACTCATCTACGGCGAGGGACCTTTATCTAAAATAATTAATATATATATTTTTTTAAATTTAAGATCATAATATATGTATTATAGTTCAACGCAAAATGGGTGAAATAGAGGCGTAATCAATCGCGATAATGAAATTGACTGTTGTCTTTCCCCTCATAAATAGATATAGCTCAGAATTAAGAGGATGTGTAAAAATTTAACAGTAATTTATGGAAATATGACCTCAACTGTGTCTATAAAATGTTTCAATTATTAAATTATTATATTATTTTGTATGGAAGTTTTAGAATTAAAAGAATGTTAAGAAGTGTAAAAAAACTATTACAATAAATACTAACAGCACTTCATTAACACAAAAACTACCTTCATCTATTTTTTTAATTGTTTTCTCAAAAATAAAATAAGGTCCTTATAATTAAGGTCTTTTCCAGTAAGATACTTAATTATAATTGATTGAGAAGCATAATGATTTACATAAAACAATATATTAAATGAGCCTTTTAAAGCCAAAGTGGTGTAATTCCACTCTTTAGCGATATATGCACAGGATGAAACTGGAATTGAAAAATGGCATTAAATCTATCGAGCCTAGTTTTGAATGAAGACAACTTTGAAACTATTGATGAAAAGTTTATGATCAGTGGTCATTCCAATCTTCCGAACAACTCAAACTTTGGCTCAATTGAATTATACAGTAAGACTCAATAGATATTTGCCCTTCTGACTGATCACGAAATCACGGAAAAATAATCCTCTCCATTTTACTGTGATGTGTGGCGAAGAGGTTTAGCTAAGAAAATATTTAAAAACCATTACCAAGAGAAAGCTTGATGAAGAAAACCATCCAGTTTCATGGCTAAGGATGCACTGGATTAGGTATCGGAAATCCAATCCATTTACAATCTTTTACAAGGTTAGCATGTCTGATCAGCTTCCATTTTTCAAGCTAAACCTGACGAATATGTTAATGATAATAATGAAGGCCAGATGACGTTCGGGGACCGTTTGGGCCTTAAAGTTTTCTGACATTTGTCGTACAGATGAGGGAAAACCCCGAAAAAAAACATCACCCATGAAACTTGTCTCGACCGGGGATCGAACCCGGGACCGCTGCGTGACAAGGCAGCAACTACCTTGAGACCACAACGGTGAAACTTTTAAATAAAATAAAAATATTATTTTTGTTGATTATGCAAGTTCATTCTTGAAGTATACCCTCAATCTATGTAAAGTCAAGTGGTGTAAGTTACTTAAATGCTTATAAATTACTCATAAAGTGGGGATAAGGGCAAAATGAAAACATACATGAGCTAAAACAATCAATTTTGAACACATTTGTTGGAGAAATTATTGTTTGGTAGTATTCTCGAATTTTTAAACTGCTATTCTACTAAAAGTTTTTACATCTCAAAACAATGTTTAATGGAGTTACACCACTTTGGCTTTAAAAGGCTCAAATATTGCTGAATTAGAAATAAAAGTTACCTTTTTACACTTAATTCTGTAGTAAATAAGACGAGTAAGGCATAATTACCCTCTGAGTATCATTTTTTAATATTAACGTATATTAAAAGCAGATTTTATAATTGGCTGGTTAAAAATCTATTTAATATTATTAATTAATTTTTAAGTTGAATAAAATGTTTTATCAATTTATCAATTTATCAATTTATATATATATATATATATAGGGGGCACGCCGTAGAATAGTGGTTAAGGCACTGAGCTACAAGTCGGAGGGTCGATGGTTCAAGTCCCGTTGGGGTCAGGATTTTTAAACTGACCCAAACCCTCTAACGGCACTATGGCCCTGGGGTCGACTCAGCCTCTAACGGAAATAAGTACCAGGCGTTTGTTCTGGGGGTAAAGGCGGCCGTCACGCAGGGCTGACAACCCGGCTGACAACCCGGCTGACATAAAGTGCCGATTGCCTAAAAAAAGTGGGAGCCTTAACCTCCCACTACCCCAAGGGCCTCCGGGCCTGTTGTGGGATCACTTTTCTTACTTATATATATATAACTATATATATATATATATACATATATATATATGATTAATATAAAACAATCTAAACGATTACTTAACGTAAAGCTCAATAAATTCATTAAATTGGATTACACCTATTTCACAGATACGATACAAGTAGTTTTATATCGTTGTGTTATTTTCATTTGCTTGCTTTAAGTACAAGAATAGTATGATTCCTGTGAATACAGAAATTTGGTATTAACTAAGTCCCTGACACTATCGAACCGGAGATTCGTGATAACGCGGACATAAGCTCACCATATGCTCCTATCCTGAGGTAATGTTTTCCAGTACTTCTTTGTATAATTTACTTCCCTCAAATCATGATTAATATTGTTCTTCCACCTCATTCTTGGGCTACCTACTAGGCGCTTTCCCTCTGGTTTTCCATCCCGATTTTTGAATTTCCCATTCGTTCTACGTGCCCTGCTCATCGCAGTTTAAGAGACTTAACTGATTTTACTGTGTCTGATTTCCCATAAAGATTATGTAGCTCACTTTAGTGTACTTTTCTCCATCTATGTGTTCGTCTCTCTTTTTAAAGCAAATTTTTTTCCTTGTACATTTTAAAAAAACTGTGTATGTGTGCGTCCGCTAGCTTCAAATGTCCCATTGTACTTTCCTGGTTCACCTATTTTTATTTGATTTATAAAATGGAAAATTGGGTTGATATCAGTCATTCATAAGAAAGAAAGAAAGGATGGTAATGAATGTTTTTAGCCGTATATATGGAAAAATAATCAAATGCTATTTGGAAGAAAATTATAAACATAAGCAGAATGAAGTACAAGCAGGCTTTAGGTCTGAGAGATCTACAATTGATCACATATTTGTGGTAAAACAATTGATTGAAAAGACGAATAATAACAACCAACAAGTTCATTTCACATTTGTGGATTTAGAAAAGGTATATGACACTGTACCTTTACAAAAGTTGTGGGAAGCATTAGAAGATATGGCCATAAACGATACAATTATTAATGCAATAAAAAATTTGTATAAAATGCAGTATATAAAATTAAAATTGGAAAATATATATCAGAAGAAATTAAAGTAACAAAAGGCCTTCGTCAAGGTTGTAGCATATCACCGACATTATTTAAGATATTTATACATAAAGCACTGTCAAACTGGAGCAAAAAATGTTCAGGAATGGGAGTACCAATTGGAGATGGATCAACATATATAATATATACACTGTTATTTGCGGATGACCAGATAATAATTGCTGAAGAATATGAAGACGTGGAGTTTATGTTCAGAAAACTATTGGACGAATACGATAACTGGGGTTTGAAAATAAATTTAGAAAGAAAACATTTTATATGGGTTGTGGAGCCGAAAGCGAAGATATGAAATTAGTAGATGAAAAGGGATATATTAGAGGATGTGAAGAATTTGAGTATCTGGGAGTAAAATTAGATAAAGAGGATAAACAAGAAAGTGATATTAAGAGCAGAATAAATAAAGGGAGAGCAATAACAGCAATGATGAATGGAGTCTTATGGAGTCTTATGGAACACAAATATAACCAGGAAAAATAAGTTACAAATATATAATTCAATAGTGAGAAGTACTGTCGCATATGGAGCTGAATTTTGGAAATTCAACAAAAACTTACAGCAAAAACGTATGTCGATGGAAATGGATTTCTTTAGGAGAGCAGCTAGATATTCAAAATTAGACAAAATAAGAAATACTGTCATAAGAGAAAAAATGAATATTGGTTAATCAATAGTAGATTATATACGGTATAAGCAATGAAATTGGTATGGGCACGTACGACGAATGCAAGAAGAAAGATTACCCAGAAAAACATTGGAATGGTGTCCACCTGGAAGAAGGAGGAGAGGAAGACCTCGAAAGTCGTGGATGCAGGAAATAAGAACTGGAATGAGAGCAAGAGGACTGGAGACGAGTGGAGAAGAAAAATAAAACTTTAGGCACAGAAAGATGTGTAAACATTACAATTCTGTATATAAATAAATAAAATTTAGTCTGGTGGAGTTAAGGTCATGTGCCTTTTCTTCCACTCACCAGGACAAACATATATATTACATCAGAATATAACAATCACAATTAACTATAATATTAAATACTAAATGAAGATTTTATCAATAACATAAAATCTATTATATTACGATTTTACCAGTATTAATGATAGTTATGTTTAAGACTAAAATGAATAATAAAATGTATTCAAACAAGATAAATTAAATTGTTGGTAGACTGTCCCTGTCCAATGTATATAAAAAACAAAGAAAGAAAATAATGAGATATAGAAAACTTATTTACGGTTATACAATATTTAAACAAATCAAAATATATGTTAATCTTAATATTATTTTCATAAATAATTTAATTCATTAATTGTTAAGAGAAAACTATTAGTGAGGTGTATAAGTTAGTTTGTTTTTAAATAATTATTTAGTTTGTTTTTTAACGATGTTATAGTTTGACAGTCTCTGACATAGGGCGAAAGGGAATTCCATGTTTTGACAAGTGAGACTGTAAAAGATAATGAATAATACACAGTGTGATGAGGAGGGATATAAAGGACAATGCGCTGATGGTTGTGTATGTTGGCGTGATAAATAATTAGGCGATGGTGTATGAAGTATTTTATAGAGAAAAGATATGGAATGGACATTCCTACGATTTCTTAGACGAAGCCATGATAATTGTTCCAGGGACGGTGTAACATGGTCAAATTTGTGAATACCACAAATAAAACGTGCGCAAGAATTATGAACACATTAAAGTCTTTGAGTGAAAATAGTAAAGTATGTAAAAAGAGTATCACAGTAATCAAAATGGGACAGCAAGTGTTTTTACTTACATTTTCCTGAGAGCGAATGGCAAACAATTTCTTCCGCGATTTAATGAATGTATTATTGAGGAGACTCTGTGTGGATAGATAACTTAATATAGCCTCATTCCAACTTTTCGCACCATTTTGTACTTTGGTGCAGAGAGGAGTGTAGGACGAGAATATATTTAAATGTGTCTGCAATGTGTAATTTTGTTCTATGAGGAATGATAATGAAGGGAAGGATGAAGGCGGAACCGGGTGCCGGCACTTAGCCAACGTCTGTCGAAAAAACACCAAGGAATCCCCTGGGGAAAAGACTCAAAGGTATTAATAAGCTGTTAGTTTATGCTGATGATGTATTATAAACGGGTAGATACTAAGAACCAACACACTCATTGTTTTGAGTAGCACTAAGAAATTGGGACTGGAAGTAAACATCAATAAAACTAAATGTATGTTCATATTTAGAAATACATTGTACTTATAATGGAAATGGACAGTTAATGACAAACCAGGACAATTTTGAAGAACTTGCTGAATTCAAATACATAGGAACAATAATTATTGCAAATAAGGAAATTTTGAAGAAATGGCTGAATTCAAATACCTAGGAACAACAATATTACAAATAGGAATGAGATGCACAAGGTAATTAAACATAGGATCAGTTCTGGAAATACAGGCTATTATGCATTACAGGGCCTCTTGTCGTCCCAACTTCTCTCAAAAAGTTAAACTGAAAACATATAAAACTGTGATTATCCCTGTTATATTATATTGATACGAAACGTGGACTATAACTTTAAGGGAGGAAAGGAGATTACGAGTATTTGAGAATAAAGTTCTTAGGATTTTTTTTACTAAAGAGAGATGAACAAACAGGCGAATGAAGAAGACTACAGTGATCCACATAATATTTATAGGAAACCAGGTATAATAAAAACAGTTAAATTTGTAGATTGACATGGACAAGACATGTGGCACATATGGGAAATGAAAGAGGTGCATGGAAGCTTCTTGTAGAAAAATCAGAGGGAAAGCACACAGTTGGTTGACCAAGAATTAGTTGAGAGAATAATATTAACCATTTTTTTTATTATTGATTTCGTAAATCTCAATGATGGATAAATCATATTTGAAGAGAAAAATACGCTCAGACCGGGACTTGAACCCGGGACCCTTGGTTCTCTAGACCAAGTGCTCTACCAACTGAGCTACCTGAGCAAGTACCGATCTAAACGCAAATCTTTCTCTATATACATTGTAATTCCCATCCACCAAATGCTGTGAAGCCATGCTTCTATCTTGCAAATGGCGGCTCCTTTATTAAGAAGACATATTTGGGAATTATACATTACAGCCAGTACGGCTTTTTCCAAGTTTTTATTATTGATTTCGTACATCTCAATGATGGATAAATCATATTTGAAGAGAAAAATTATACGCTCAGACCGGGACTTGAACCCGGGACCCTTGGTTCTCTAGACCAAGTGCTCTACCAACTGAGCTACCTGAGCAAGTACCGATCTAAACGCAAATCTTTCTCTAATTTTTGTATAATTTTACTATTCGCTGGTTGAATGGAAGAGAAGGCCTTATGGCCTTAACTCTGCCAGCTAAAATAAATCATTATTATTATTATTATTATTATTATTATTATTATTATTATTATTATTATTATTATTATATACATTGTAATTCCCATCTACCAAATGCTGTGAAGCCAGTCTAGAGAACCAAGGGTCCCGGGTTCAAGTCCCGGTCTGAGCGTATAATTTTTCTCTTCAAATATGATTTATCCATCATTGAGATGTACGAAATCAATAATAAAAACTTGGAAAAAGCCGTACTGGCTGTAATGTGTAATTCGCAAATATGTCTTCTTAATAAAGGAGCCGCCATTTGCAAGATAGAAGCATGGCTTCACAGCATTTGGTAGATGGGAATTACAATGTATATAGAGAAAGATTTGTGTTTAGATCGGTACTTGCTCAGGTAGCTCAGTTGGTAGAGCACTTGGTCTAGAGAACCAAGGGTCCCGGGTTCAAGTCCCGGTCTGAGCGTATAATTTTTCTCGTCAAATATAATATTAACCATGATTTGAGGGAAGTAGATTATACAGGAGAGGGGTGTGGAGAGCTTATATCCGCGCGGTCATGAACGTATGTGTTCGATAGTGCCAATGAGTTAATTTGTTATAACTTGATACAAAAATGGAGACTGCAAAATCTTGACGTTGTTTCGTCAGTTGCTGATTACATATTTGCTCTAAAGTGTCCTTTAGTAAATTTGAATTACAGATTAAAGTATATGAAATAATATTGGTAAACACACAGAAACTTACTTCTAGGTGATGCTTCGTTTTCAATCTCATGCAAAATATTTTCAGGTATATTAAAATATTGAAGCAATGACTTCGTCAATATTTTATCCACTTGATCGTCCATTTCTCTTTTCATTTCATTATCAACATTTTCTTTATTTTCTCTGGAGCTTTCATTTTTATTGTTTTCAAAATAATCATTTGCAACAGTAAACACTTTGTAACCTATACAAGCCTTTGTGTCCTTCAACAGGCATTTATTGTATAGATTTTCCGGTATTCTTATTTTATCCTTTCTGTTGTGATTGTGTGTTGTATTTTCTCCTATTGCTGCTGGAATAACTGGCGAAGATAAATGTAAAAATGTCCACAATAAAATTAAATGTTTCTTCATTCTTGCTGTCACTAAATTTAAAATAAAAAATATTAGAAACATGTTATTGAAATCAAAATAAGTAAGTCTCAGAAATGAAAATCTCAATTAATAATTAAATTAAAAAATAGTTTAACATAAGTAAATATTTTAAACAGACTAATAGAGTAAACATTTCAAACATACAGAATGTTATTTAAGTGAAAGTAACATATTTTTTATTAGCTTTTGATAAGATGATTTTTTCAATTTAAATGATAATATTGATAATTTAATAGTCTGCTAACAGTAAAGAATTTTTTAATTTTTTTATATTAGAGGAAAATGTAATTTTATTACATCTAATTGAATTTTGCTTTAACAAAATTTATTAAACGACTCAGTTATATGAAGATTTTATACCAACTCTTGTTTCAAATTCCAAAATTGTAACCTTAATAACAATACTATTTATATGGAACTAATATATACCCATGCATCCTGTGGTTTGTTTTCTGTACATTTGTATACTGTACTCTTGTATATATTTTGTACCGGGACTACTGTATCTTACAGGACCCAGGGTTCTACCTATAAAGGAGAATCAAAACGGATCGCTCACCGCCAACATTTGAGTGATGGCCGCAGAGCTTTCCATCTATGCATCCTGGTGGTTCTTACAATACAAGTTGGACCCTTCTGCCCCCCTTTTGAGGATTCGTAACCAATTTGAGTGATGGCCGCAGAGCTTTCCATCTATCTACCTATGCATCCTGTGGTTCTTACAATCCAAGTCGGACCCTTCTGCCCCCCCTTTGAGGATTCTTAACCAATGTGATTTAGTTACGCATTTTCTTACAGATGTCGTTAGTGAGTTATAGTCGGCTTGTCGCCTCAAGAGTCATCTAGTATTACTTGGATGGTACAAAGTCTGTAAATATTGCTTAGATACTTCCTTTTTTTATGGATTAAAGTTTTTTTTATGAGCCTGGAAATCTTCAGACTCGGGACCCACATCTTAAAGTACTTCCCGGAGGATTTGTTCCTTTTTTATCATAAAAAGCCATCGACTCGGGCAGGTTTGAACCCGCCAGTCTTGTTACTAGAAGCTAGAAACATAACCACCAGACCATCGCTGCCGACGTTAGAAATTAAATATGCAGTTCAAAATAATATAGCTTCGCCTACTTACATTTTAAATTTAAAACTAATTATCTCTCTAATTTTCTCTCTCCCATTGCTCAACCTCTCCCTCTGTAAGTATCCTGGGCTTTATTGAGACGGAGAAGGATTTTATTCTCTGGATCACGTATTTAATGTTTGACCACCCAAGGACGTGTCCCGGATGAGTGATTAGCTTAATCGCCGAGGATACCTTCCAGACAACATGCATATTTAAGACAAGACATACCATCCATTCATACTAAATATGGTAAATATGATTTGGATGATTAAGATGGAGTTCGAGGATTATGTTGGCCTTAACGTTTCGGACATTTGTCTTGTAGCTAGGGTAATCCCAGAAAAGTCACCCAGGAAACTTGTCCCGATCGGTTCTCGAACATGGGCCCGCTTCTTCTGAGGCAATGTCACTATCACTAGAGCATAGCGGTTGATTTAAAACAAATGATGACTAAACCATATATGTTTTTCTTGTTATACAATGATTAAAAACTTATGGTTACATGTTTGAATATGCAATGGGTTACAGACCTTTTAGAAACAATTGGTAATTTATATAGGACCAATTTTTGTTAAGAAAAATGAATTCAGCGCATTGTCCAATACGTCCACCCATAAAACGCATACATTGAATAAAAAACGCGTTATTCTTCTCGTAAGCCCTTGTTTCCCTCAATGAGATTTAGGCGCTCTCCCCCTACAGGAAATAATTTGAACCATACTAATTTAGTTACCCTTGTTTTCGTACAGATGTCATAGGAGTGGTCCCGTGGTCAGCGTTCCGCCTCATACTGACATCTAGGAAACCAAGGTAGTACTAGGACGGGAAAATTCGGTAAAATTTGCTTAGATGCCTTTTTATTCAGGCTTAAGGATCTTTTACGAGCCTGAAAATCTTCAGACTCGGGACCCACGGCTTAAAGTCCCTCCCGGAGGACTTGTTCCATCCTACAAAATGCATATATTGAATAAAAACGCGTTATACAAAATGAATTGTATATTAAGGTAGGTCCTGACAGTTTGCAGTCTGCCCTGTGTCTAGATGACTTCGCAGGGACAACCCTCCGCCAACACTTTCGATTATGGCAGGATTCCGTTTGATGTGGTGAGAGGCATAATTCGTTCGTGCTATAAAAAAAACTCTGATGGCAACTCAAATTTCATACACCATATTTTTACATAAAGAACTAGGAGTTGGTCACATGACGTAGCGCGCACTTTGACCAATCCTCAAACCCCATTCTGTGTATATGCTCCTTAACAAAAAATATCCTCTTTCTATGACACATAGTTTTAAACTTTTGTCGTGAGATCATGTAAAACCTTTTATCTTTATACTTTTTTTTATAATTTAATAAAATTAGGATTGATATAAGTTTTTTCTTGCGTTACTGCAATGTTCAGTTTCGATGTTTATAACTTACAGTGTTTTAGCTATAAAATTATAAAGTAAAGTAAAGTGATCCCACAACAGAATCGGAGGCCCTTGGGGTAGTAGGAGGTTAGGGCTCCCACTTTTTCTAGACAATCGGCACTTTATGTCAGCCGGGTTGTCAGCCCTGCGTGACGGCCGCCTTTACCCCCAGAGCAAGCGTCTGGTACTCATTTCCGTTAGAGGCTGAGTCGACCCCAGGGCCATAGTGCCGCCAGAGGGTTTGGGTCAGTTTAAAAATCCTGACCCCAACGGGACTTGAACCCTCGACCCTCCGGCTTGTAGCTCAGTGCCTTAACCACTACGCTACGGCGTGCCCCCTGCTATAAAATTATACTGTTTACATTCAGAGCGAAATATGTTGATTTTATTTTAATCAATGTTTTAAAAATGTCGGTAGAAACAACAGTAATTACAGCGTTAATTCGTGTTTTAAAAATTCAAATAATTTTTAGAAATAGTATAAGAGTAAAAATCTTATAATTAATTTTATTTAGCAAAATCAGAAATAAGTTAAACTTTCAAAAAATATAGTTAATGTTTAGACTTTTAAGCTTTATTAATTCAATTAAAATATTTTAAAATAATTGATTCAACAAATTTGAAATGTAATCTAATGCAGAAATGCTAATAAAATGAATTTGTAAATAAAATAAATTTAAATTAGATACAAATTATTTTGAAGTTTTATTACTCATAAAGTAAATTAAAAATAATAATTGTATAAAATATTAGCTTCAAGGCATATCATATTAAATTCTAAAGAAATCAATTAGTTTTTTATTTCTTAAATCTCAAACTTCAGTATTAAATACTTATTGTATATTACTAAACATAACAATGTTTATCATTCCAAAGTTCAAGTCTAAAATCAAGAACCATAATAATATAAATAGCTTAAATAAATTTTATTACAATTTATGAAATCATAGATTACTACAAGTCTTAAATTTTCATCACTTATTTCACTAAAATTATCACTATACTACCTGTTTAGAACGATGATTGTAAAACGTTTTTTAAAAAATTATATAATCGAAAATCACTGAATTTAACATAAAAATAAAGTTATTGAGAACACAACACTTGCTTGCAGATAGATGTTCGACAACTAAATGGAAGAGATAGGATATAGTCATAGACACTTATGAGCCATATGTGTAAGGTTTGATGGTTAAGAAGGACAATTCCTTGTTCGTTGCAGTGAAGTATATTTCTTGTGCTGTTAATTGCTACAAAAATCGTGCGTATATGTTTTTTTATACTAGTGTGAATACTGACACAGAACGATGTTGGTTTTAATTATTTTGGATCTAGTGTGTTTTCTGGAGCTTGTCACAATTCGAATTACACCAGCGTCAGTTAGCTTATTATTATAGAGTAAACATAGCCCACTGATATACTGTAATATAATCCCACTTTATTTTACAAAGAAAATATTGGAGGTTTTTCATGGAATCTATTGTAGTTTCTTCAGATTTCTTAATTACATTTTAATTTATTTTAATTTATATATTTTATTTAGCCAGTTGGAGTTAAGGCCATATGCCTTCTATTCCACTCACCAGGACAAAAATACATTACATTCTAATATAAAAACTACAATAATATCATATACTGAACGATTATCTGGTTAAACTGAATAATAATAAAAATAAGATCTAATAATACAGTACATTTAATAGACAAATATAATTAAAACTAATAAAATATGTACACAAAGGAAGAAGAGCTGAAATCTAATATATAAAAATGTTTGTTTGTTTGTTTATTTGTTGTTTGTTCGTATCTTATGCGCGGCCATACTGTTATTCCGATTGTGATGTGGATTTTTGCAAAATGTTCAAGCGATTCCCGGAACGAACATAGGCTATAAGAGAGTTGTGATACTCCACTCCTACACCCTTAAAAATCGCCCTTTGTAGTGGAAAACGTGAAAAAAGTAACTCTTTAGACGCTTAAGTGGCTTACGCTGCCTAAACCATAACAAATATACAAAATGAATGTACACAGAATTGAATATCTCAAAAAGCTCTACACAAAAGTCTGGCACAGCATATGTTTATCTCTTAACGGATAACTCACAATAACCATTTGTCTTTCATTGATGCCAGGAAGATCGAGACAAGTACGTAGATTCCTGTGCAAGCATAGTAGCACATGGCGGGTAATTCTTTTACGGATAACTCACAATGACGAATTTTGTCTTTTAGCTCATTTATGCCAAGAAGATCAAGATAAGTAGATTACCGGGCAACACCGGGTAAATAGCACGGGGAATCTTAAAATAATTACGATATTAATTTATATTTTTTTTTATTTTACTTATTCGACTAATCATTAGAAGTACATTAATTTTCGTATTTCAGCTCATTTATGTCAAGAAGATCGGGATAATTATATTCTCTGGCAACGCCGGGTAATCAGCACGGGATATCTAACAAATATAAATTTATATTTTTGTTTTCCTTTTGCTTATTCAACTAAACATAAAATCACATTAATTTTCGTTTATTTAGGCGTAGTAGTGCACAACGGGTATTAGCTAGTCTTGCATAAAAATACAAAGAAAGTAATAAACTGTAATTAATTAATCTTTCGATTATATATATATATATATATATATATATAATATGCCTATATAAGACATTAGGTAGAAATATTGATAATAGTAATACTGCATTTTATCAAATACAAGAAAAACAAATGATTAATTATTAAAAAAATACTATTAGTGAGGTTTTTTATATTCATCAAGGGAAATAATATTTTTACCGACCAAGTAGACAAACGCGGAGACGTTTGAGAGTATGTTTGTAAAGTCTCGAAATCAGACTCCGATGCCGACCCTATTCCCGTTAAATTAAACTTAACAATTAATTAACAATAACAAAATTAAAGAAAAATTTAAAGTAAAACCATTTCCTATAAAATAGCCTAGCACTGAATGGAAATATTTATAAGATCCCACTCCACCCATACTTTTATATTAAATGTGCCTTTGGATTAATTATTCTAATTATAGCTTTAAAAAATCGTGACTTCGATTTGTTTTATTTCTCTCAGTCGTCATGGATAATGCTTGGATCCATTTCGTTATCATCTTTTGTAGTATTTATCCGTCGCTTCTAACTTCAGCGGCCTTCCAGATCGTGACCCTGCATTATACTGTATAATGTCTTCTGTCTATTGATTTATATGTAATTATTGTATTTATTGATACTACGAAAATTTGAATATGACGACAAGCGTCCTTGGAATGAAATTCCAACCCAACTTTTGCTCTGACGACTGAGAAAACCAGGAAAGAAACACCAGTGAATTAATCGGCACTGGAGTTTGAACTCGGGTCCTCCTGTGTGAGAGATTCTTACCGCTTCAGTCAACTTGCTCACTGGAGTTTGAATTCTGGTCCTCCTGTGTGAGAGATTCTTACCGCTTCAGTCAACTTGCTCACTGGAGTTTGAATTCGGGTCCTCCTGTGTGAGAGATTCTTACGCTCTCAGTCAACTTGCTCACTGGAGTTTCAATTCGGGTCCTCCTGTGTGAGAGATTCTTACCGCTTCAGTCAACTTGCTCACTGGAGTTTCAATTCGGGTCCTCCTGTGTGAGAGATTCTTACCGCTTCAGTCAACTTGCTCACTGGAGTTTGAATTCGGGTCCTCCTGTGTGAGAGATTCTTACCGCTTCAGTCAACTTGCTCACTGGAGTTTGAATTCGGGTCCTCCTGTGTGAGAGATTCTTACCGCTTCAGTCAACTTGCTCACTGGAGTTTGAATTCTGGTCCTCCTGTGTGAGAGATTCTTACCGCTTCAGTCAACTTGCTCACTGGAGTTTGAATTCGGGTCCTCCTGTGTGAGAGATTCTTACCGCTTCAGTCAACTTGCTCACTGGAGTTTTGAATTCCGGGTTCTCCTGTGTGAGAGATTCCTTACCCACCATTACCGGCTATCACAGTCAACTTGCTCACTGGAGTTTGAATTCGGGTCCTCCTGTGTGAGAGATTCTTACCGCTTCAGTCAACTTGCTCAGTGTTTCTTAATAACATTAGTGTATAAAATCAAATCAGCGAATTTTAGAGAAAACACTTGAAGAATGCAATAGAAACACACAGCCTACTGAATAGGTTACAACATACTTACAAATGTTTCTTTGAATTTATAAAAGCAGATTTACATGATATAATCCATTAACCTTTACAAACTTGTGACAGACTAATTCGGGAAGTCCGGGCTTTGAATCCCGGCGCCGGCCAACACGACTGAGATTGTTTTTTCTGATTTCCCTAAATGCTAGGAATAATTTCATCATAATCACCATTTCACAGTATCACTTTAAAAACACGCGTGACGAATAAACAAAAACACACCGTCTACCAAATATACCTAAAGATCATAGGCGCAATATGATATTCGATTTTTTAATTGCACATTTATTTTGTTATTATGCATTAACCTTTGTAATCATATTACAGGCTAATTACAAATTAACAACTAAATTACAAATTAAATTAAATGCTAAATACTAAACATCAGGTTTACTAAAATTCGAACGCATTGTATGATATGGTAGATGTATGTGAAAATCAGATACGAACGTCCTTGGAGATGTTCACTGAGAGTAAATTTTATTTTGGCATTTCAGTAGTAGTACATTCAGCATGCAGAAGGGATCCTGCCGTACCCCAATACTTTGTTGATGCATACACAGACAGTCATGTGTGACACACAGCCGCCGGAATTCTGAGACAACTCTTGTTCTACAGTTTAGAGGAATTGAACAAAGATGCTTTGAAGAATGTAAGCTAGACGTCTAAAAAGACATAAAGATTCCTCTGGCCTTCGATGTTAAAATGTATAAAAGATGACAATTAAATAATAAAATAATAATTTTGAAATACACAGCTCTAGATAGTTCATGACTAGAAGTAATTATATGTTTGCTTCGAAAGTTTGTAATAAGTTTCAAGAAATTGTTTTAATTAGACAAAAAAATAGAAGTATTTTCTCATAAATTAAAATTGTACAAATTATTGCATTAACATTGGCATTTGTTCATCCTTTTAGATATGTCTGCTCATGTGGACTACTGGTTTTAATGTTCCCTGCTTTTGATATTCGCGGGTTTAAACACTGCCGAAATCGATGGATTTTTTCATGCGTACAAATTCTGGGTATAGTTTTTTTTTAGACGAAAAGTAAAGCTGTTCATCCCATGTCATATGTGTTTATGGCATACAAAACAACCTCAAGTCTAATATAAGAGGGCTCTGGGCAAAATGTGTCAGTCTTTACACGCCATGATTGTAATTTTGACGCTTATAAATTTAGGCGTTAAAGATTGTCATTAAATATTTATGTAGTTTTATATAATTGTCCACCGCTGTGGTCTCGAGGTAGCGTGCTGCCTTGTCACGCAGCGGGCCCGGGTTCGATCCCCGGTCGGGGCAGTTTTTCTGGGTGAGGTTTTTATCGGGGTTTTTCCTCACCTGTAAGACAAATGTCAGGAAAACTTTAAGGCTCAAACGGTCCCCGAAATCATATGGCCATCATCCTTATCATTATCATCCTTACCATTATCATTATCATCATCATCCTTCACCGGTGTGGAAAACAACGGGAAGCTACCACACCTACACAATTCCCTAGTAAAGCTGCAAGCATAGCATGAAAATGCTATGATTGCAGTGAAGGACCTGCCTTCGGGCAAAATTACTATGGACGGATATAATTGTGAAACAAAAACATGATATGATAGTGAAAGATGTTAGAATGTATAGAAAACCACATTGCGGAAGTGATCATTATATGCTTTTGGAAAAATTTATAATAACAAGTAGGAAAAAACAAAATATTGAAGTACGGGAAGACAAAATAAATACAACCCTTTTGAAGGAATAAATATATAAAGTAAGTCTACTCTATGATGAGAGTATAAACTATATTTTTCAATCAAGATTAAAACAAAAACTTAATGATATAATTTCTCACACTACTCTCATATGTGTCAGGTACTTAAAATTGCAAATATGTCATTATAATGCAATTAAAAGTAATTAACAACTTTGATATCCATGCTCTGGAAACGATCCTAATGAAAATGTATTGTTCATTCTATCTAATATACTATCAACGTATATGCTTTTAAATCAAATAACTACTAGACATTTTGAAGAATTATTTCCTGAGTTTTTAAATGAATTCCTTTTAAATAATTTCTAGATTTCAGCATGTGGTAATAAAATAGAAAGTAATTTTATACGTTCTAATAGTATATTACGATGCAAGGTTGGGAAGTGGTATTTACAGAATCGAGGTAAATGTTTAAAAACCGAGCAATAGCGAGTTTTTAATTTCCGAGATTCTGTAAAACACTTCACAAATGTGCGTTGTACATTATTTTTTGCGCGATGTTTTTTTTTTCAAAATAATAAATAGTAGTAAAATAATATCTTTGTTGGAAACATGTGCGTTCATTATAAACAACTGAGTAACGTTAACAGTGTGGGCAATGTTTATTAGTTGAAAGTACAGGAGGCCGTGAGACAATTATTATTGATAAAATGTCCGCAAGTACGTATTTATTGTTTTATATTGTTTCAAATAAAGGTCAGTTCATTTAAAATGCACTGATTTGTTTCGTACGTATAATGTATATTAACACTACCTTTTGGATGCTTTCTGTACATACATCGTACGTAGTATACATAGAGGGCAGTGGTTTTACTTCCCGCACGTGGGTGTATATGTAATATTACATACAGTATAGTTATATAGGTTGGAAATCCCGAAATGTAGGAAGATGAAATTTCAATCATGGTCGCCATTGCTGTAAGTACGACAAAACGCACTATCGCGCAAAAAATATATTATATTTACCTTTCATCACTATTTTCCATGTCGATAACATCTTGGTGCGCCCAATTACAGTAACAACACTTCATCCAATTTTCCTTATTGTTTGTCTCCCCTCTCCCTCATACTATTTAAAATTCTATTCATTAAGGGACGGATAAAGCTGCGAAAATGGACTAAAGGTACTAATATGAATATGGGAAGTTCAAGGGTTTAGAAATAAAACTGGGGAGATTATAAAACATTTTAAAGTTAATAATATTTCAATAATAATTTGTATCCAGCTTTCGTCAAGCTGTATTTATTAACTAAATGAAGATATTATGAAGCGCTTGACAAAAAATTAAAAAAATCATAATACACACAAATTAGTACATTTCGAAGCCTATATAAATAATATTATCAACTAATTAATTAAAATACTAAATATGTTATAAATACCATTTTTACTATTATTGTGTTTTCTTGTTTTTAGGTATGTGGCTGAAACAGATTTAATCATGACGTCAAAGGTTTAAGATACTGTAAGTTTTTTTATTATAATCTTAATTTAATCAATTGAGTTGGTGTTTACTTGATGATAATTGTGTTTACTAAAAATGAAAATGACTTGTTAAATAAGGGTTTTAAATTTAATTTTAATGTTGACAATAGTAATATTCTACTACAAAATTTAGGTGTGGAATGTGAATCGATTTTAAAAGAACCAGTTAATGTTGAGTCAGAAAAATATGCTCTCACAAAAATGATCAAGGATGGTCAGAAAACAATACCAAGGCATATATTCTATAATCAGATAGCTAAAGATATAAAAAAGAAAACTTTAAATGATGATATTGTTATTACACGAGCAGATAAAGGACAAATTTTAATAGCTTTAAATAAGGATGATTATATCTCTAAAACTAGATTTTCTAAATTCAGATAATTTTAAAATTATTGATAAAGACCCAACAGAGAAATATAAAAAAGAAATTATAAATATTTATAAAAATAGTATAATTTTTAATAACTTCTTTGAATACTCTATAATACAAATGAATTCCCAACCACCCAAACTGTACTCCCTAGTTAAATTACATAAGGAAAATTATCCTATTAGACCAGTAGTATCCTTCATAAGTTCTCCATCATACAGAATTCTAAAAAGCTAATAAATATAATTTCATCTAATAATAAGTTCAATCCAATTTACAGTATAAAAACTCTATTGAATTAATTGACAATATAGAGAACATTGATTTAACTAATAACTTAATTTTAGTTTCTTTTGATGTAAAGAATTTGTTTCCCAGTATACCTACTATTGATGTAATAGAGATTATTAATAGAATGTTACTAACTAATAAAGTGAATGGTTTTGTAGTTGAAGAAATATTACACCCTCTTAAAACATGCTTACATCAAAATTACTTTGAATTTAATAACAAATTGTACATATCTAAAGATGGTGTGATTATGGGTGATCCGTTGAGCCCTCTTTTGGCAGAGATTTTTATGGATGACTTAGAACAAATCATATATAAGAATTTATTAGCTAGAAATGTTCTATTTTGGTATCGATATAATTTTTTTCTTCTAGTTATTTAACTAAACATAAAACACATTAATTTTCGTATCTCAGCACACTTATGTCAAGAAGATCGGGATGAGTAGGTTCCCGGGCAACGCCGGGTAATCAGCACCAGCTATCTATAAAATATAAATTTATGATTATTTTTCCATTTACTTATTCAACTAAACATAAAAGCACATTAATTTTCTTTTATTTAGGCGTAGCAGCGCACGCCGGGTATTAGCTAGTAATTTATAATTTTGCTTTGTTTAAAAAAATAGTAATTTTGTAGCATTTAAGATGTATTAACGACGGTAGTCATCTCATTCGGACTTAGGGATTAGGCTTCTCGACTGTTCCTTCTTTTTTAAGATGTGTGTGGTTCTTCCACCTATTCCTTTGTTACATCTTTAGATTGTCTTGATATAAAAATCCTGGTGCTAGACTTTTTTATGTGTATCCATAGACATCCAATATATTTTTATTCATGATACAATGATTTCAATACTTTTTTCTAATCGTTACATTTCTTTCCTTACCTAATATTGTTATTCGCAAGTTTTTAATCGTTCCTATTAGTTAATACAAGTTTTCTCTCTCTCGCACTTTAAAACAGTTTTAGAAGTAATGTTAGATGCTGGTATATGTAATTTTGTTTTTAATGAGATTTTTTAGTGTATCCTATTATGCCATTAACTCCGTTATATTTACGTAATTCATGATCCAAATAAAGTTTTATAAAAGGCTGCACAAGAATGGATCGGTTAAAGAATGAAGATATAAGAACAGAGTTAAATATATATCCATTAAATGATAAAATCAAAGGATATAGAGAAAAATGGTTTAGACATGTAGAAAGAATGAACATAACAAGATTACCAAAATCAGCATTTAACTACAAGCCAAGAGGTTCAAGGGATGTAGGAAGGCCAGTGAAAAGATGGACAGAACAACTGTGAGGCAGAATAGCCATTTTGCCTAGCCCGTGAAGTGAAGAAGAAGAAGAAGAATAAAGTTTTGTGCATCGAAATTAGTTAAGTTAGATTATACATAAATTATTGTATTGTAAAACATTGGTCTTACTATGCTGACTGTCATTGTTTTTTTAATTCATGCTTATTTATAGAAGTTTTAACCTCTGAGTACATGTGTCTAGAATCCATTGGTTATATCCAGCAGGGTTTGCATAATATCGGGCCTATTATGTGTAGTCACGTGATCTTACGAACCTTTTTTTTTTGTAATGATATTATGATATTGTTAATACGTTGAAATTAATACAGATAACGAAATTACAACTCACCATTACTCATGCCTTGAAGGCTGAGGAAAACCGAGAATAAATCAGAGTAGAGTTTTCGGCACCGGAGTTTGTGTCCAGAATTTCCAGAATCCAATTTTCAAACGCTTCCACTGACGTAACTCGTTCGATTGCTGTTTGTTTCAATGTTCTGTAACCATCTAGGCGCTAGTTTTCAAGTACAATTTTACAAAAAATTAGGCAAGTATAATCAAGATTAATTCTGTATTCAATTATGAATTCCCGTGAAATCATAATTTGTATTTTTGTTTATTTCCCTTTCTTTTTTTTTATTTTAGTACCTTGTAATTCGTGTGAATTATTTTGTTTATAATCTGTTACAAGATGTTTGCATCTACACTTGAATATTATTTGGAACATTTTAATCTACTCTTATGCTTTTACAAGCTTAATAATTTAGACAGTTGATGGAAGCATGCAAATAATCCACTCTGCTGACGAAAACTACTAAGCTTAATAATTTAGACAGTTGATGGAAGCATGCAAATAATCCACTCTGCTGACGAAAACTACTAAGCTTAATAATTTAGACAGTTGATGGAAGCATGCAAATAATCCACTCTGCTGACGAAAACTACTAAGCTTAATAATTTAGACAGTTGATGGAAGCATGCAAATAATCCACTCTGCTGACGAAAACTACTAAGCTTAATAATTTAGACAGTTGATGGAAGCATGCAAATAATCCACTCTGCTGACGAAAACTACTAAGCTTAATAATTTAGACAGTTGATGGAAGCATGCAAATAATCCACTCTGCTGACGAAAACTACTAAGCTTAATAATTTAGACAGTTGATGGAAGCATGCAAATAATCCACTCTGCTGGACGAAAACTACTAAGCTTAATAATTTAGACAGTTGATGGAAGCATGCAAATAATCCACTCTGCTGACGAAAACTACTAAGCTTAATAATTTAGACAGTTGATGGAAGCATGCAAATAATCCACTCTGCTGACGAAAACTACTAAGCTTAATAATTTAGACAGTTGATGGAAGCATGCAAATAATCCACTCTGCTGACGAAAACTACTAAGCTTAATAATTTAGACAGTTGATGGAAGCATGCAAATAATCCACTCTGCTGACGAAAACTACTAAGCTTAATAATTTAGACAGTTGATGGAAGCATGCAAATAATCCACTCTGCTGACGAAAACTACTAATAAATATAACGATATGAAATGCACATCCAATGATGCTCTTTGTATATGTTGCAGTATACTTTTCAAGAACGTTAATTCAGATAAATTTCAAGCAGTTACAACAAAAGTAATATTTAAATAACTTTGAATTAATTACGTATTGATCAATAACAAAGGAATTTTTAATATATGTTTATAAAAAAATTGATTATAGTAAGTTTATTAAGCATTCTGTTTCTTCATTGCTTTACGATTATACAATAAGGCGCAAAATGTTATATTATACTACCATGCACTGTTTTGTTCTTATAAATTGATGCAATTTTCGCCAGCCTCTGAAAAAACCAAGGGATCTTAATTAGTAATTTTACACAGACTTAGAGATCAGCAAACATATTCAATTGAAACTATATATACAAAAATCTTCTTCTTCTTCGGCTTTCCCTCACTTATAGGTTTGCCGTCTTCAGTTTCCATTTATCTCTATCATTCCAATCTCCCTCTTCCAAATTCCGATCATCCATTATAGTTCTGACGTAGGTTTTCCATTTTCATCTTGGTCTACCACGTTTATTTCTTCCAGGGGGTGACCATTGGTATATATTTTTTGGCCTTCTTTCATTTTCCATTCTTTATACATGGCCATACCATTTAAGCGTTTGATTTTCAATCCTCTTAACAACAGATGTGGTGACATTCATTTCTCTCCAAAGGAATTCATTTCTTATTTTATACTGTCTTGTTTTTTGGAGGCTTCTTCTAAAATAATCAAAATTCAACTGTTCTAATTTTATTCTTTTGTAATTCCGTCAAAGACCAAGTTTCACTTCCATATGACAAAATATTCTGTATTATGCTCTTATAAATTTTCATTTTAGTTTACTTTGTAATATTTTTATTCCAAATTATTTCATGTAATGTCTTAGTTGCATTTTTTGCCATTGCAATTTTAGTCTGTACATCTCTCTCACAGGTACCTAAACGTCTAATTATTGACCCAATATATTTAAATAATTCACATTTTTTTTATTTTCCCTGTTTCGAGTATGAGGTCATCCACATCCTTTTCCGAACACATATGTTCTGTTTTCTGTAAATTTATATTCAGTCCCCATTTTTTATATTCTTCCATTAGTTTATTTATCATATATTTCATATCATCTTCATCCCCTGCAAAAATTATTTGATCATCTGCAAACAAAATGAATGCAGTACGTTTCCTCCTATAGGAATACCCACTTCAGAACATTTTTTATACCACAAGTTAAGAGCCTGGTCTAAATAAATGTTAAAAAGAATTGGTGACAAACTGCATCCCTGCTTAAGGCCTGTATTCACTGTGAATTTCTCTATTAAATTATTCTGTATTTTTTTACTTTAGCTTTTGTATTACTATAGAACCTCCTAACAATATTAATCCATTTATCACAGATATTCACATTTCACATTGCCGTCCATTACAATTGTCGAGGTACACTATCATATGCCATCTCTAAATCAATAAAGGTCATATGTAGTTCTTTATTTTTTGCTAGGATTTTCTCTTGTAATTGTCTAATACAGAAAATATTATCAATATATGATCTTCCACTCCGGAATCCACATTGTTCTTCTCTTAAGTTATCTTTTGTCTCCTTAAGTTTAAAATGTATAATTTTACTAAAAATCCTAGCTGTTGAAGGTAAAACGCTTATACCTCTATAATTGGAACATAGTTTTTATCGCCTTTTTTTAAAAATAGTAATATTCGATAAATTCCAATCTTCTGGGATATCGTCTCCAATTTCAATTTTATTAAAACGTTTTGTTAAAAATATTACTAAAATATCTCCTCCATGTTTTAGGAGTTCCGTCTGAATATTTCCTGGTCCTAGTACTCTCCCATTTTCTGCCTCTTTCAAAGCTCTTTTTATTTCATCTTCTGTTATCTCTGGAGTGTCAAAATTATATTCTACATTCATATCTTGAAGTTGAAACTCATTTCTATTTTCTTGAAGTACACTTTATAATGTTGCATCCATTCTGATGGTCTTATCAACTGAATATTTATCTTCTTTCTTTCTGATTTCCTGATATTTTGTAATGTTTTCCAAGCTTCTTTGGATCTAGCATATCCAATCGAATGATCTATATTCGAGCATATATTATCCCAGTATTCATTTTTTTTTCTCTTCTCACTTCCACCTTTGTTTTATGTTTTAAAGTGATATATTCATTTCGAGATGTTGTTGAGTGATCTGATAACCATTTCACCCGTGCTTTCTTTTTTTCTTCTACTAATTTTTTATATCGTGATTAAACCATTCATAATTTCTTTTTAATTCTAGATTTTCTGTCCCAAGTGCTTCTAAAACTGCTGAATGCATACTTTCCTTTAGTTGATCATACATTTCCACTGCAGATTTATTTAAATTTAAATTAAGTTTTTGTTTTAATCTTGATTGAAAAATATATTTTATACTCTCATCATAGAGTAAACTTTCTTTATATCTTTGTTCATTCAAAATGGATGTATTTATTCTGTCTTCCGTTACTTCAGTATTTTGTTTTTTCCTACTTGTTAATATGAATTTTCCCAAAAGCATATAATTATCACTTCCGCAATCTGGTTTTCTGTACACTTTAACATCTTTCACTATCATATCATGTTTTTGTTTCACTATTATATAATCAATTATTAATTTGAGACTTTTTGTTTGCTGTTCCCATGTGTATTTATGTATTTCCCGATGTTGGAAGAAACTATTCATTATCATATAGCCATGTTGTTTACATAAACTTATCAATCTATCTCCATTGTCATTTTCCACCTTTTCCCCAAATGGTCCAATCACTTCGTCTTTCATTCTACTTCCTACTCGACTATTAAAATCTCCTGTTATTGTTAATTCTTGATAAATAATAAGTTAATATCAATAGTATTTATTTTATTACAAGGCTAAATAAAAATAAATTATTTGACGTTAAAAATGTAATTTTAACTGATTTGACTTGTCGATCGACAGTTATTTATTGAAAAGGATTTCGTTTGTTTTTTTTAACGGTTACGGCGCAAAAAGCGGACATTCGAATTTCGAGATAATTTTGGTTTTAAAATGAAAACATGAAACATGAAAACACAGCAAAAATTTGCGGACCATCCAGAAACAAAACAGTAAAATAACATTTTATAAACACTACAAAATACACATTTCACCAGTTTACTGTACGAAACATCCCCTTTTCCATATAAATTTGGTATTACAATGAAGCTTAGGATTACCAAATATGAAAACACAAGAAAATCTGCGGACCAGCACTAAGCAAATTAGGTTAGAGTAATAGTTTCTTATACGTAATTAGGTTAGCTTTTAGTTTCTTACACATGTAGTATAATTTATTTACATACCTGTAATATAATATTGTCTAAATGTCATTCTATTTATTACTTTCACAGGTTAGAGTAATTTAAATAAGTTAGGTTAGCTTTTAGGTTATTATACATGTATTTTAATAGATTATATTACAAATTTTGAATATTATGTTATAAATAAGTGGCATATATTTATTAAGATTTTAAGATTTAAGATTTAAGATTTATTTAGCCTGGTGGAGTTAAGGCCATGTGGCCTTCTCTTCCACTCACCAGGACAAACATATATTACATAAGAATATAACAATCTTAATTAACTCTAATATTAAACACTAAGTAAAAATTTGATCAAAAGATAATATCTAATATACATATTACGATCTATAATACAACCAGTTAATATTAGTTAAAATTAAGACTAAAACTAATAATAAAATGTATACAAGCAAGACATATTAAATTGTCCCTGTCTAGTGTATATAAAAAACAGGAAAATAATGAGATATAGAAAACTAATTTTACGATTATACAATATTTAAAACAAAACAAATAAAAATATTTGTTATTCTTAATATTATTTACATAAATAATTATATTAATATTGCTAAAAGAATACTATCAGTGAGGTGTATAAGTTAGTTTGTTATTAAATAATTCTTCAGTTTGTTTTTGAAGGATGTTATAGTTTGACAGTCTCTGACATAGGGTGGAAGGGAATTATTGAATATTTTGTAAGAGCTACTTTGCCGTTGTTCATTTTCGAGAAATACGTTCGTTGACGTATCGTTTATTATCGACAATCGAATCAGTTAAACCATTTTTTCTTAAGAAACTCTATGTAAGGATGTGATTTTTATTAAATTTCAAACACTTTGCTATGTAATTTTGGAAATATGACATTTTGAAATACAGCAGTGCAATTTTATTACAATAAAATAGTTATTCTATTTTCGCATCTCTACTGAAGAAAACGTTTTTACCTGGACTGACGTCTGAATATCTAATCTGATGTCACGACCACAATGGCAGCCACTGCCTTCAGGTAATATAGGGAATAATGCTTTATGAATTGTTATTTTACAGCTTTGTTTCTGGATGGTCCGCAATTTTTTAAATGTTTTAATCTTTGACGTTCCTGAGCTTCATTTTAAAAACAAAATTATCTCGAAATTCGATGTCCACTTTTTGCGCCGTACCCTCTTTATCAAGTAAGGATGCTAATGGCTGACAGCACATACATAACTGCAAGTTTACGCAGTGATTAATTTATATTGGAATAAATACATAAGTAAATAAATAAATAAATAAATAAATATATATATATATATACATATATATATATGTGTGTGTGTGTGTGTGTGTGTGTGTGTGTGTGTGTGTGTGTGTGTGTGTCAGTGGTTTAAAGAGGTGTTAAACAGAGGTAATCAGTAAGTTACACTAGAAATTTGTAACACTATTTTCTTAATCCTTCAGTTAAACGTCTAAACACAACTGAACCGTATGCTCATAGGGTAATTAAATTAACGAAATTAAAGAAACAGGTTATAAAAACATTTTCATGCTTTTCAATTCGTAAGAATTTAATTACCAACATTTAATTAATTGCACCATGTAGTTCTAGTGAAATTAATTGCAGTTTTACAACATCGAAATCTTCAAAAACACTTATTTTCTTTTCATGTGAGTGGTTTTTACTAATTGAATAATTCTAGGATGAGAATCGTAAGTTCAAATGTGCTTTCTGCCTTTTTTTTTTTGACAGATATAGAATCTTTGAAACTATTTTTTTCCTCTGTAATAATATACCATATGTAGCTTTAATAAGAAGATATTATTTTATAATATTTTGATATTATGATCCATATATAGTCATATATTTATTAAAACCTCTGTCATGAAATGTAAAATTACAACGTAATTGCTTGTAAATTATTTTCCATATTTTATATGTGGGAAACAAAGAGATTTGGTCTAAAAATTGTTATTTTTTTCACTGTTTTATTCCAGTCTGGAACGAAATATCCAGAATGCGATTTAAAAAGATGAGACAAATAGAAACACGACTATCTTTTGTTATTAATTTATTTAAGTTGACAATCATTATGAATAAAACTTGTTTTTTGCGCGGTACTGGGCTTTGTCGTACTTACCAGCAATGGCGACTATTATTGAAATTTCAACTTCCTACATTTCGGGGTTGCCAACCTAAATAACTATACTGTAATATTACATTTACACCCACGTGCGGAAAGTAAAACCACTGCCCTCTATGTATACTACGTACAACATAGGCTATATAAAAAATATCCAAAAGATAGTGTTAATAGGCGGGGTGAATCATAAATATGACTATACGTTTGATCGCGTTGTGTGATGAAAATATTACCATTACAGGAAATATGAAATTACCGTTGGAAAGGCAATTATTCAAATTACAACAATGGAATAAAACAAAACAGTGTAGAACTTAAGTCATTAGTCAAAATGGCGTTGAATACACAACAGCAAATTACAATTACTACATGGGCAATAACGTATGCTAATGATCGTGAGGCCGCAAGACGGGCAAGACGTGAGTTAACGTAGCATTTCAGCCGTCGACTGTGGGGAAGTGGGGAAAACGACTGCTGGAAACGGGAAGGATGCAGAAAATGAAACCTCCTGGAAGGCCTCGCATTAGCACGGATGCAGAAACAACGAAGAGAATTGTGGAGGTGTTCGACGCTAGCCCACAAAAATCAATCCGCCAAGCTGCACGTGAGCTACATATTAGTCAATAGAGTGTGTGTCGTGTTTTGAAGCATGAGAAGTACCACCCCTTCAAACCGATTCGTGTCCAGAAACTTAATGAAGACGACCCTGACAGGCGGATGGAATTTTGTGAATTTGTTGTAAGGGAATCAGTAAACGACGCACATTGGTACAGAAAATTGCACTTTTCTGATGAAGCTGTTTTCCATGTGAACGGACGTGTTAATCAACACAATTGTCACTATTATGGTAAAGAGTATCCTAATGTTATTGAAGAGACACGTTTAAGATGCGACAAAGTCACTGTTTGGGATATGATCGGATGGAAAGAACTGTTAGGAATGCGAATTTTGGATGAGACTGTTAATGGTGATAGGTATAGTGATATCCTTAGACAAATTTTCCTGCCGGTAATGCAAAGTGCTGAACATGAACAATGTTTATTCCAGCAGGATGGTGCGCCTCCTTACTATGCAAATGCGGTGAGGAAAATTTTGGATGATCATTTGCAAAACAGGTAGGTGGCCAAGCCCGTTCCCCTGACCTCATAGCATGTGACTATTGGTTGTGGGATTATTCGAATGTTTATGCCCGGAAACCTCAAGATGTCGACATGCTCAAATTGAGGAAGAAATTAGAGCTATTCCTCTAAACATGTATCATAACGCAATGAATGACTTCCCAAAGCGTTGCAAATTATGCTTGGATGTAAACGGCGAACAGTTTGTAGCAATAAAGTGACTTACTTAGTGTTGTAAGTGATTTGTTTTGTTTTATTGTTGTAATTTGAAGGATTCCCTTTCCAATGATAACATATTTCCTTTAATAATATTTTCGTCACAAAATGCGATCAAACGTATAGCCATATTTCTGAATCACACTGTATATTATACAAAACAAATCACTGCATTTTAAACGAACTGAATTTACTTGAAACAGTATAAAACAATAAATACGTAATTGCGGCCATGTTATCATTGCCCACACTGTTATTGTTAGTCAATTGTCTATAATGAACGCAAATATTTCCAACAAAGATGTTATTATTTTACTATTATTTATTTTTTGAAAAACACCATCGCGAAAAAAATGTACAACGCACGTTTGTGAAGTGTTTTACAGAATATCGGATTTTTTTTCTCGATTCTGTAAAAACCACTTCCCAACCTTGCATCGTAATATACTATTATATACATTTTATACTGCAAAGCATAGCATGAAATTGCAGTAAGGTTCTGCCCTAGGGTACACTATAGAATAGAATATCATTTTTATAGGCACTTGAACATGTAAGGCTGTATTACATCTAGAATCTTGTAAATATATTTAGGCTATTTCAATGTTCGTGTTTGTCATATTTTGTTTTGTGCAAATTCACACATATTATTATATGACATAATGGTTATGATGAAATGAGCCCTGGTAATGAAATGCCAATCACCATATGTGTTGACGATTGTGAAAAATGTGAACCTGGTGAGGTTGGTTGCCCCCAAAATTTACACTCGAGATATTTGCAATACTAGTCTAAAATATTACCGTCTGAGCAGATTCGCTCAATTAAATAAGATTTTTTTTCATTAAATAACGAATTATCGTAGTTTCTTAAAATTAATTATATAAGTTAAATCAACATGATTGCTTACCTTGAACATGTTGCACAACATTCGCTTCTCTAAAGCTGCGCTTGAGGTTGAAATAATATTGTATAATACTAGTACTTGTTTTGTATAAACGTAATTTTTTTTTTCCGTTTTCCGAAAATAGTATCTTTTTCGATTAACTCTAAAATATATCTACGTCTTTTTGACATTCTGTGTGTTATTACCATGGTCTCGTTCTGGACACATGTTAACACAATTAATATACCTTCATACTATTATTATTGCAACAAATGAAGATATATTTGGTTAGATTACTATTAAAGCCGAAATTACAAATCAAACAACTATAATAAAGTAAAAAATAAATGGAATTTTAATGGTGCTTAAATGATCGAAACGTATTAGAGGAAGAGTATTTTCGCAATAATATGTTTATAATTTATAACTGGTGAAATTTATAAAGTTACTTTGAGTAATTGTGCAATATCTTCTGCTTCACTCATAGTCACTTCATCATTTGCATACACGAGTATGTGGGGACTTAAAAGGCACATTTCCCCCCCTTTTTAACTGCTAGCAGCGAACTTTTCAGAGCAAAATTAAAGAAGTTAATAAATGATCCGTTGCATAGTCTAACCCTAGAATTTACTGAAAAAATTTCTGAAAGATAATTCTTTAAAAAATGAGAACTCTCCACAAAAATCCTGATACAATAACTATAGAATATTAAGATTTCTATAACATATTTTAAGGCGATAAGAAATATTCTTATCCGAAGCGCTTGAGAGCAATGCAGTGTATATGAGGCCTCTGAGAAGACTGAAAATCGCATGGTATGACCAAGTGATGTCTTCCTACAGAGATAAATGAAGGGTTTTCATGAATGAACCTAAAATATATTTGGTTTAAAAGGCTCCGATTGATTGATTGATTGATTGATTGATTGATACTCAGTTAAATAATTAAATAATCAGAAGTAATTAAATCTTGATCACTTTCATTCTTCAAATCACGTTCCGTTCAATTCAGTTTATATTTGACGCTACTTATACATGAAAACAACTTGGAAATTGTTTAAAATTATACCAGAATCTAGCACTGAACTTGTAATTGAAATGTCAAAAACTACCATTTTACCATTAATTTATTATTGATTTTTTCTTTAAAAGAATAAGTTTCTTTTCATTTTATCTATTTTTTGAGAGAAGCCTATATTCGATTTAAACCTATATTTCATCAAATAATCTAACGCGTTGATCATATTTAAAAACAAAGAATTGAGAAAGGGTTTTGACCCTATTATGGAAAATGACACTTGGAGTTTTCTTTAAAAAATGAGAACTCTCCACAAAAATCCTGATACAATAACTATAGAATATTAAGATTTCTATAACATGTTTTAAGGCGATAAGAAATATTCTTATCCGAAGCGCTTGAGAGCAATGCAGTGTATATGAGGCCTCTGAGAAGACTGAAAATCGCATGGTATGACCAAGTGATGTCTTCCTACAGAGATAAATGAAGGGTTTTCATGAATGAACCTAAAATATATTTGGTTTAAAAGGCTCCGATTGATTGATTGATACTCAGTTAAATAATTAAATAATCAGAAGTAATTAAATCTTGATCACTTTCATTCTTCAAATCACGTTCCGTTCAATTCAGTTTATATTTGACGCTACTTATACATGAAAACAACTTGGAAATTGTTTAAAATTATACCAGAATCTAGCACTGAACTTGTCGAGGAGGAAGTAACTAACACATTGATTTAAAAAAAGGTAAATGTCTTATTTCCATGCGTGAAAGTCGCATGAAATTTCCGTGAAAACAAGAAATTCTATTGCGTGCAAATAATTCGGTCGTTCTAAATAATAATAATTATCGCGTTTATAATGTGCATTAATGCAATCATTACTTGAAACGAAGCAGATCTCTCTCTGTCCCATCTACAACGATTTTGTGGTTAAATGAGTTAAATTTTCACGACAATATTTAGAATTTTAGCTACGCTTATCCGTAGCCACATTTATAACATGCAAACTATTTAAATGAAAGCGTTACAATCATTTAAATGGTATTATTTTCTGTATTGTGTTTCCCTATATTATAAATCAGGGTTTAACAAACTGGAGTCACGACCCAAAAGGAGGTCATATTGGAATGCGAAATATAAATATTGAATAGTTTTCCAACATTATTATTAGCCCTATTATTATTATTATTATTATTATTATTATTATTATTATTATTATTATTATTATTATTATTATTATTATTATTATTATTATTATTATTATTATTGTTATTGTTATATGGCTGCCAAACTTGGAATCATAAACTAAAGTACACACTCCAAGTATGCCAAAGGAAAATGGAGAGGAAAATCTTAGGCATAACTCTGAAGGACAGAATCTCGAATACAACACTTCAAGCGATATCCTCAACAACTGATCCTGCACAACAAACCATCAGGAAAAAATGGAAGTGGGGAGGCCACGTCGCAAGAATACAGGACGACAGATGGACAATAAAAACAACCATGTGGGACCCGTACACAGGCAAGAGACAGCGCGGAAGATCAAGACGACGATGGGCTGACATCTTCAAAGAACGAGCAGGGGCGCAATGGTCCAGAGTCGCCAGATGCAGGAAAAGCTGGAGAACGATGGAGAGCATTAACTAATCACAGAACAGACAGTGTATACAAACCAAGTGCTACATCCAAGTCAACTTCTCACCACGGAGTAGCTCACCGGGTGACACTCACAATAGAGCTTAACCCCCTGTACAGGGAGGCCTTTGCCCTAAAGGGACATATCAGGCTTTATTTTTTATTATTATTATATAGTCGGCCGCGGTGGACTAGTGGTTATGCTCCTTGCCTCTGGTCCCGAGGGTCGCGGGTTCAAACCCGGCCGGGGTCGATGGATTTTTTTAGGACGGAAAAATCCAAGGAGCAAGTCCTCCGGGAGGGACTTTAAGCCGTGGGTCATGAGTCTGAAGATTTTCAGGCTCGTAAAAAATCCTTAAGCCTAAATGAAAAGGCCTCTAAGCAAAATTTATCAAATTTTTCCGTCCTAGTACTACCTTGGTTTCCTATGATGTCAGTATCAGGCGGAACGCTGACCACGGACCACTCAAAAATGACATCTATACGGAAACAAGTGTAACTAAATTAGTATGGTTCAAATTCTTCCCTGTAGGGGGAGAGCGCCTAAATCTCTGTAAAGGGAAAAACGTGGGCTTACATTACAAAACAATAATAATAATAATAATAATAATAATAATAATAATAATAATAATAATAATTATTATTATTATTGTTATTATTATTATTGTTATTATTATTATTGTTATTATTATTATTATTATTATTATTATTATTATTATTATTATTATTATTATTATTATTATTATTTTATTATTATTATTATTATTATTATTATTATTATTATTATTATTATTATTATTATTATTATTATTATTATTATTATTTTGATCCTTGATTGGAAATCTAATGGAAGATGTGGAAGAGGCAGACCTAGAAAACGTTGGATAGATTGGAGTGAAAAGAAGTATGGAAGCTAGAGATTTGAGGGAAAAAGATGCTTTAGACAGGAAATTCTGACGACAAATCACTTTGGGTTGAAGGAGAAACACTGTATTGAGGAATATTCTTAATACAAATTATTATTATTATTATCATTATTATTATCATTATTATTATTATTATTATTATTAATATTATTGTTATTATTATTATTATTTTGTAAAAGGGAAGATGCTAAGAAGGAGGGGAGTCTCTAATTGCTTTAAATCCTAAGACTTAGAGGAACCGACCTGCACATCTTCCTAGTGGTGAACGGACGGGATGGGCTACTCACCAATTGCACTGGTCAGCATGCATTTCCATACTATATCTATTTTTTATCTTTCTTATCCAGTCTCTCTGGACTGAACACTTGTTGTTTTCTTACCCCGATGGTATTAGAGTATTCGAGGCCGAGGGGATCATTTTATCTTATATTTTCTGCCAAATTCTTCCTAAATGGCAGATCAGGCTCTTAGCTGCAGTGAAAGCAACTGATCTAAGGATGGGCACCTGAAAAGAAAATCCCTGGTCCTCCAGGATGGGTGTTGATGCAGTAGGCTAGCTCCCTCCCATCAGAAAAAAATTTCAATGCTAAAAAACCTAATAGAGATAAGCCGGTCAGATTAAAAGGAAGACGAATCAAGCTACGAAACGAACTCTGCTAATTGGAACATGCAACATATAATTGGCTATTAGCAATCGGACGATGTCAAAGACATTAATCAACCGATGATCTATCTATCTATCTATCCATCTATTATTATTATTATTATTATTATTATTATTATTATTATTATTATTATTATTATTATTATTATTATTATTATTATTAGCGGCTCCATGGCACAAGCGGTTAGGCGCTCGCCTCTCACCGCTGGTGTCCCGGGATCGAGTCTCAGTCGCTCCATGAGGGTTTCGTGGTGAACGAAACGGTGCTTGTACAGGTTATTCTCAGGGGTTTATCCGTTTTCCCCTGCCACAATTTCATTCCACCATTTCTCCATACTCATCTCATCCATTTTTTTATTTCATTCATCTGCCCGTGTGATGGTGCATCAAGCGTGGTCGGCCGGCACCCTTGTCATTCACAGACCTCTATAAAAGGGGTTTTATCTCATCTCATCCCTCGACTTGGTCCCTAGTTAGACACGATTTGAGGATATTGTTATTATTATTATTATTATTGTTATTATTATTATTATTATTATTATTATTATTATTATTATTATTACTGACAAAATATTTCAAGAAGTTCTAAAATATAAAATATATACATTTTTACGCTTTAGATTTCGCGGGGCAACAAAAAGAGTAAATATTAAAGATACAATGTAATATATGAGACGAAATATGAACCACATATCTCCTGATTTAATAGATCATATATTTCGGACCATTCGTAAAGCTTTTAAAGAATTTCTAATTATTGGCGGCAATTTTTCAGACACTCTTATTAAGTTTTAATTAACCAGATTTCAAAAGTTTCATAAGTAATGCCACGTGTTACTTCCAAATTATTGACAAATTCACGACTCACGAAGTGAGGAGTGAATTTATGTAGAGAATTTGGAAATCAAGAGTGGCATTTGTTAGGGCTATTTAACGATTAAAATCTAGCTGTTTACTCACAAATCATTATTTAAATATAGTTATTTTAAAATATTTATTTATTTAATGTAAACGGCGGTGTTTGAAAACAAATGAAAAGCGATGTTAGAAAACAAATGAAAAACTATTGTTACGCTTGTTCATTACTGCAATCAGATCATACTCGTATTATTTATTGCCAAAGGGCAATATTGTAAGAACGCACCCTAGTCGAGAAATTTATAACCAACATTATAGGTATTAATTAATTTCTGATGTCCTATGATGTAAATATGTCAGTTATATTTTTCTGCAACGTTATTTCCTGGGAAATAATCCGTTTAAGAAAGTGCAAACAGTGTTTTTTTTTGGTACAGTCAATTGCCACAAATGTTTTTATATTATCTCCCACAAGCACTATCAGCTGACATTCGTGCACTATATATGGAATCTGGTAGCCGTATTTCTTGCAGAGCCAGTCACTGCAAAATAATGAATGCTATGTACGACCTATTAAGAATGTTAAAAAAAGGTGGAGCTTTCTTTAATATGATAAACTTGTTTGATAAATTCCAGGTGAAACACGACTGTGATCGGTTGTAATTAAAAAAAATCATTGAAATGTGATTAGTAATTGAATTCCATTTGGGGCATGAGTTAAATAGTAATTTTAATTTATTATTTATTATTTTCCGGCAGTTTTACAGATATTGTAGAAGATAAATATTGGAAATAGAGTATATTATTTATTAGCTGTTAAGTTTCTTAAAATCCCTAATATAGGATTAATACAAAGTTATGCCTTCAGAATTAATAAGTTTTGGCAGTGGGTAGTTTTAATCACCTTCTTAACTTCCCTGGTTAAAATTAATTAAGACTGCTAAGAGTGGTCAAAATCAAATTTATTATTTATGGATATGATTACACAGAAACTTGGTGATTCAAAATAAAAACAATAAGTTGTATTACTTCCCTATAGTTTAAAATAGCGGCTCCATGTTGAGAACACTAACTGTTACGGCTGTGGGTCTCGATATGCTAATATCACCTTTACACTGACTGAATAATCTCAGCAGCCGGCTGGTAGGCCAGGGGTCTCGTATACTTATCGTGTCGTGGAGTCTTTAAGAACAGAATTTCTCTTTTAATGTGGGAAGCAGAGCATTATGATATGCTTTATTTACAATTGCAAATGTTCTATTTATTTCAAATCTTAATTAATTTTTTATGGATTAGAGGAGTTCCCAGATATACAAATTCGTCAATAATATTGAAATTATACCCCCCCAAAGAGGTATTTTTTACCCGGCTGGTAAATTATCCTTCAAATAGTTGTATGTTTGATAGTATTTTCATTCATCTCAAATGCAAGATTCGGTTTTTGAGTTGTAAGCCAAGCATTGTTTTAATAACGTCTGATATTCTTGTGCCCAACATCACCAAATCATCTGCATAAGCGAGTTACTAACTAACTCACTGGCTCTATCGAACACGTAGGTTCATGACCGCGTGGACATAAGCTCTCCATATATCCCTATCCTGAGCTAATGTTTTCCAATCAACCCTTGTATAATATACTTTCCTCAGATCATGGATAATGTTATTCACCCACCTCATTCTTGATCTACCAACTTACTGCACTTGTTATAATATAATAGAGGCCTACCTTCTTTTTGAATCCTTGATTTTATAGCTTTTTAAAAACCTATATTAAATAAAATCGGGGCAATAGCATTTCCGTGTCTGCGAACGTAAGTAGTAAATACTAAGTCCAAAAAAAATGTACATAATTTAATCAGCTGTGAATGCTCCGGAAATGAAATATAAGGTTCCAATATCTTTATCATTAGTTGAGAATAATCATCATTCCAAAAAAATGGTAGGAAAATTAATATTATTACAAGATAAAAAGTTTCATCCAACCATTCCAGGTTTTATCAAATTAAGATTGTTAAAGCTTAAATTGGCAAAACACAAATTTCGTGTGTCTGATATTTAAATATGGCTGACCGCAGTGAAAACGGAATCTTGTAACTGTTATTATTAGGTATATTGTATAATTATTAGGTATATTGTATAATTAGACACACATTTAAGTGGTTTATTTTTGTTCGTTTTCTTCCGATTTATTTATAATATTAAATTAATTAAACCAACTGATATATCCTATAGGATACATTATTAATTTAAGGGTTAATATATGGTTTCAACCATCTTTGAGCATTCTAACCATTAACAAATGTTTATGCCTCTTTACCAACCCTGCTACCACAGTCGTATTCCATTTTATTGCAGAATTAAGAGTATTAATTAATATAAACAACTTTAATACTTGATAACTCCGATTCAGTTTATCTGAGACACCCCAAAGCGTTCGGCCACAACCCCTTTATAACCAGTTTATTTCATTCAATTAATATATATTCCGCGGAATAGACTGGGCAGCAAAAAAATCAGTCTTGAATGTTCGTCTGAGAAAACATTTCGTATCTTGCCTTGATTGTAAACCGCGCCGTTTCAGGGCCTTTGTACTCTAACGGTAGAGGCAATTGTTTTACTCGATATAATATTTATAAATGTAAGATATAAACACTTTCTTCACATTTAGATCTGCCCTAATTACATTATATATATCTCGTGCAAAATAATACTTTTTGCTGATGAATGAAAATGTGTGTTGATGTAAAAATGATAAAAAGTTACAAATGATAACTGCTCTAATTGTCAACACGGTTAGGGGTGGTAATAGAGACGGAAGTATGTTTGCTACAATATCATACACGTGTTTGCGTGTGAAGATGTTATGAAAGCGTAAAGGCTTTAATGAGTTAGCTGATACATGTTTTTCTTAACTTAGGAAGGGAGTTTAGGTTTACTGGCCGTGTGTAACATAGAATAAAACTCTAGCAAGATCTCTAAAATTCTCCATTCTAAAATCTTCTCTTGTGTTTGACAGTTAATTTATAGTCTATATTAGTTTTAAAGTTATAATCGAAGTTCTCAGTTCATTTGTTTTTACTCGTTAGAAAATGGAAGTGTGAAGTTTAAGTGATTTACAGGTATATATTTTCAACAATTATTCCGTATTTACAGGTACCACTGTTTCAAATAATAAAACTATATTTTCAAAAAATATAAATTTTCTACTGGAATTGGTAATATTGAAATAGTGCAATAATTTTAATGTATGGTGTAGTTGTTTCTTATTGTTCATTAGTGGCTAGTTTACACTAAATACAATGCACTGGATTATTCTCTAGGGCATTTATAATTTATTTTATGCCCACTGATTTATATTATGTCCAATAGACAATTAATGCAAGTGTCACCAGCTCAAAAAATGAATCAAATTTCCCCTTGACTCCATGGTAATGATTTATCTGTTGTTACCATTGTCTTTGAATTATTTCATTAGGGATGTTTTTGTATTTTTTACATTTTTATGAACGTCCACCGCTGTGGTCTCGAGGTAGCGTGCTGCCTTCTCACGCAGCGGGCCCGGGTTCGGTCCCCGGTCGGGACAGTTTTTCTGAGTGAGGTTTTTATCGGGGGTTTTCCTCTCCTGTAAGACAAACGATCCCCGAAATCATATGACCATCGCAATCATCATCATTTATATTCATCTTAGATTAAGCTTAGGATTAGGGACTCTCCTGGCGCCCCACTATCATCATCATCACCCGTCATATCATCGGGGCTACGTAACCCCGCCTTCCAGGCGCCCCAACCTCATAAGTTGGTTACAAGTACGCCATGCCAGGAGAGAACATCAGGAATGTCGAAAGACAACGTGTGGCATTTGAAAAAAAAATGAATTTTTTATACAGCACTAAGTAAATAGATTCCGATTATGTGTCACCATTGTGAAAATTCATAATGTAGATTTCAGATTTTGAATTAATAATTAATTCTTGCCAACGAAATCAATCAAATTAGTGGACTTTGCATACATATATTATACGATTATTTTAATTTACGTAATTTACTTATTTACAATGTATCTGTAACATAAAATTGTTTAATTGCAAATGGAATAGGCCTACTTCTTTAAACTACGTTTCAGATCCTAAAGTTCAGATTTTTTTAAATTATGGTACTCTACTTGTAATATCCTAGCACATTGCGTGTATACATTTATATAGATTTGAACCCGAGACCTCTAACTTTGTGTAAGTTAGTGAGATACCATCTTCTCCATTCAAGGTTCGTAAAAACAATATTTGGTATTCATTGCTAAATGTCAAAATATAATTATAACATCGAATATGCATGCATGTGTATGAGTTTCAGCATATCTCTGGAACGCCTGAAACAATTTCAACCGAACTTGGTACACATAAGACTTACAATATCGAAAAAATACTATGGGGGTATGATAACTAAAGTATCCCTAGCGATGATAGGTAAAAATAACACTCATCAACAAAAATTTTTTTTTTTGCCTCAGAAAGAAAAATATGTTATTCTGATAGTATTTTTTCTACTGAATTCAAATATGATATCGGTTTTTCTCCATCACGCAAGGTTTCCGAGAGACATGAATTTATAATTTCAAATACTTTAATATTTTCTACATTCTTAACTACACAATATCCGAACATTCGGACTCACCTAGAAAGTAAGAAATGACGATTTTCTGCTATATTTCGCCTGTGGAGCATCCCTCTTGATGGTCCAACAATAAGCGGCCAGCATATTAGGATTCCATTTACCTTGATATCTCTTTTCCATAGCTGAAATCTCTTGAGTTAGCTCATTTGGTTTTATTTTACAATGGACAAATGATCGAAAAAACATTTATTTAAAAAATATTATTTAAATTCATTAATTGAAAT
Source organism: Diploptera punctata (assembly GCA_030220185.1). Classification (NCBI taxonomy): domain Eukaryota; kingdom Metazoa; phylum Arthropoda; class Insecta; order Blattodea; family Blaberidae; genus Diploptera; species Diploptera punctata. Next base: position 928,625 of record JASPKZ010009377.1, on the reverse strand, counting down.
TGAAATAAAAAAACTGTGGGTGATGGAGAAATTCCGAATACATATGTGGAAACACGATAAAAAAACTGCATTAAGTACAACTATTGGTACTCATGAGACAAACATCATGTTGACCAGTGTAATCGACAACGACCGACATTAGGGTCGAATCCATAGTTTTCGAAGGTTCTGAATTGAATAGTGATATTCCCTATGTCGTTTAATTCTATGTTCAATCCCCATCGCATGGGCGGTGGGAGCGAATAAAAAATGAAATGTTTAAACTGGCCGACATTAGTGCCGAAGTCAATGTTTTTGGAATCACTAAGCTAATTGGGGATTGTCTTAATGATTTAAAAAAAAACAATTTGACCTCTACAGGTTGATACGGGATGAAATGTAAAAAAAAAATTAAATTAACAATGTTATTGTCGAATATATAGTTGTGGAGTCACTAAGATGATTGATGACAAGAATATTGGGATACATAAATACCCGAACAAAGGCAATAAGCTAGTTCTTTATGAAGATTGTATAAACTTCGAATATGTTATTTTTCTCCCTTTTGTATCCCTGGCAGTTTCAATGTTTCATTTTAAACAACGTAAACCCTTGTTTATTGTAAATCAAAACTAATAGTTTAATAAGTGTCTTTTTAGGTGTGATTTAATGCCTTGTCGTTTATTGTTTTTTCATTACAGAAAAATACAAATAATTTACACGTTATTTAAAGGACTTTTCTTTACGCTTCGTAGACAGTATGACATATCTTCGAATGAAATTGATGTACGTAATAAAAATATTTATATTGTTAACTAGTCTATTAAATGTGATTGGAGAAGAAACGCCGAAAGTGAAGTTTGTAGACAATTCTGTTGAATCGAACGAAAACTTTATTGATTGTTGGTCCAATGCAAATTTTGCATGCATGAAGTCAATAGCTCTAGACAATTTAAAGATATGATAAAAACGAATGAAATAAAGTTAGGTAACTCGATAGTTATCGAAAGAATTGGTAACTCAACAAGTGAAGGACGCAAAATGGAAGGCGAATCGAGAGGATTTGACGTTGAAGCTGCTCAAATGGTTGAAGAGGTGTTGGAATTTGTGAAGAATCATGCATTGAAAATCGATCTATTTGGTTTTGCAAAACTTAGGATTGGAAGATCCTTGGATAATCCAGACAATTTGGAAATAGTATTTGATATGAATAAAGGAGATGATGAAGGTAAATATTTTTATAATCTTATCGATATAAGAATGGAAACACCTCCGTACGGTAAATTGTTAGACACTTGTTTTCCACTTCTGGGATGTTACTTTTTAATAATTTAGTTTGTGAGAGAGAATAACATCACTTTTATGTTGTTAAAATTTAATTCAATTGTAGACCATAATTGGGGGCACGCCGTAGCGCAGTGGTTAAGGCACTGAGCTACAAGCCGGAGGGTCGAGGTTTCAAGTCCCATTGGGGTCAGGATTTTTAAACTGACCCAAACCCTCTGGTGGCACTATGGCCCTGGGGTCGACTCAGCCTCTAACGGAAATGAGTACCAGACACTTGTTCTGGGGGTAAAGGCGGCCGTCACGCAGGGCTGACAACCCGGCTGACATAAAGTGCCGATTGTCTAGAAAAAGTGGGAGCCTTAACCTCCTACTACCCCAAGGGCCTTCGGGCCTGTTGTGGGATCACTTTACTTTACTGTAGACCATAATTTATTCTATAAAATTATATTTATTCTCTTCACTATACGAATCTCCGCATTCGATAAATAATAATATTTCATTTATGTTTTCTTATTATTTTTCCCCTTCAGCCATTAGAGCTTTGGGACTGTATGAGTACACTCCCTCCTCTCTGCTATTTGTTTCGTATTCTCTAATCCCTTCTCCGTTTTGTCTTGTTATATTCTCGATACCATCAAATATTCCCAATACTCAGCCTTCCTCTTCCTCTTTTATCTTCTGTCCTAACTAAGTAACTAACTGGGACTATCGAACCCGCAGGTTCATTTCCGCGCGGACGTATGCTCTCCATAGATCCCTTAATGTTTTTCAATCATCCTCTGTACGATTTACTTCTCTCAAATTATGGTAAATGTTATTCACCACCTCATTCTTGGTCTACCAACTACCCGTTTTCCCTCTAGTTTTCCTGAAAGAAGCTTCCTTGCACTCTTTCATTCCCCATTCGTGTCACTTGTCCTGCCCATCCCAGTATACGAGACATAACTGTTCTTGTTATATCCGGTTTCCCATAAAGATCATGTAGCTCACTGTCTTAGTCCTCTCCGTTCGCCTGTCTGTTCATCTCTCTTTGGTCCAAAAATTTTCCTGAGAACTTTATTCTCAAATACTAGTAACTTTTCTCCTCCCTTAAAGTAAAAGTCCATGCTTCTCTTCCATATAATATAACTGGAATAATAAGAGATTTATATATTTTCATCTTCTGTCCTTGTTTATATTATCTGTTCAGGTTTCCTCTCCTCTTCCATTTACACTACACGTCCAAACAATATGAATTATATTACTCTTGTTTAATTAATAGGATCTTCTTGGTGATAAACTTGTATTACACAAAGTCAATAAAAACCCAAATCACCAATTTAAAAAGTTAAAAAGAGTCAACGCATTTTCGGTAGCGACGGTATCATTATCAAAGACTTAATACTGAATCTTGATAATGGTCTTCTTCTTCTTCTACTACAAGGTTTAGGCTATGCAGCCTGTTCCGACGAAGTTAAAAGTGGAGTCCATCTTCTACGTGGTCGGCCAACATCTCTTGTTCCTCTGGGATTATACAGGAAGGTTCTTTTTGGTATTCTTTCCTTGTTCATTCTCATTAAGTGTTCTGTCCATTTCTTATTATTTTTCGCTGATTTTATCTTCAATTTTATATATATTTAATTCTTCTCGTATAGTTTTTCATTCCTTATTCTATCCGCTCTAGTGCATCCTTTCACATTATGTAAAAACAGCATTTCTGCAGTCTGTATTCTGTTTTTATCCCTTGATTTCATTATCCAATTTTCACTTCCGTACAACAACAAAGGAACAGCCATTGTTTTATATAATTTAAGTTTCGTATCTTTCCTTGTTTTCCGACCTAAGGTTCTTTTTATGGTTCCACAAATAGCCTGAAATGTATTTATTTTATTTTCTATATCTTTATTTTCTCTATAAGTTATATCACATCCTAAATATTGGAAATGTGATACTTCTTCTATTACTCGTATTTTGTTATCCAGTACAATTTTTGATCTAATTCCATATTTATCAATAAATGTCATTATCTTGATAATGGTAACTTTTTTAATTGGTGATTTGGGTTTTTATTGACGTTGTTCGATTTAGCCCTTCTTTTGGGACAGAATTGAACACTTTCCTTTTAATTATTTATGGTTTAACAATATTTATAGCTGGTCTTGGTGCACATTTTGAGTAGAATATTAGTCATATTTTAGTTTCCTTTAGTCGATATGTATACATCCTTTTTTGATCCTTCAATTCTTTATTATTTCCATTTTTGCCTTTCCTACTTCCTTCTGTAATATTTCATCTTCACAGGAGTCATGCTACTTATTTCTTTACTTTTAATTGATCAGCTTTCTCCTATATTTATAGTAATTTCATTAGAGATAAATATGGTTTATGTCCGCAGGAAGAAATAACAGAATGTGGAAGATAATAGTTCCTCTTGTATTGGGCTTCAAAACGACGGCAGCTCTCATATTTGGTATTTCTGCAGTAAAAGTATTTTTAGTTAAAGCTTTGATCGTCAGCAAACTAGCATTTTTGGCTGCCGGTTTCTTGGTTTTAAAGAAAGTGGTCACTATGATGAGCGGACATCACCAGCCTTACATATATGGTCATCATGCTGGCGGATATTATGATCATGGTATAGAATCTCTGCCATCTGCCTACGGTTATGCAAACTACATGAGCCACTATCCTACTGCAGGAGCAAGTTTACACGGATATGGAACTTCAGGAGGCGGAGGAGGAGGAGTATCTGCATCTGAAGATCTTCAGGCACATTTCTCCAACAATGTCGTCTCTACTGTACAAAGCAGAGTTGCGAATCAGACAGCTACTAGAAGAGACGGTAACAATTGGGATAATAAGTATAAGATGAATTATTAACTTCATAATTTCTTACATCTGAAAAGTATAACTCCATTAGCATAATTCAGCGGTTCCCAAACTTTTTCGACCCGCGAACCCCTTCCACAACGATCTGAGTTGGGTCAACCACTGACTTTTAAATATACACACAGTAGACATGCATAAAATTTAATTCCAAGCAAAAGGTTTAATAACATTAAATTAACTTAACCCTTAACGGTTTAAACCTAAAATTACTCTAGTTACTGCTTAAAAGTTACACAACGTGTAGGTCTAGTTGTAGCGAATCAAATGCATTCCTAACGTTGTTACATAACTGTAAATCAGGCATTCGCAGCAAATATCAATATATTGCGGAAATGATTTGATAAATTCCCGGTGTTACACATATGTAAGGGAGCATTATAGGGTTAACTTCATTTTAAAGCAATAATAATAATAATAATAATAATAATAATATAAAATAATAATAATAATAATAATAATAATAATAATAATAATAATAATAATAATAATAATATAATAATAATAATAATTATTATTATTATTATTATTATTATTATTGTTGTTGTTGTTGTATTATTACAATGATGTAAAAATGAAGGAAACAATAATGGACTTAATCTCGAAACCAGCCATTACGGAAAAGTTTTGGCGACCCTTGAAATATTTGGCGAACCCCCAGGGGTTCGCGAACCACACGTTGGTAAACGGTGACATAATTCAATATTTCCTAATTTAAATTGTTACGTATTATTACTATATGTTATGACCTAAAATGAGATTGTGTGCTGGTTACAGAATTTGTATCCTGAAAATGTCGACTATTACAGGTTTATTTATTAAAAATAATAATTCCTTTACACGTGTTCGAAGAAATGTCTGGTCAAGAGATAAGATGTGAGCATGGATCTACTCATTAAGGTCTGTAATATGAAGGATGCTTGGCTGCCTAGGCCTGTTTGTTTGTCCATCATAGGGGCAGATGAAAATAAATGGAATGAAATTAAGTGTTATTATGAGTATGGAGAAGTGGTGAAATTTTTTGTCAGACTAATCGGGGAAAATCCCGAGAAAAACCTGCATTGGCTTTTATTTATCCACTTGGCCCACGGACGAGCCTGCTGTTGCATATCTGACTTCACTTGGTTTTTTACTCTCACAAAGTTTGGCTGAATAATGATAATATAGAGCCGAATTATGCTAAAGAGTCGAAGTAATTAGTCATTTTAACTGACCTTAAAATTTAATATAAAACCAGGTACATATTTCGCAGATGTTGGTTGCACATTCACAATATTTCAATATACTGAATGTTACAAACATTTAAGAACGATAGGTTATACAGAGGAGATCCTTTACCTTTAAGGAACATCAAAGACTTCAACGTGTTCATAATTCTTGCGTTTTATTTGTGGTATTCGCAAATTTGACCATGTTACACCGTCCCTGGAACAATTATCGTGGCTTCGTCTAAGAGATCGTAGAACTGTCCATTCCCTATCCCTTCTCTATAAAACTTCACACATCATCGCCTAATTATTTATCACGCCGCTTCATCAGACTATCCGACACACATAATCTTGACACTCGATCCCATCAGCACATTGTCCTTTATATCCCGCCTCATCACACTGTATATTATTCATTATCTTTTACGGTGTCACTTACCAAAACATGGAATTCCCTTCCGCCCATGTCAGAGACTGTCAACCTATAACATCCTTCAAAAACAAACTAACTTATACACCTCACTGATAGTATTCTTTTAGCAATATTAATATATTTAATTATTTATTAAAATAATATTAAGAATAACAAATATTTTTATTTGTTTTGTTAAAATATTGTATAATCGTAAATTAGTTTTCTATGTCTCATTATTTTCCTGTTTTTTATATACACTAGACAGGGACAATTTAATATGTCTTGCTTGTATACATTTTATTATTAGTTTTAGTCTTAATTTTAACTAATATTAACTGGTTGTATTATAGATCGTAATATGTATATTAGATATTATCTTTTGATCAAATTTTTACTTAGTGTTTAATATTAGAGTTAATTAAGATTGTTATATTCTGATGTAATATATGTATGTCCTGGTGAGTGGAAGAGAAGGCCACATGGCGTTAACTCCACCAGGCTAAATAAATGTAATCTAATCTATTCTATATGCCCAATGAGTTCTGAACATTGTTAAAGTACTCGCCCGTATGGTTCGGACATTGAATGAAACATTTATACACAAAATTAACAACTTTTATTGAAATACATGTTTTGGCAGTTTACAATGTGTGTTCAAACAGTCTACCTATGCATCATTATATGCTTCTTATCACCTTCGTTGCAACGATCGTCCAACTCTCTGTAGCATGGCAGGAATATATTTGTTGTGATGAAACGCATGACTAATTCGGGCAATCCGCTCAGCTCTAGAGGCAACTCGATATGAATTTCATACACCGTACTTGTAATATAGTAGCACAGTGTTGAGCTATGGCTTCTCCTTTGTTAGGTTTTACTAGATCAAGTTCATTTAGTTACCTTATTTTCCCATAGATGTCATGAATGGCATGCGGTCACAATACCGACTCAATGAGATATCTAGAATGCAACTAAGATATGCTAAGATGTGAGACCGGTACATATTGATTAGAGGTATTTTTTACTCAGGTTTAAGGATATTTTACGAGCCTAAAAATCTTCAGACTCGGGACCCATGGCTCCTCCCTCCCGGAGGACTTGCTTCTTGAATTTTTCCATCCTAAAAAAAAAAAAATCTTAGCCCGCGACTTTGGGACTAGGAGCAAGAAGCATAGCCACTATTCCACCGCGGCCGATGCACTTGTAATATACTCCTTAAGAAAACGTCTATTTGGTTACGTGGCATTGTGCACATCTCGGCCAATGTGCTTATTCATCAAGCACTTGTTAGGGACTGTTATGTCCCCTAATAAAAAATGATCCTCTCTTATGACCTATCATTCTTAGAAGTTTTTTTTGGTGAGGTCCTTGTTACTGCTTCATGGAGATATCAGCTTCCGCAACCCGCATAGGATATACGTTTAGTTTTATAATAGATAGTACATTTAATTTCCACTTCTAAAGACTAATTTTATCTAACCTTTCCTCATAACTCTATTCCCAGTTTGCTAGTATCTGTTTTGTTTATTTCAAAGCGTTCCTGTCTATTGACGTAATTATCTCACGCATGCCAACTTCTTAATTTAAAAATAAACTAATTTCCTGAATATCCATAATATTAAATATTTTCTGTTACCAGATTTTTCATATATAAGTATATTTTAGATTACATTATTCCTTATTCACGTTTACATTACCTGGTAATGTATTTTGTAATTTATTTCTTTTCTACCTCCAGTGTAGCACGCTTATGCAAACAAACAAATACCACGTTAAAAATTATTCTAAGAAAACTAAAGGGTTTATCATTCTTATAATACACGATCACAATGTTATTTTTCAAGAAAACTACAAAATAATTATAGTGTCTAAGAATATAGTTACAAAATCACTACTATGGTTCAGTTTTTTTTCGCATTGACTGGTTTATTACTAACATTGAAGCAACAAAATATTTAGGTAATGGAAAAATATATATATTCTTTCATAAAAATAAGGGCTTCTAGGTAAATTATATATTAAGAGCATTATGAATAGAATATTAATTTTATATTTATATATTTTTATTATTTATTTATTTATCAACTTATTAACTAGTTCATCAATGTTATTTTGTATACTTAATTCCGTAATTATATTATTAATTAATAAATATTTGTAAAATAACATTTTTTAACATTTTCATTCATATGTTTTCTAAATTAATTTTTAAAATAAATACCAAAGTTTCGCTTACACCAGTATCCATGGCTTAAAAATATTATTACAAATGTAATTTATAGGAAGTTGCATGAAGGTTCTCTGAAAAGTAGATAATATTGTTAAATTATTAATTTTGTACTAATTTTACTCAATTTGTCCACCGCTGTGTTCTCGAGGTAGCGTGCTACCTTGTCACACAGCGGGCCCGGGTTCGATCCCCGGTCGGGACAGTTTTTCTGGGTGAGGATTTTATCGGGGTTTTTCCTCACCTGTAAGACAAATGTCAGGAAACCTTTAGGCCCAATGGGTCCCCGAAATCATATGGCCATCATCATCATCCATATCATTATCATCATCATCATCATCATCATCATCCTTCACCGGTGTGGAAAGCAACGGAAAGCCACCGCACCTACAATTCCCTAGTAAAGCTGCAAGCATAGCATGAAAATGCTATGATTGCAGTGAAGGACCTGCCTTCGGGCAGAATTACTATGGATGGATGACTCAATTTGTAAATACTAAAAGCCCTAAATATAAATTGGTTAAATATCGATTGATTCCAAGATACAATTGTGCTCTTTATTCTTTGTGTTTCCGTAAGCTTAGACAGAGATACTTTAATAATAAAATAATTTCCTGGATTTATTTTATTGTACAGTCATGATTCAATAATTTATAATCGATTATTGTTCTATTCGTGAATATGTAAGATGAATTTTAGAAGCCAACAATAACGTTGTGCTTCCTTGTTATTTTTAAGGTCCCCAGCAAAGGAAGTTCAGTCTGGTGAAGAGCGATGCAAACAGAGTTCCAGTTCTTTCGTACAGGAAGAATGCAGAAACTGGTAGAAGTTCCTGATGAGTCTGCAGGTGTTAAATCTGCATTCAGATCAAAGTATTTCTATGTAGGTCTAAGTAGTAGCTGGTACCTTTCTCTCATTTCTCATATCTCATTTGTTTCGAGAAAAATAATCCCAGTCTGGAGACTGGAACCTTTAAATCCTGATGTTTCATTTAATTTATTTTAATTGTTCAAAATATAAATTTGCCAATAATCCTTTCAAGATATTTTTTTCACAAATGCGTGGTTCAATAGCGATTGACATGTTGTTCTTAAAGATATTGTGTTTGTTCATCTAACAATCTGATACTTTCCTTCAAGAATTCACTCTTCGTTTTTCATAATACATATTTCTCTATTCTTTAAAAATATATTCATAACGTATAAAAGTATAAACTTATATATATGAAATTTCATGTTATTACTTTCATTTAATTGTTAATGTTTTATCAAATATTGCTGTAAAATATCTTCTACTGATTCAATTAATTTCAGTTCAGTTTATTTATTTATTTATCTTCTGCATTACAGAAGAGAAGATCACGTCAATATGTATATATGTTCAAATTTATAAAATACACATTAAAGTTTTAAGAACGATTTATGTAATAAAATGGATTTTTAACGAAGTAATTGTAAAATATAATTCCAAAGACGTTAAAGCCATAAATGTTACTGAAAAGGTATTTTATTAAAAGTAGCATGACCATAATAAAATATCTGAGATGAATACTCTTTTCGTAGTCACCTGAAACAATGTATATATAGATATAGGCCATGTTATGTAATTGTACTGACAACAATCTTCAAGTTTCAATTCATGAAAGACAAATATATGTTAATAACACAATGAAAAGCAGTTTACCATAAGCTGAGAATAGCTTATATTTAATTGTACATATGTCTTTTGGATATTTTATTATGAATAATTATCATACTACCACTATGTATGTTAACCCTTGCGTAGTTACAAGATTAACATCAGATAATTTTTAACCTGTCAACCAAATGAAACAATAATTTCTCCTTGCCGGTTCCGAGCCGAAATCATGTAAAACTGTAAGTCGTTATTGTACATTATTATATAATTTGACACAACTTTAAGTAAATTTTAATCGTTTGTTTTTCTATGTTTATAAACAATATTAAATAAATTAACTTGATGTATCTTATAGAATACATTGCCAATTTAAGGGTTATTATAGTGCATATCGCGTCTTGATCAATTCTGAAAATTATTTTTTGTCAATTCATAATCGACACAGTGGTTCGTGATAATTTTGGACACAATATTTAATTTAATTTCCGATTCTTTTCTCTTGATACTGAAGTTGTTTTATTTAAACTATAAAAAATCCTTCTTCCTCCATAATTGTGTCTAAATTTATTTATATTTTAACAAGTATATTTATTAGTTTGATTGTTTATTTATTAACTTTTTATAATTTTGCAACTTGATTGTGAATACAATGTCTTCAATTTCCTGTTACTTATTTCTATATTGTAATATAGGAAAGATCTTGACATTATTAGCCTATGAATTATTATTCACAAAATAATATAATTTATCATTAATTTATTGAACATAATGTAAATATAATATTTAAGTAATAATGTAACACATATTATATTAACAAGACCGCTAGTATACTAAGTTATTAGTAATTAAGAATAATTATTTATTTATAAAATATCTAGAACGATATAATTTTTATCATTACATAGATGTATTAGAATATGTATCATATTGTTTGATAATTAAAATAAATACTAATTTGTATTATTTTATTATGTTTATTACTTTTTTCTTTAAATTGTGTTCATCAAAGTCATCCTCAGAATTCCTCAACTGGAGGTTATTCTTATAAAATTATTTTCTCTACTAACTAAACTAACTCACTGAACTATCCAACCCGTAGGTTCATGGCTGCGCGGATATAAGCTCCCCATACATCCCTATCCTGAGTTAATGTTTTCCAATTATTCCCTGTATAATCTACTTCCTCAAATCATAGTTAATGTTATTCTCCCACCTCATTCTTCGTCTACCAACTGAGCGTTTTCCTTTTGGTTTTCCTACAACAAGCTTTCATGCATATTGTATTCTTGTCACATTATCATCATCTTAGGACGACTGTGCGAAGTTATGTTTGGCTTCCCTCACAACAATCTCCATCTCGCTCTGTCCCCGCCACACTCCTCCGATTCTTCACACCCGATCTTCTAACATCCTGCAATTCTTCGTTCATCCATATAATTTCTTACGTCTTGCTCTCCTTCATTTTCCTTTTTTCATAGCCGGGTCTTGCGTGGCTGTTGTATGAGTTTGTCAGCAATGTATTTTTTTATGGATATGCGGATGTCCACCCCACGCTCCAACACCCTACCTGGAGGACCAGAATATATTTTCATATGGATCATCGTCCTTGAACTCTCTGGCATGAGAGGCCCTACCAGTAGCCACGCTGTGTCCAGCATAGCTCTCAGTGTCATTTGACCGCACAAACCCTATCATTACATCAAAGAAGAGATAATTCTTATCGCATATGTTATACCGTTTAATAATTAAAAATCAATTGTTAGTTACTTTCTACGTGCTATTCAGTTTTGTTTATGTTTTACTCTGATTGGAGAAACACTTGCAATGCCCCATTTTGATTATGTGATACTCTTTTTACTGACCTAATACTGTTCTTACCCAAAGACTTCAACGTGTTCATAACTCTTGCATACGTTTTATTTGTGGTATTCGCTGATTTGTTCACGTTACTCCATCCCTGGAGCAATTGTCATGGCTTCGTCTACAAGATCGTAGAACCATCCATTACGTATCTCTTCTCTATAAAATATTATACACATCACTTCCTTATTATTTATCACACCGCTTCACTAGACTCTCTGATACACATAAATTAGATACCCCGATCCCTTGAGCACATTTTCCTTTACATCCCTCCTCATCACACGACCTATTACTAGAAAACTCTTACAGTTTCTCTTGCTAGAACATGGAATACTCTTCCACCCTATGTCAGAGACTGCCAAGCTTTACCATCTTTCAGAAACAAATTGAAAATAAAATTATTAACAGAAACGCCTCACTAATATTACTTTTTTAAATATTATTTTTTTTTTTGCTTTCATTATTTAATGAAAATAGTATTAACATTTGTCAATATATTTACCTAATGTCTTATTTATAAGCAATAGATTAATCAATTGAGTTGGTGTTTACTTGATGAAAATCCATATCTATTAATTAAATAAAAATAAAACGTAGTTTTATTTGATTTTCATATTATTATATAATTCAGTGACAGCTGTTTCGGTACACTGTACCTTCTTCAGACATGTTAACAAATTATGAATTGTGTCCAACTGATCTAAGCAACAATACAACAATATTTTTTTAAATTTAACAAAGGGGATTCATTCAAATCAAGTTGAGAATTTAACAGTTTTTACTACTTTTAAATTTATTAATTTCTACAGCCTCCAAAAGATCTAACTTCTTACCCTTATCACAAATATGTAAAAGTTAGATCTTTTGGAGGCTGTAGAAATTAATAAATTTAAAAGTAGTAAAAAACTGTTAAATTCTCAACTTGATTTGAATGAATCCCTTTTGTTAAATTTAAAAAAATAAATAAATATTGTTGTATTGTTGCTTAGATCAGTTGGAACACAATTCATAATTTGTTAACATGTCTGAAGAAGGTACAGTGTACCGAAACAGCTGTCACTGAATTGTATAATAAATATGAAAATCAAATAAAACTACGTTTTATTTTTATTTAATTAAGCAATAGATTAATTCATTAGATTTTATTACTTTCTTCGTGAATATTTTCTCTTTTCTTTTTATGTATAGTAGATTCCAGCTGTTATTCCTTTATGTATACATTATTCCATTACTTTGATTTTAATTGTATTTCATTTTATTGTATTATTAGACATTATTTTAAGTATTGTCAGTTTGACAGATAATAATTAATTGTTTAGTACTTACTGTTATTGTAATTGTTTTGTATTTATAATGTAACATAAGTTTCTCCTGGTGAGTGGAAGAGATGACCACATGGCCTTAACTCCACCAGGCTAAATACATATATTCTACTCTCTTCTAAATTTACTTATTACTTAGCAAGATTCATATATAATGAAACTTCCTGAAGACGTTAATCCTCAGATGGAACAATGGCGTTCCTACAACTATTCTTTTTACAAAATTATCTTGAATTTTGCTCTTTGGTATCATATCTCGTATCCATCTCATTTCAAATAATCAATTTATTTTACAACTTTTTCTCCATTGCAATTATAAGGTTTAAAGGTTCTATATCTGTCGAACAATTTAATATCCGAGTTTGTTCATTTCCATCTACTTTAATATATTGCAAATATTTTTTTCCAAAAATTAAATTGGTAAATATTTTTTTTAATATTAGAACTATACAAATAAGTTAAATTCAAAATATTATATTTGACTTGAAACCATAGACATCTGTATGCAGAAGGCAAATCCATTTAAGTGGAATTCAAGAATTTTCAAGACATGTATTCACGTAGACTTTCACGGCCGGAGTTGCTATGATGATCTTGAAGAAGATTTTCGGGCTGTAGGCCGTGGTCGTGAGGCTTGTAGTTCCCCGACATTTCTCTCCAGAGACTAAGTCTTGAGACAACCCTTGAGGATGCCAGACGCAGTCTCTGGAGAAATGTCGGGGAACTACAAGCCTCACGACCACGGCTACAGCCCGAAAATCTTCTTCAAGATCATCATTCAAGACATATGTTTATATTTTTATTTCTAATTTTTATTTAATATATTCTACCTATTTCTATGAATTAATTTTACCATCAAACATCTACAAATGATAAGGTAGGAATTTAGGATAATAATTACGACTTCAACCATAGGTAAATTAAAACTAAAACTTTTTATTTTACAAATATTTTTATTTGTTGCAGTAAGTAACAAAATATCTAGTTTTATATTATTTAGAAATATACATCTGATATATTATTTACATTCTGTAAAATAGTAAAATAAATTATATAAGTCCCCTGAGTTTTTAAATGATGTTAACAATGTTAATGATGAAAGTGTTTTTCGTACAGTATTATGGAAGTTGGCCCTAAATATCACATTCGGTTACAGTCTGTAAACGTACTTCAAGTCTCTTAAAGTTTAGCACCAATATACGTCAGCTTCATTTGGTAAAGTATAATAATTATATATAGGGCAAAATATAGAATAATCGATTTTAACTAATACTATAGTGTTAGAAGCATGTTAATTTATTTATTTTGTTATATAAATAGCAGCAGAAACCTCTGACGAGATACATCACAAAATATTTAAGATAATTAAATGCATGCCCATAAATTCATATTTCGTTTCATATTATGTTAAAATATTTGTATTATATAGCTGTTGATATTGTATTGTTACGTCTCAGTTAGTCCATAGGTTAGAGATAGCAATGTTACATTCATATTTTATCAAAATGATTATATATCTCTGAAAGAAGAGAGAAAAGTTAACAAAAACTTACTGGTATGTGCTATCCGACACAGCGGAACATTGACCTGCTTCGTTTATGGATGACTTGCGAACTAATGCCGTGTCATCTCGCGTACACTCGCTTCACATCAGTCTGTGGCGTCGAGGAGTGCAGTGCAATTACCCTAAATAAGCTGGATAAGTGCTTCATTTGCTATTTGTTCCTGATTATACATGGTTAGTATCTACATCTGCTGTATCGTATAATAAATTCAGTTTCAAGCGGAATTCGAAAGTCAAATTTGAAATAATGCCACCCAGTGTTAGTACTGCATAAAGTAAGAGAGATATATTTAATTATGTTTCTCGAAGACTAGTATCGTTTGCGAAGTTACATTAAGCAAATGCGTTTAATGTTATGGTTATTTTAAGATATATATATTATATGAGTATATATTTTCTTAAAGCTTCATAATATCTTGAGTTAGTTTGTTATAAGTTTAAAATTTAGTTAAAATTAAAAATTAATCGACTATATTTTGCCCTCTTTGTCTTGGTCTCTTAGTGTCATTCAGTCGTATGTCAGTTGTTTACCCTAACAGTCGAGTGAAAGTTTAGCTAATCATAAAATTAATACAGTAGATTATGAAATATCTTTGGTCAGTTCTTGAACGTTAGTTCAATTATCTTCGTGCAATGAGCAAGTTAAGTACAAACTAAGTCCACATGAACGTCCAGCGTTCTAAGTCATCAAATAGTCAACAAATGCATATAATTGAATTGTAACAAGTAACTTAGAAAATAATAATAAATATTTCGTATAAAGAAATATAATTATTTCGATAAATGAATTAATATATATTTTCTTTCATAAACTACTTCATAAACTAATTCGATTCTGTGAATTAACTGAATGCAAATACAACCATTTATAAAGTGTGTAATTTGAATAGTTTTGCACTAAGTCATAAAATTAACAATAAGTAACTAGATTGATCTCATTAGTTGACACAAATAAATAAGTCGTTAAATGGATTATATTAGATAAGTAAATATGGCTTCAGAAAATAAATATGATTTTTCAAGCCTTTGTGTATAATACTTTTCTGTCGTTTCATTGCAATAGAATCCTCGGTTCTAATTATTTTTATGTCTTTTATATTCTTATTTATTTATAATTATGTCCAAGTCAATAAATATTTAAAACAAAATCAATTAAATAATGGTACTGGGTGAAAATTTGTATTGGAAGATAGTTACAGAATCAAAAATAAAATGCAATAAACGAAATTTGGAACTGAAAATGTCCTTTGTTAGTCATATATTTACTGAAAATATTAACAATATTTCCTTGGAAATTTGGAACTGAAAATGTCCTTTGTTAGTCATATATTTACTGAAAATATTAACAATATTTCCTACTGAAAATGTCCTTTGTTGGTCATATATTTACTGATAATATTAACAATATTTCCTTGGAAATTTGGAACTATGTGCATTGTTGGTCATATATTTACTGAAAATATTAACAATTTCCTTGGAAATGTGTAAGTTTATATTTCGTAAAATTGTGACAAATTGAAGGCAAAATTAACTTGTAACTTATACAGTACTGAATTAAAAAAACCCTTTAAATGTGTATATATATATATATATATATATCCTAACTGTATCTATCAAGTTATATTCTTTTTCTATTTTACTTCAGTATACATTAATCTATGGAAAAAAATCCCTAAAATATTATTTTAATCTTTACATTTCAAAACAATTATTATATTACATTTTAATTCAAATTATTAAAAACAAACAGTTACAAGACACGAAAACATAAGTCACAGGAAATTAATTTCAGATTTGTGTTAATATGTACATATACATCTAAATATCTTTATTCATTCCACAAGAACTCAAGTTCCCCTTTATATCCCTGGAGTACAAGGACATTCCGTAGTCTTTGCCTCTTTTTTTACCTTATGTGTTTCTTTCTGATGTATAATTTATTTTTGAATGTAGGAACGTCAGTATTTGTGTCTGTGGAAATCATGAGGAGTCACAAAAGTCTGTAAGATCTTCTATTGTCTTTGTACATATGTTCATTTCATTTGTCTTTTGTACTTGTCAAGCAAATTGTTTTACTTGTCATTGTTCAACGTATCTTACTCTGACTCAAGTATAGGAGGATAATTCTATTGCAATGTAGAATGAAGTCACGTATGAAATAAGATACGAAGTTTTCAACGTTGTGAACATATTTTGTGAAGTCGATATCGAGATAAATAATCGTCAATTTACCAGTATGTTCGCACCAACAAGTTTAATTTCTTCACAACACTTTTGTGAGCGTCGATGTCATCAGTTCAGATTTGTTATGGCAGTCTCTTCAGTATCTGGAATTAAAAAATCTATATTAATAATTAATTTCTAATTAATTTAATATTAAGTCTAAGATATACATTTTTTAATGTTAATATTTCATTTAAAAAACAGAAAACATGATTTTTAAGTTTATTGAAAAAAATAATTTTAAGTCATTGAAAATTTGAATATACTTATGACATAACTGAATCTATGTCATCTGTACAGGCCAAAATGTAATAGCAAGTAGGTGTGAAAAAAAGTCTCGCAGGAATGCGTAAACTAAGAGAATTCCTCAATAGTAGAATTTATGGTATAATTTTGCTGGTTCATGACATATATGCATATATATATATATATACATCCATAGTAATTCTGCCCGAAGGCAGGTCCTTCACTGCAATCATAGTATTTTCATGCTATGTTTGCAGCTTTACTAGGGAATTGTAGGTGTGGTAGCTTCCCGTTGCTTTCCATGCCGGTGAAGGATGATGATGATGATGATAATAAGGATGATGACGACGATGATGGCCATATGATTTCGGGGACCGTTTGGGCCTTTCATTTTCCTGACATTTGTCCTACAGGTGAGAAAAAATCCCGATAAAATCCTCACCCAGAAAAACTGCCCCGACCGGGGATCGACCCGGGCCCGCTGCGTGACAAGGCAGCACGCTACCTCGAGACCACAGCGGTGGACTTAGATATATATATATATATATATTATATATATGTATATATGTGTGTGTGTGTTATTTTGTTAGACAAGAGATACTATATTTATAATGCCAACTTATTTTAAAGGGTCGACCGCAGTGAAAATATAGAGCAATTTTCAATTTCGGTTTTCAGGTAAATTCCCCTTCTAATGGTCGGATTTCGCTTATTTTTTTAGAATACTTTCGTTTTGTTTCAATAGCATATAAAGGGCGTTGAAAAACGATACAACTACCACATTTATCTAAACTGTAGGGAAAGAAATGATATAATGATTTGGTAACAACTTACGCTAGGTTGTATGGATGCTTATAATGTGTGCATAACAATATTATATAAGTAAAGACCCTTCCTACTCTCTGATAATACAAGCACAGGACCAATTGCCCCTTGCAAATTGATACAACCAGTTGTTGCGTAATGATACAAACACCAACTCCATGTAAACAAACACAAGTCATTTTTCTCTTACTCCTTGTTCCTGCCAGTGTTTTCTAAAAAAAACTTACGTACTAGACTTTAAGTAAATGGGGCGAAATCGAGGACTGCCAGATGTGGAGAAAGGTTAAATACTCGTTTGTAATGACTATTTAACTCATGCCCCAAATGGCAGTCAATAACCAATCTTATTTCAATGAATTTTGATTTACTACCAATCACAGTCGTCTTTCATCTCGATTTTATCACTTTCATTTTATCGCTTTCATTCTATCGAGTGACTCATAGATTGTATATATAGTGCACGAATGTAACCAGATTCTGCTTGCGAGATATAATAGAAACACATTCGTAGCAATTGATTATACCATTAAAAAAATAAACCACTCTTTGCACTTTCTTAAACGTATTATTTCCCAAAAATTAACATTGCAGAAAAATATAATTGACCTATTTACATCATAGGACATGAGAAATTAATTAATAACCTGTAATGCTGTATGTCTTTTTTTCTCTACTAGAGTGCATTCTTACAATATTGCGAATATATTTGGCAATAAATATGATCTGGTTGCAGTGATGAACAAATGAAACATAACGTTTCTCATTTGTTTTCAAATATCGCGGTTTACATTAATTATAAAAATATTTTAAAATAACTATATTTAAATAATGATTTATGAGTAAACAACTTAATTTTATTCGTTAACAGTCCTTACAAATGCCACTCTTGATTTCCAAATTATTTAGATAAATTGGAAATCACTCGTAGCATTGCATATGGCAAATTATCATCATCTAGTAAAATAGAACGGTGGATTGACAGATCCCCGTGGGTGGAAGACCATGTAAAATTACACTTCACGGGATATTTATTGTAATGAAATTTGGCACACTATCAAATTGGACAAAAGAAAGAAAAAAGGTATTTGTTGAAATCAGACACATTCTAAATACGCCCCTCTGAATATGGACCATTATAAATACATAACATAATATTTCATTTGCCCATTTTCTGTAATATCAGTGGATCCATTGAATTATAATTAGGCTTTGGAATTCCTGCATCGATTAACACTAGGTGCAGTACACACAAAGTATAGATTGTTTATATACAGCTGGAAAGGCACTGCACGTGTATCGCGTCAAATGTCGCTTTTGAAGGCCACTTAGTGGAATGAAGTACAGAAAGTAGCTGTGCATGGATGATCTAATTTATTTTTGTATTATAAACGCAGTACATGTTGTTTCTATTTCCAACAGAATAGATAAAATATCTATAAACACAGTGCATTTTATTTCGGTTTAAAACATAATGTATAAAAGGTTTATAAAACGAAACTTTTTTCAGAACCAAGCTCGGCATATAACAATCGATTGAAACATAAGAATTCCTTAAACACAAAGTTAAACAATTAGGAGCGAAAATTAAAAATCGTCGGAATAATTGTAGAATTTTTGCAACCAAATTTGGTATATGCTATTGAAGATAGAGAAAGGTATTCTCCGAAAATCAGCGAAATTGGACATTATTAATTATTGATTAATATTAACCTTGATTTTAGGGACGTAGATCACTTTGGCTAGACCAGTGTTGACCTATGGTAATGAAGCATGGACACTAAAAAGACAACATTGAGAGCAGAATAACTGCTTGTGAAATGATATTCATGTGCAGAACAGCGGGTTACACCAGATGGGATCGGAAAAGGAACACCGATATCGTAAAATAATTTAAGACTACGCCAATTTTGAAATATATTAAACAGTACCAACTAAATTGGAAACACCATCTTGAAAGAATGAGTTCAAATCGGATCCCCAACCAAGAGGACGAAGATCTGTGGGCCGTCCTATGAAACGCTGAAGGGAAAATTTTCTATAGGAACGTAACAGGCCTTGGCCTAATACTTGGAAGAAAGAAGAAGAAGAACAAAGATTATACAAGTGATGATTGGAAAATATTAGTTATGGATAGGGATGTATCGAGAATTTATCCTTGCGACCATGAAACCAAGAGTTTGATAGTACCAGTGAGTTAGATAATTAGTGAATAAGTTAAATGGTACTGGTATTATTAAGGTACCGGCAAATAGTGTGATAAATATGGTGTGGTTGATGTATAGGATCCAGAGATTGGTGCTCATGAAGTTAGTAGAATAATACAATCCTTGGAGTAGAGCATAATAAATAAAACAGAAGTATATTAGTCAAGAATTTGAATCTTAAAAGGAAATATTAGATCAGTAACTTTCCTCACAGGAGGTTTATACAGGGTGTTGCAAAAACACGAACAACGGAGGTGAGGTAGTATATTGAGATAAGTTGACAATTTCTAATAAGGTACCAATGTCCGGAAATGATGCGTTTTCACACTACGACTAGTTAACTATGTCTCAAGATCAGTGTTAGTTCGAAGGATTTGAAGACCCATTACTTGACAACACATCACAGATATGGAACCTATGATACATGGCTTCGCAACGGAATATGGCTACAATCTGACGGAGCTCCAGCACACTTCCATGCCAATGTGAGGAGACATTTGGATACCACGTATTCAGGTCGATGGATTGGCAGAGGGGACAGTCTCATGGCCTCCGAGATAACCTGATCTTAACCCTCTCGACTACTTTTTGTGGGGCGACATGAAACAATCTGTTTATCAGACTCCAGTAGAGTCACGTATGGATCTTACAGCCCAAATTCACGCTGCTACAGAAATAATTCAAACGAGGTCAGGTGTATTTGAATGTGTGCGCCAGTCACTACACCGCCGATGTACACTCTGCAATGAGATGGGAGGTGGATATTTTGAAAACTTGATGCGACTGTGAGAGTACTGTCAAGTATTGAGTCTTGAAATCCAACTAACAGAACTCTTGAGAAGTTAGCTACTCATAGTGTGAAAACGCATCATTTCCGGACATTGGTAGCTTATTAAAAATTATAAACATATCTCAATATACCACCTCACCTCCGTTGTCAGTGTTTTTTTTTGCAACATCTCCTTATCATTAAGACGTCTCCCCCCTCCCCAAGCTCTGTCCATATAGGGTAATACGTCTCTATGACTTCATGTGGAGTCTAGATTCATCATACAGAGTTTTATTTATTATCCATCTTATTTCTTAGGAAGATTTAAATCTAATGACGTCTCGTCTGAACGAGTTTCTTAACAGTTTTAACTCGATAGATTTTTCTTAAGGAGTAGCTTACTTTTGATCTTCCGGTATCTTGTAAGCTCATGTTTTCCTTAACAGAGATTTAGGCGCTCTCCCCCTACAGGGAAGAATTTGAACCATACTAATTTAGTTACACTTGTTTTCGTATATATGTCATTTGAGTGGTCCGTGGTCAGCGTTCCGCCTCATACTGACATCTAGGAAACCAAGGTAGTACTAGGACGGGAAAATTCGGTACATTTTGCTTAGGAATCTTTTACGAGCCTGAAAATCTTCAGACTCGGGACCCACAGCTTAAAGTCCCTCCTGGAGGACTTGCTCTTGGATTTTTCCATCCTAAAAAATCCATCGACCCCGGCCGCGACCCTCTGGACCAGAGGCAAGGAGCATAACCTCTAGTCCACCGCGGCCGACTTTTGATTGGTATTTAATATGACGTAATATTACAATAACACTTCTCCCGAAGGATCAAGATCGCGCGGATATAAGCTCTCCATACATCACTATCCTGAGCTAATGATTTCCAATCATCTCCTGTATAATTTATCTCCCTCAAATTATTGTTAATGTTATTCGCCCACCTCATTCTTGGCCTACCTACCGGATGTTTTCCCTCCGGTTTTCCTACTAGGAGTTTCCATGCACCTCTCTCATTCCCCTTTCGTGCCACATGTCCTGCCCCTCCCAGTCTATGAGAGCTAACTGTTTTATTATATCTGGTTTCCCGTGGATTATGAAGCTCATTGTTATGTAGTCCTCTCCATTCACTTGTCGGTTCCCTTCTCTTAAGAACTTTGTAATCACTCATCAAATACTTGCAATCTCTTCTCCACCCTTGAAGTAAGAGTCCAAGTTACGCATCCATATAATATAACTGAAAGAACAAACGTTTTATTATTTTTTTATTTAACTTTTTTTAGTGAATTTGGGATGACAAGAGTCCTTGTAATACGTAATAGCATATGTTTCCAGAATTGAGTTTATATTTAATTCCTTTCTGCACTTCATTTCTGATTTTTAATTATTGTTGCTAGAGTTTTGAATTCAGCTATTTCTTCAAAGTTTTCCATATTTGAGATTAAATTTCCATTTCCATTATACAATGTATTTCCATGTGTGACTACCGTATATATTTACTGGTGGTTTTATTAGTAAGCCTATCTACTTCCGATGAAAAAAATATTTATGTAACTCCCGAAGGATCAAGGCCACTCTGATATAAGCCATCCGTACATATCTGATTTCCAATCATCTCCTGTATAATCTATCTCCCTCAAATCATGGTTATTATTATTCTTCCATCTTATTCTTGGCCCACCTACTGGGTTCTTCTCACTGATTTTACTAGAGTTTCCATGTCCCTTTTTCATCCCCCATTCACGCCACATGCCCTGCCCATCCCATTCTAAGAGAGTTAACTGTTCTTATTAAGGGTCGGTTTCACGAACAGAGGTAACTGTATTACGCTAGTTTATGCTATGCATTATACACGGGGAAACTGGCGTTATACAGTTACCTCTGTTGGTGAAACCGGCCCTAAATCTGGTTTCATCAACCTCATTCTTTCGTAGTCTTCTCCGTTCACTTGTCGGTTCGCTTCTCTTTGTTTCAAATATTTTCTTAACAATTTTATCATCATATATATATATATATATATATATATATATCTACTAGATCACAAAAAAAATGAAGACATCTTAGAAGAATTACACATGGAATCCTTAGAAAACAAAATTTCTGATTATAAGTCAAGATGGATACAACATGTTCATCGAATGGAAGATCACAGAATACCCAAACAAATGTTAAGATATCAACCTGCAGGAAGAAGAAGACCAGGACGTCCACTCAAAAGACTTCTGGATGGTGTTTCTCTTGAGGCCGAAACAGGTCAACAAATGGCCTAAATTCGTGAATGTACTATGATGATGATGATGATATATATATATATATATATATATATATGATTGTAGATTGATAGATCATCGGTTGATTAATATCTTTGACATCGTCCGATTCCCAATAGCCAATTTTGTCGGTCCATCCAATCTCCTGGTTGTAGATGTTTTTCCTTCATGTATAAATATATTCCTTGAATCCAGGAGGTTATAGGTCTTCCTCTTCCTCGTCTTCCCTCAGTTTCCATTCCAAAACAGATTTTGGTAGCCGATCCTGTAAAAGGGAAGATGCTAAGAGGGAGGAAAGCTTCTAATTGCTTTAAATTCTAAGACTTAGAGGAACCGATCTGCACATCTTCCTAGTGTCCAATCCCACCTTCACGTGGTGCAGCTGTTAGTAACCATATAACTTATGTGGTGAACGGACGGGATGGACTTCTCGCCAATTGCACTGGTCAATATGGTGAGATATTGACCGATATGGTATTAATTCCATTTTCATACCATATATATTTTTTATCTTTCCTATTAAGTCTCTCTGGACTGGACACTTGTTTTCCGACTCCGATGGTATTAGAGCATTCGAGGCCGAGGGGATCATTTCATCTTATCTTTTCTGTCAAATTCTTCTTAAAGGGCACCTGACAAAAATCCCTGATCCTCCAGGTTGTGGGTTGATGAGGTAGGCCAGCTCCCTCCGATCAGAAAAAAATGCTATGCTAAAAAATCTAATTGAGATATATATATATATATGATTTAATTTTTAAAAAATAATATATATTCCGTAACATAAATTCGACCTTGCTGAGAAATTAACTTCAGTAAATGCAATTCCTGCCTGACAGACTTTTTTAATACAGTAATCCCTGAATGAGCAAAATAGGCTATATTATTCAGTAAATAGATACATTTTTAGATCTGTACATACTTCAGTGAGTTGAAGATTGTGGTGCGTAAGCGCTGTAGGCCATTTGATGAGCTGCAGCCTGTAGGTCAGCACTCCTACCCCAACCAGAACTGTATGAATCTCCAGCACCGTGGTGATCGCCGGTATGGACGGTAGAGTGAGACTGATGAGGGTGGGCAACCACTTCGTAAGTCACGTGTTTCTGATGATTGAACAGGCTCTTCAGCCCCACTATAGCGGCCAGTACTAAAGCGATTTTGCTCACTATAAGAGCTTTGCCCACTAGAAGGGCAATTGCTTTGAATCCCAAGATTGCAACACCTACTGCTTTGAGCGCTGCCAATGCGACGATAGCAAGACCACCCTCTGTTCTTTCTCCTTCCTGTAAATATATGGGATAACGCCATTAGAATTTGACACAAATTTATAGTCTTACAAGTTTTTCTTTGGTTGTATATAACTGTGCTTGTTCTATGAAGTTCTGCTAGTGTCTAATTTCACATTGTCTTATGTTATTGATAACTAGCTAATACCCGGCGTGCGCTGCTACGCCTAAATAAATTAAATATGTTTTTTTATGTTTAGTTGAATAAGTAAAGAGAAAAATAATTATAAAATTGTCATATTTTTTAGATACCGCTTACTGAATAAGTTACGTTGCCCGGGAATCTACTTATCCCGATCATCTTGGCATGAATAAGCTGAAAGAGAATAATGGTTAGTGTAAAGATAGACATATGTTTTTTGTAGAATTTTTTTTAGATATTCAATCCTATGTACGTGCATTGATCTGGTGTATTTTTTATGGTTTAGGCAGCATAAGCTATTTAAGGGTTCAAAAAGCAACTTTTTTTATTTTTGCACCAATGCTTTTTTTAGCTCCGGCCATATAGTACATGCGTTAATGTATTATTAGTATACGTTAATTGTATTATATACTCACAAACGTTCATTTATATATATAAAGATTTTACTGTCGTACGGCATATCGTTCTGAAAATATTTCAAATAAACGATAAAGTGATTCTACTATAAGGGGAAAGCACTCCATACTGTATGTAGTTGATTACAACATTACGCTACAAGCTGGGTTCGATTTCCGTCGAGATTAAGATTTTTTTCTAAAGCTTCTAGGGCATCATAGAGGTGGAATCGACTCAACCTCTAATGTTTGGCGTACATTACATCCCGATTATTTAGGAACTTGGAAACGTTTACTTCATATTAACCCAAGAGTCTTATAAGTCCTATAGTGAATTTAAATAAGTCATATCTAGGGCTTAGGAGTCCCTTCGTGTAGTAGATGTAAGCCTGGATGTCAGTGGCCGCCTTTACCCCAAGAAGATGCGCTTGGTACTATTATTTTTTTTCTAGAGACTGAGTTAACTTCGAGTTAATATTACCGCCAGGATGTTTAGGCCAATTTAAAAATTCCTGATCACATCAGAATTGAGTTTTTGATCTTCTGGCGGGTAGCGTATTCCCTTAACCAACTGCGCTATGCCATGTCCTGTATAGTATTATTACATATTTTTAAATATGTTCATTAAAATAATAGAGATATAAAATATATATGGATCATTCTACGAAATTTTAAAACATTCATAAATCCTAAATTGCATTTTTAAGTAGTTCCTGCTTATTATTTCATCTCTTCTAATTAATGCATAGAGATGAGTGCTTATAGATTAAATTTGACATTCCAGTGTGAATGTCATTTATCTTGGATTGATATAATAGACTTGTACAGTGCGATCAGTATAGCATTAGACAGCAGACGTGGGGTTTGTGCTGTGCGGTGATGAAGGCTTACACGTGCAGACACGGGACTTGAAATGTGTGCAAACTCAGTAGTATGCAAAGCACATCCCACACATTCACGATCGCAGTCAGATTGTATGCTTCGAGTGGATAAGGTTCTGGCTCGCTTTTCCTTGTGTACTGAATGGTGTGTGTATAAGTTATTTCAATTTTAAAAATGTTATCTTATAAAACAGGCGTGTATTAGTATAAACTGAATGACGTGTGTGTAAGTGTAAACTGTATAATGGCTAATAATTGTTCTACTGAACAACGTGTATTTATTTATGATCAATATTTGTTAACTCAGTCTGCCAGCCAAGTACGAAGACGTTTTGAAACACGATTCCCTGGTGTAAAAATTCCGTTACGTTCAACAGTCCATAATCTGTACAACAAATTTTATAAAGAGGTGTCAAAAATATATGGACATCGAAAGGCGAACAGTTCCAGCACCTGCTTCAAAAAAGTTGGTAAATACGATAATTTGTAAAATAGTTACGAAAATGTGTGTGGTTGTATCACCGCGATCCTACGCTGTCCGTTCCCCGCCGCGAGCGTCTCAGCAGTGTATAGTGAAATTCCCGCGCCTGCTGTCCAGTGCTATACTGATCGCACTGTATATGGTGTATACAAACAATCAGGTCGGGATGATAAACTGATCATGTTTCATGATCGAACATGGTTTCGCCGCTGTTGGGTGTCAAAGTTACGCCGAATTGTTCTTGACGTCCTGCTATATATTAATAAAACCTTAACATCAGGGTAAGGTGAATTGATGAACTGCGCCTTAACTTTCTTGCACATATTCTATGGCAAATGACATTCCTCCAAAGTCCGTTGTTCACGTCTTAATTGGATAGTCCGTGTTGTGTACTAGTGGAGTAGAGACATTGACAATATTGGGACATACCGCAGACAAGTATCAAAATGTTGTACCCTTTTGTAATTTATTGCACTGTGCAATGCTCTTTTTTTACTTCTCAATGAAATGCGTAATTCAAGCCAGTTGCCATATCTGGACAGTTCGCAAGCTTCAACGTCCCACAACGCCTAAACCATGAGTTCCAGACCTAGGTTCCCCCCTTGAAAAATAATCAGTTTACCTTCCCTCGCAACATATTCTGCTGGTACCACAATTTATAAATATTCCTATGGTTAGCGTATTCATTCATTCATTCATAGTGTTCTGCTAGCAGGTCTTTCACTGCAAACTCAGCATTCTCCACTCTTTCCTTAACTCAGCTTTCCTTTTTGTATCTGCATACAAACCATTTATTTTAATATTGTCTATCATCCGATGTCTTTTTCTGCCTCTAACTTTCTATCCGTTGACCATTCCTTCTAGAGCATCCTTCAGCAGGCAATTTCTTCTTAGCCAGTGGCCAATCCAATTTATTTTCCTCTTCTTTATGAGTTCCAGCATTGTTCTTGTTTCACCCACTCTGTCTAGTATATCTTTATTTCCTACTTTGTCTGTCCATTTTATACGTTCCATTCTTCTCCATATCCACATCTCAAAAGCTTCCAGTCGCTTTCCCTCATTTCGTCGTAATGTCCAAGTCTCTGCACCAAGTCTCTACACTCCACACAAAGCACTTCACTAGCCTCTTCCTTAATTCCTTTGCCATACGTCCGCAGAAAATGCTTCTCTTCTTGTTGAAAGCTTCTTTTGTCATTGCTATCCTCTGCTTTACTTCTTGACCGGAGTTCATGTTACTACCGATAGTACAACCCAAGTATTTGAAGCTCTCCACTTGCTCAGTATAGTGTATTAGTTTATAAAATATAAAGCTGATCCATGACTTTCAATTGCATTCATAAATCAGATAAAAGGAAAATAGAAGTAGATGAAATGAAATTCTTACCTTCAGTAGCAGGTTGTAAATTGTTAGATAAGAAATGTAATGAAGAAATAAGAACTGAATTGAACATCTACAGTGTTATAGATAAAATTAAACATTTAAGATCTAACCGACTCCAACATATAGAAAGAATGACACCTAATAGAATCATACAAATGTTTCTTCACTACCAACCCAAAAGAAGAAGAAATGTTGGGCATCCCATAACTAGATGGAGAGATACGGTCTCTTGATGTGGAAACAGGTCTAAGGCCTAAATCTATGACATTGAAGAAGAAAATAAGTTCTATTTTTAAACCCAAATAAATATAAATATAAAATAAATAAATATTAACTTCCAATAAAAAATAATGAATGTACATCACATCCAAGAAAAAAAGAACAAAATAATTTCTATAAAAGGATTCTTGCATTTCAGTTAAAACAATTAATGTAAATCGCCCTCTTCTACATCAGTATCTTTTTAATCCATTAACTTTAAATTCGTTGATTGTAGAAGGGGATTTAAGCTCGTAAGAAGTATGTTTAAAACCGTTAATAAAAATTTCGGAAAGTTGAAACATCTTATTAAATACTGATTTGATAATATAATGCAAATATGATAAAGTATAATAGATACTAAGTATTTATCAATAATGATAAAGTGATTATGAACACGTGTATTTTTTTTTAGTCAACACTAGCTAATACCCGGCGTGCGCTGCTACGCCTAAATAAATGAAACTTAATGTGCTTTTATGTTTAATTGAGTAAGTAGAAGAAAAAATAATTATAAATTTATATTTTTTAGATACCCCGTGCTGATTACTCGGCGTTGCCCGGGAATCTACTTATCCCGATTTTCTTGACATAAATGAACTAAAATACGAAAATTAATGTGCTTTATGTTTAGTTAAATAAGTGATGGGAAAAATTATATCGTAATTATTTTTAGATACCCCGTGCTGTTTACCCTGCATTGTCCAAGAATTTACTCATCCCGATCTTCTTGGCATAAATGAGCTGAAAGACAAAAACTTAATGTACTTCTTATGATTAGTAGTAAAATGAAAAATAATTATAAATGTATATCGTAATTATTATAAGATTCCCCGTGCTGATTGCCCGGTCTTCTTGGCACAAATGAGCTAAAAGACAAAATTAGTTATTGTGAGTTATCCGTAAACGAGTACCCGCCATGTGCTGCTAAGCTTTCACAGGAATCTACGTACTTGTCTCGATCTTCTTGGCATCAACGAAAGATAAAAATTGTTATTGTGAGTTATCTGTAAGATATAAACATATGCTGTCGCGGACTTTTCTGTAGAGCTTTTTGAGATATTCAATTCTATGTATTTGTTATGGATTAGGCAGCGTAAGCCATTTAAGCGTCCAAAGAGCTACTCTTTTTTAAGTTTTCCACTACAAAGGGCGATTTTTAAGGGTGTAGGAGTTGAGTATTACAACTCTCTTACAGCCTATGTTCATCCCGGAAATCTTCTGAACATTTTGCAAAAAGCCCCATCATAATGGGATCAACGGTATGGCCGCGCATGAAGTACGAACTAACAAACAAATAAACATTCATTTTTATATATTAGATTAAATGCAATATATGTTCAACATCGTGTTGAGACTGATCATTAATGTCTCCATAAATGTTATGCTTTACTGATACACTGAAATATTTTGTATAGCAAACTAGGGCATTACTTGGTCATTGAAGTGGAAAGATGTCTTACCACAGTGCGTTACTATGATATTCGACCCAATATCTAGTTAAGCAATGAAGCATTAAATGTTCTAAAAATTATTTGATAACAAATAATATGTACGTATATGCGTAAAACCGGATTTTACAAAGAGTTGGATCGCCTTACGGTTTTTCGATTCGAATAACTTCTGTCTCCCAGATTTTTCTTCTTGTTCTGTTTGTGATGTCTTTCCTCATCACACAACTCGTTAATCATTGTCTTTTACAGTATCTCTTGCCAGAACATGGAATTCTCTTATACCATATATCAGTGTCTATCGAACTATGTGTTTATCCCTAAAGTAATTCAGTCTTTTAATTAAAATAATTGGATCAATTAATAATAAATTAATGTTATATATTTCAAAAACAAAATTAAGAATTTTTAAATAATGAACGAAAACTCCTCGTTAGTAGTATTATTTTAACAATTAATATGTTATTATAATTGTATTAAGATTTATCACTGTTCTAGGCTGACGTCTTATACAGGGTGTAACATAACTCAACGGCAAATTTTCAGGAATGAGTTCCCCATGGAGAGAATAAAAAAAGTGTATCACAACAAGGGTCTGGAAATTGATAATTACAGAGTTATTCGAACTTTTATGAATGTTAGGTTATTAAGGTTTACAGTAGTTATTGGCAGTCTGTTTTCTGTTGATTTTAGGCTGCTGTGATGTACCCAAATGAAGAATATGCCTGTATACATTTCATCTATGGTTTGGCGGATGTAATGCTTTGAGGGCGCGTCGTTTGTATCAGGAACGATACCCAACGCAGCGATTGCCAGATGGTAAGACTTTTGAAGGAATCCATCGCCGCTTATACAAATACGGGAGTTTTGCAAGCCCACCAAGGACCGGGGAAGGCCAATAGTTGTAAGGCCTGAAGAGGAGGAGGCTGTTTTCAACAATGATAGACGAAAATCCTGGAATAAGCACAAGGCGCTTAGAACTGCAGATCAATTTGTCGCACATGTCGATATGGAGACTACTAAGGGTACAACAATTGTATTCATATCATATACGGCGTGTACAAGCCTTGCATCCTGCGGATTATCCTGCACGGGTAATGTTCTGCCAGTGGTTCCTCCAACAATGCGGTGTGAATCCTAACTTTGGAGCTGTCGTGTTGTTCACGGATGAGACAACATTCACAAGGGATGGGAACCAGAATTTGCACAACCAGCACATGTGGGCAGACACGAATCCCAATGCAACAATCCCAACACATGACGAACAGAGATTCTCAATTAACATCTGGACAGGCTTTGTTGGTGATAGTTTGTTAGGACTCTACATTCTTCCGAACAGGCTCAATGGACATGAATACACACGTTTCTTGTGCAATCAATTACCACGTTACTTGGAAGACATGCCACTAGCATCCCGACGGCTGATGTTCTTCATGCACGATGGTGCTTCTGCACATTTCAGTCTGTCTGCTCGCAAGTACCATAATCGAACACTTGGTCTCCGCTGGATTGGTAGAGGAGGACCAATTTCTTGGCCACCATGATCTCCCGATTTAAACCCCTTGGATTTTTATCTTTGGGGACACCTCAAGTCTTTGGTGTATTCAAGCCCTGTGGATGATGTAATAACTCTCCGTGCACGCATTGTGGCAGCCTGTCAGACAGTATGCTCTGCACCAGACATGTTTTATCGTGTTGGAGACCCAAGCGAAGAAGAGCAGCTGCCTGTATTGAGGCACAAGGAGGTCACTTTGAACATTTCATCTGACAAACCCAGAGCGCTCCAACAAGTCCCTTGCATTTTTGTCGTCATGTACTAACATTCATAAAAGTTCGCATAACTCTGCAATTATCAATTTCCGGACCCATTTTGTGATACCTTTTTTATTCTCTCCATATGGGGAACTCATTCCTGAAATGTTACCGTTTAGTTACGTTACATCCTGTATATCCATCCATCCATAGTAATTCTGCCCGAGGGCAGGTCTTTTACTGCAATCATATCATTTTTATGCTATGCTTTGAAGCTTTACTAGCGGTTTTTAGGTGTGGTAGCCTCCCGTTGCTTTCCACATCGGTGAAGAATGATGATGATAAGGATGATAATGATGGCCGGATAATTTTCGGGGGCCTTTGGGCCCTAAGCTACCTGACATTTGTCTTATAGGTGAGGAAAAACTCTGAACAAAACCCTCACCCAGGAGCCTGTCCTGAACGGGAATCAAACCCGGGCCCGCTGCGTGACAAGGCAGCACGCTACCTCGAGACCACAGCGGTGGACGTCTTATATATAATTAAAATAAATAAATAAATTATATTTTATTATTTTCCTTGTATTTTTCATGTATAACAGATTTGGCCGTTCTTAAAAAATTCTGTATATTTGATTTTTAATTTAAATTTTCATTTTAATTATTATTCTGTATTATTGAATCTTACTCTTATATTTGTTCAGTTTTGGAAAAATCGTTTAGTATCTTTTCAAAATGTCTACTTTATAGTACGTATACTTCAATTACAATTTGAATTTTTTTTAATGTATTTCATCAATTTAAAAAATTATTTGTCTGTATCACTTTGTCCTCGAGGCAATCCTCTATTGAGGAAAGTTGTATATATTAAAAATAGTATTGTGATTGTTGCATTTTAACGTAACATTTGTTTTTGCGCGATAGTGCGTTTTGTGGTATTTCCAGCAATGGCGACCGTGATAGAAAGTTCGACTTCCTACATTTCGGGATTGTCAACCTAAATAACTATACTGTAATAAAATAACTATACTGTAATATTACATATTACAAACACGCGTGTGGGAAGTAAAACGACTGCACTCTATTTACACTACATACTATGCATATACAAAAAATATCCAAAAGGTAGTGTTAATATACATTATATGAAACAAAACACTAATATACTATTGTTCTGGTGAGTGGAAGCGAAGATCACATCATGTCCTTAACTCCACCAGACTAAATATATAAATAAACATTAAATTATTTTGTGTATTTTAACCTTTTCGTTTATAAAACACAATTCATTAGTTGTTCAAGGCATCTTCCTTCCTCCATTTGATAGACAATTTATACTATATGGCTATTTGCTCATACGCCTATGTATTTTATTAGAACGTGCTTTTTATTTAACCCCTCATTTTTCATTCTTAATTCCCATAATAACTATCTACTTATGAATTACCTATTTATTTCTTCCGATTGAGGGTCTTCCACTTTTCAGCGGTTGCCCTTTTACCAGCCGGCTGCTGGCCCTTCACATCCACATGTGTCAATCACAGAGGTAGATGATCAACAGCCAGTGTAGGGGTGACATGTGGTTAGCATGTCGAGTCCCCCAGCCGTTATAGCTGGTTCCTCAACCTGGAACCGCTACTTATTGTAGCTACCCAATTGCCTCACGATGCTGGGTGGGCACCGGTCCCATACTGGCCGAAATACCATGAGAAAATTTCTTCCCCCATGGAGACTCGAACCAGCGCAAGTCCCGTAGCTCTGCGCCAAGGCTTCCTACCTTAACCGCTCGGCTACGGCGCGGGACATTTATTTCTTAATAATATAATTTCTCAGGTACCGGTAATTGAATTTCTTTCTTAACATTATTTTGTATTTTTGTCCATGCTATATTCTTTAGTTCTAAAATTCTTGCTATTTTGTATAACAGTGACTTCTGCAATCCCAAATTATCTCACAAAACGTTAAACTAATAGTCCTACTACATTAAACGTTGGTTTATCTTCATATATAAAAATTACGTATCACGTTGTTTGTTCGCGATGGAATCCTAAACTACTGAACCGATTTTAATAAAATTTTGCACACTGTGTGCTGTTTGATCCAACTTGAGACTTACGGTTGTTTATAACTAAATTTATAGTCGCTTTATTTTTATTGCAAATTATTTGTTTATTATTTAACAAAGAGTTATAATTATCTGTGAGTTCCATACGATTTTAACAGATGACGGTGTAAGGTAATTGGTTTATGATTTAACCAGGTGGCTGTGCTTTTTGTTGCAACCGCGAATTTCAATTGAATTACAAATATTGATTATTTCATAATTTAAGTGTGTTCAGTGTTTATTTTATTTTCAATATATTCATGATAATACTATTAATTTCGTGTGTATTAGTTTTTTAAGTAAACTGGCTGAAAGACAGCAACTTAATTTAAATTTAACTGGACCGAGAAGGGACATTGAACAATATCGCGAATCAGTTCTAGAGACCATGAATGATAAGATATCAAGCGAATTTCCGCAAATTAGTATAGGCCTATGTGACATAAACCTTACATTTAAGAAGAATGTCAATTTAAAAACATATGAAGGTCCTAAGGAACGGAATAACAGAACTGTAAGTAAGTCTGTTAGTTATAATAATATGCCTAATATTACAGAAACAATATCCATGCCTCAATTAAATGAAAAACAAGATGACTATAATATATCACAAGATGGTATTACTATACAGAGACTTCTTGATGATGATTAGAATCCAAACTGCCAACAAGTTCGTAGAAAAAAACTAAATTATAATGAAATCAGCAAGCCTCCTCAAAATATTCCATCAATAAATGTATATAATACTTATGATACACTTATGGAAGATACTCAGAATGCGGACAACATAAATTCATCTCAATCAACAAAACCACTTCCACATAAACCACCACCCGTATTTATACCAGGTGTAGTTAACGTACCAGAACTAAAAAATTGTGTAAAACAAAAACTGTCTGATTTAGATTTCTCACTTAGTTTACTACAACATAATTTAAGGTATAGCATAGCCACAGCAACGCGTGGCCGGGACTTCTATATATATATATATATATATATATATATATATATATGAAACAAAGTCGGATTAGTTACACTATTTATAACTCAAGAACGGCTGGACCGATTTTTATGATCTTTGATTTGTTGGATTTGTTTCCGCCCCGAATAGCAGATAACTATTAAAATATCGGAAAAATTAACGTAAAAATATTTAAAGGCGATACGAAGTTCGCCGGGCCAGCTAGTTTCAATTATAAGGATGCGAATCATTGTCTCGTACTTTAAGAGGAGAAACGATTACAGTGTTTAAGAGTAAAGGCTTAGGAAATTTGTTGGAGCAAATAAAAGAAGTCAGGTGAATGGAGCGGACTATTTAACAGTGGACTCCATGATCTTTCTGGTTAATCAGATGTAATAAGAACAGTTAAGTATCGTAGATTGGGAAGGACAGGTTATGTGGCACAATTAGAGAATACAAGAGGCATACGGAACGTTCTTGTAGGAAACCAGAGTGACTTCGAACGACCAATAGATAGGGCAAAATGAGGTAAGAGAATTAAATTAACCACGATCTGAGAGAAATGAATTATACAGAAAATTATTGGAAAATATTAGATAAGGATAAGAATGTATGGAGAGCAAATGTCCGCGCGGATATGAACCTCCGGGTTATACAGAGTGATTCAGAAATATGGCTATACGTTTGATCGCATTTTGTGACGAAAATATTATTATTAAAGGAAATATGATGTTATCATTGCAAAGGGAATCCTTCAAATTACAACAATAGAACAAACAAAACAAATCACTGCTCACATGCAGCTTGGCGGGTACATTTTTGTGGGATCGCGTCGAACGCCTCCACAATTCTCTTCGTTGTTTCTGCATCCGTATCTTCCAGGAGGTTTGATTTTCTGCACCCTTCTCGTTTCCAGCAGTCTTTTCTCCACTTCCCCACAGTCGACGGCTGCAATGCTACGTTAAACTCACGTCTTCCGGCCTCACGATCATTAGCATACGTTATTGCCCATGCAGCAATTGTAATTTTCTGTTGCATTTTCAACGCCATTTTGACTAATGACGTAAGTTCTACTCTGTTTTGTTTTATTCCGTTGTTGTAATTTGAATAATTGCCTTTCCAACGGTAATTTCATATTTCCTGTAATATTAATATTTTCATCACACAACGCGATTAAATGTATAGCCATATTTATGATTCACCCCGTATATTACCAGTGTTCGTCAAACATTCAAAAAACTGTAAGTGCAAAAAAAAAGTGTGGCCGTACGAAGAAGGTTGATTATAAGATTAACTGTAATTTATGTATGGAGTGATTTCAATTATTATTATTATTATTATTATTATTATTATTATTATTATTATTATTATTATTATTAAATTATAATATAATAAAAATATATACTTTAATAACAAATGTAGAATTAAATTGGGCTCAGAACTAACAGAAGAGTTGATAACTACAAAATGGTTATTACAAGGGTGCACATGTTACCAACATTATTTAAAATATAAATCCAGCCATAGTAATTCTGCCCGAGGCAGATATTTCACTGCAATCATAGCATTTTCATGCTATGCTTTGCAGCTTTACTAGGGAATTGTAGGTATGGTAGCTTCCCGTTGCTTTCCACACGGCGAAGGATGATGATGATGATAATGATAAGGAAGATGATAATGAAGAAAAACGTTTGAAATGGTATGGACACCTCATTCTTAGAAGAAGAGAGAATACCAGAGAAGATCCTTAATTGGAAAGCTAATGGAAGAACTGGAAGAGAACGATGGATGGAGTGAAGAGAAGTGTGGAAGCTAGATATTTGAGGGAAGAAGATGCTTTAGATAGGAACCTCTGGCGACAAGTCACTTTGAATTGAAGGACAAACACTGTATTGTGAAATATTCCTAAATAAAAATTGTTATAATAATAATAATAATTATTATTATTATTATTATTACTGTCTACCGCTGTGGTCTCGAGGTAGCGTGCTGCCTTGACACGCAGCGGGCCCGGGTTCGATCCCCGGTCGGGGCAGTTTTTCTGGGTGAGCTTTTTACCGGAGTTTTTCCTCACCTCTAAGACAAATGTCAGGAAAACTTTAAGGCCCAAACGGTCCCCGAAATCATATGGCCATCATCATCATCATCATCCTTATCATTATCATCATCTTCATCATCATCCTTCACCGGTGTGGAAAGCAACGGGAAGCTAACTACACCTACAATTCCCTAGAAAATCTGCAAGAATAGCATGAAAATGCTATGATTGCAGTGAAGGACCTGCCTTCGGGCAGAATTACTATGGATGGATTATTATTATTATTATTATTATTATTATTATTATTATTATTATTATTATTATTATTATTATTATTATTATTATTATTATTATTATTATTATTATTATTATTATTATTATTATTATTATTATTTAAAAAACATATGACAGTTAATTACTTTTTTTTGCATGTTGGATATGCCACATCGATATTAAATCGTTTTTACATATATTTTGAAGGTACATTTTTAGTGAAAAATTGTTCTTCCGGAAAGTTTAGAAATCATATGGATATGGATCCTATAAACATATAATCATATTCTGACAATTTGAATATTTTAAAATAGTTTGACTTTAAGTATATTAAAAACCCGAAACTTCCTGATTGCTACACAATAAACAAACTACAGAGGAGTTAACTGAATGTCGCACAGTAATAATCAACTCAATGTGATAGCCAGGTGGGATGGGCAAAGAAGTAACATAAGAAAACTCGTTCAACAAGTCCCTTAGGCTTGCAATAATTTCTGTTTCAAATTCCACAACTGAAGCCTATAAAAAACTACATGACCAGGTCAGTTGAATTGGGACATATGTAATGTCTCACCATACATCAACGCAAAACTAGTCCTGTGATCTAGTGGTCAACATAACATCTAGATTCCAGATTCTGTTCTCAACTTGGAACTGCGTACTTGACCTCGAAAACAAGAATTGTTTATGGCTTAATACATATTATATTATAAGAGTGACCGTTAAGAATATACAATATTTTTCTGCAAGTGTTTAAGTCGTAATTAGCTGACTAAAGGAAGTCAAATCATCATATTATTTAAAATGAATTAAAACGTGTATGTGGTAATAAAGTATTTACATTTACTCTAAATTGAATATATGTTCAGCTAATAAATGCAATTGTCATATAGGTAAGTTTTCGATAAATAAAATATTTTCACATCTTAGATAAACTGACAAACATGAATCCAGAAGTATTTTACTCCTTTGGGGTTTACCCACTTAGTTTCGAAAGAAAAATGAACACATCAGTATAATACATTATTAAAATATTAAAGTTTATAATGTATAATAATGTATATTACTACTACTACTACTAATATTGCTAATAATAATAATAATAATAATAATAATAATAATAATAATAATAAGCAGTGTATTCTCGTCTTTTGAGACTTTCAGAGCTTAGCTGCAAAAGTAATGGATTCATATCATCATCATCATCATAGTACATTCACGAATTTAGGCCATTTGTTGACCTGTTTCGGCCTCAAGAGAAACACCATCCAGAAGTCTTTTGAGTGGACGTCCTGGTCTTCTTCTTCCTGCAGGTTGATATCTTAACATTTGTTTGGGTATTCTGTGATCTTCCATTCGATGAACATGTTGTATCCATCTTGACTTATAATCAGAAATTTTGTTTTCTAAAGATTCCATGTGTAATTCTTCTAAGATGTCTTCATTTTTTTGTGATCTAGTAGTGTGTATCCTGCAGTCCTCCGAAGATATCTCATTTCAGCAGATCTAAGTCTCTGTATATCCTTCTGTTTCAACGTCCATACTTCGCTACCATACAAAAGAGTTGGAAGAGCCAGTGTTTTATACACTTTCAGTCTTGAATGCTTTTGGACTAACTGTGGCTTGAAGATAGAATTTATTAACCCTAAAATTCTTTAAAATTTAGATTTTTGCATTTACATCCTTTTCTTCTTCATATGAGATATTGCATCCTAGATATGTAAAATTATTCACCTGCTCCAAAATTTTATTGTCCAGTACAATTTTACTTCTGACAGGATCTACACCTTGAAATGCCATAATTTTTGTTTTTTCTGATGATATCTTTAATCCATATTCTTCTGTAATTTTGTTAAGTTCATACAGACCTTTCTGTAGATTATCTTCGGAATTTGCTATTATTATTTGGTCATCTGCATACAATAGGGTGTTTAATTTTCTATTTTCTGATATTCTTATTCCAAATTTATATGTTTTGTTCCAGCAACATATTACTTCATTGATATAAATTGCAAAGAGTGTTGGAGATAGGGGGCAGCCTTGTCTCACACCACGATTTATAATTCCTTCTTCAGAAAATCTGTTATTTAATTTAATCTTCATGGTGTTGTCTTTGTAAATATTTTGTATGTTCTGCCGAAGTAAATTTGGTATACTTCTGTCTTCCAATATATTTAAGAGTTTTGATCTCTTGACTGTGTCGAATGCTTTTTCAAAATCTATGAAAGCAAAATGTGTTTCTAAGTTGAATTCTCTTCTTTTTTCAAGCAATAGTTTAACAGAAAATGCTGAATCAATACAAGATCGTCCTTTTGACATTCCATAAGGAATTTTTCACTCAAACGTTTCAATTTTCCATTTAAAATGTCTGCATAAATTTTGTAGCATGTGTTTAACAAACTGATTCCCCTATAGTTGTCAATTTTTCTCTTGTCTCCTTTCTTGAACAGGGGTATAACAATGCTCGTCTTCCATTCTTGTGGAATATCTGCATTTTTGAATACATTATTAAAGAAGGACAACAGTCTTTCATGGAACTGTTTGCCTGCATATTTGTACAATTCAGAATTCAAGTCATCTGTGCCAGTTGCCTTCCCATTTTTTAATTTATTTAAACTATTGTTCAATTCTTCCAATGATATTATGGAATCTGTGGATTCATATCAACCAATATAATTACACTGGTCGACAAAGTTTTCTTCACAAGAAATCTGATTAGTGAATCTAGTGCATTTTTTCGCACTGAATTCAGATATGTAGCCAGACGTTTTCCATCAGGAACAGTTTTTTGTGACAGCTACTTTTTTAAAATTGATTTAAGCATTCTCTTTGACCTGTCATGGGTTGCAATATGTCCTTAAAATGCACTTTTTGGACTTAGACTTCTTTCCGGGAAATCTTGGGGCTGTCTCTGATGTGCACGTTGAGCGTTTTCATCAGCAAATTTCCACAATGGAAAAGAGGTGCCAAGGCAAGTGGAGTTCTAATATGCTGGCGACAACTGTTGGACCAAGAAGAGAGATGTTCCAGATGCAAAATATGCCCGAAAATCACTATTTACCACTCTCTAGGTAAGTCAGAATGAGTTAGAGTTGGATGGATTTTACTAAAAATTATAAACATGTAAATGAATATCACAGAAAACTCTTGCCTGATATGAAAAAACTGAGATGATATTTAAATTCAGGATGAAAAATACTTCTAAAATCTCATATTTTTATTCTTGTGAAAGAAAAAAGTGAATTTTTGTCGACCATAATGGAAATAGACAGCTAATGACAAAGAGGGAAATTTCGAGGAAGTGGCTGAATTCAAATACCTAGGAACAATAATTACAAACAGGAATGAGATGCACAAAGAAATTATACATAGGCTCAATTCTGGAAATGCGTGCTATTATGCATTGCAGAGACTTTTGATGTCCCAACTCCTTTCAAAAAACTTTAAACTGAAAATATATAAAACTATTATTCTACCAGTTATATTATATGGATGCGAAACATGGACTCTTACTTTAAGGGATGAAAGGAGATTACAAGTATTTGAGAATAAAGTACTTAGGAAAATTTTTGGACCAAAGAGAGATGAACAGACAGTAAATGGAGAAGATATCATAACAATGAACTACATGATTTTTATAGGAAGCCAGATATAATAACAGTTAAGTCTTGTAGAGTGCGATGGGCAGGACATGTTACACGTATGGGGAATGAAAGACTTGCATGGAAGCTTCTTGTAGGAAAGCCAGAGGGAAAACGCCCAGTTGGTAGACCAAGAATGAGGTGGGAGAATAGCATTACCTATGATTTGAGGGAAGTAGATTATACAGGGAATGATTGGAAAGCATTAACTCAGGATAGGGATGTATGGAGAGCTTATGTCCGCGCGGCCATGAACCTACGGGTTCGATAGTGCCAGTCAGTAAGTAAGTGTTATTATAAACGTACATTATACTATGTCGGAGAGGTTATTTGCGCTTGTTCCAAAGAAACGAACCCTAGTTTAATTGCTGCTACATTACTGACCGGGGTTAGTCGCTTGAATAGGCGTGGCTTAGCAGTGTTAACATGACAATTAATTGAGATGTAAAGGGGAAGACGTCGCTGTTTTAATTATCAGGCGGAATAATTTCGGTTGTGACGCGGCTACTTGCTTCCCTGGATGTCAGCCCAATTAAAATTTTAGTTCGCCAGGTGCCATTTGATAAAATATGTTGTTCGATTAGGTCTTAAATGATTTTTACACCCACCTTTCCGTATTAGAAACACTAAGAATTTAATATTACCACAATATTATGTTTGAAGTGGGAAAAAATAAACTCCAAATTTAGAAATATATGGTATATTTCATATTGATCCTCCAAAATTAAGAACAACGTGGGGATTAATCTTCTTTCAAAATGTAAGTAAAAAAGAGAATAAATTTAAACTTCTAAAAGGAACAAATTTAAAAAAATATTTTCGACATTCTTGTTACTGTATCATTTGCTACATTTTACAAGGTATTGGCTGTTTCTGTGCTGTTATATGGCTCCGAAAATTGGAATTTGGCTAAAAATTAACTAAAAAATAGAATCTGCAGAAATGAGTTTCCTGAGACATGTAGCTGGATATATTTTACAAGATAAAAAACATACCAAAGATATTAGAAATGAGATTAACATATTCAGTTTAACAAATAGAATCAACTAATACAAACAACATTGGTTTGACCACCACATTCAATGAATGGATCAAGAACGTATAAAAAACAGTTATTCATATATAAGCCAGAGCGATAATAGACGTATGGGACGGCCAAGAGTATGATGGAGAGATCAGTTTTCTGCATGAGACCAGAACGAACCTCATATAATTCAATCCGTGAAGAAAATGATAATAATTTGCTACCTATTATGTTCTGAAGTTCTGAAGATTGTTCATCCTTTTAAAGTTTGCTTTTTTTCAGGCGTAAATCTGATGTTGAATTCCATTGCACAGCTATTATTATCACTACCTAACAGCAGGGAAAATGTAGTATTTAATATAAGTTGTGACAGATAATAAGCATATAGCTAATAGGTAGCATATCGCCATAATCCATGGTATAAATTTTAAATTTCTAATTACATAGATAATGATATTTTATAGCAATAGACAGAAACTATAATATAGTTACCTTGTAGGTCCGTCTCCTCAACTTAAGTTCTTTTAAAAACTCTGTAGGCCTTTCGGGGACTAGTCCCATCATCAGCAGAAATGCATTAGGCCCGTTCTTGTTGACCCTTGTTGAAGCACTGACTTGGTTGTGAGAATTTTGTACAGAGGATTGTGTGGATTAGGTGTATTCATTGAGAATCAGGTTGCTGTTGATTTCTCTTAGGATTGCGATTTCCTCCAGTATATTTATTCTCATTGGAATGTTTTCTCTATGTACTATTGTGAGGGTGTTATCGATGTTATGCATATGGTGTCCAGCTTGAATTACATGTTTTGCGTAACTTGATTTTCCTCCATTGTAAACGAAATCTCTGAAATGTTCCTTGAATCTGATGTTGAAGCTTCTGTTAGTTTTCCCAATGTAGAATTTATTGCAGTCTGTACATGTTAATTTGTAGATGCCTTTATTGTCGAATTCATCTATTTCTTCGATGTTGTTGTTATTAATTGTTTAGTTTGTTGTCAGTTCTGTAGGCTATATTAATATTCTTATCGAGCTTTTTTAGTGTGTTAGCCAATTTTAATGTTTCTTTACCAGTGTACGTGAGAGTTATCCATTTTTTGTTGTTGTCATTGGATTTTATTTCATTACTGTGAACTAAACCCTCAACGGAAAATCACCATGAATTTTACTAGTATCAATAGACAGAAGATGGAAAGTTTAAAATTTGTTGTATTTATTTCTATATACCCCATACTTCCCGTCCGGTGAATAGGGTGCTCCGTGGTGAGAGTGTTTTAAGCCAGCTAATTTAGTTATGCTTATTTACCCATACATATCAGCAAGTGATATGGGGTCAACATATAGTCTCAGTGAGACTTGAATGGA
Source organism: Diploptera punctata (assembly GCA_030220185.1). Taxonomy (NCBI): domain Eukaryota; kingdom Metazoa; phylum Arthropoda; class Insecta; order Blattodea; family Blaberidae; genus Diploptera; species Diploptera punctata. Next base: position 886,292 of record JASPKZ010009377.1, on the reverse strand, counting down.
TAAGATCGGTAAATTTCGCATACGGGCCTCTTTATTCAGGCTTGCAGTTGTTTTACGAGTCTGAGAATCTTCGGGATCCACGGCTCCCTCCCGGATGACCTGTCCCTTGGATTTTTCCATCCTAAAAATGCATCGACCCCGGTCGGATTTGAACCCGCGTCCCTCGGAACCAGAGGCAAGCAACATAACCATTAGCAAGCCGCGGCCGACTAAAATGTGCTTAATTGTAAAAATTATCTGGACAAGGACGATCTTTCATTATAATAATACATATCAATAATTGAAATGCAATCATTAGGACTCTCGATTCATGGATACCACCATAAAATGTGTAAAACGAGAATTGCTGTCAGGTAAACGAGCATTGCGTATGCAAAATATGTGAACAAAAGTGCGAGCAAAACCACTTCAGCCAGTGTAAGAAAAGGACACAGTCAATGAACGAACTCATAAAAGAGTAAGGGACAATTCTAAATGCTCATTCGAGTGCAACTTTGTTATTGCTATTATTATTTTTTTTAATTGCGGATGAGCCCATGTAGGACTACGCAAAGTACTTAGAGGCGTTTCCTTTGAGCCCAAATTTCTTTCATTCTTTTGCTATGAGCTTGTTTTCTATCATCTGTCCAAGTTGTTCCAGTTTTTTTCTTCGGTTTGTCCTCTTGGTCAACTTGCCACTTATTCACCTTAATTCTAAATATATCTCTGTTTGGGATATATTCTTTAGTAATTCCTGTCAGTTTTAAGTCCTTTTTGACTTCATCAATCCACTTCATAGTTTCCACTGGAGCTTTACTTCTGTTTTCGTAGAATTCCATTATCTGTTTTGTAAGCCTATTTGAGTTCATTCGTTTAATATGGCCATAAAATTTTAACCTTCGTTTTCTAATATCACTATGAATGTCTGTATATATTTTTATTTCCTTTTTACTTCTGAGTCTAAATGCTTCACCTATGACTTGTGGACCTAAAACGTTTCTTATAATTTTGCATTCTTTTTTCACTATATTTTCGATATTTTTTTTTCTGTTCAAAATTAATGTTTCTGCTCCATAGAGGCACTCTGATTTAATTACAGTGTTATATTGTCGTAGTTTTGTATGTAAAGATATGCATTTTTTATTATAAGTGTTGTGAGTAAGCCGAGATGCTGTTTCCATTTTTTGGTATGTACTTTTATTGGCTTTGGTTTCAATTCCATTTTCCTGAATTATTTCACCAAGATATTTAAATTGTGAAACTCGTTTAATTTTTCCATATTTGGTTTCCAGGTATTTTGGTGCTTGTTTATTGCATGAAATATATTCCGTTTTTTCAAAAGAAATCTGCAGACCAACTTTCTCTGCAATGTCATTTAATAATTCAATCTGTTTTTGTGCTGTTACAACGTCACGGATTAAGATTGCTAGATCATCAGCATATGCTAGGCAATCAATCTTCAATTTTCCTCTTCCTGATATGATTGGTTGATTACATTTAAAAATTGTTTTCTGTTTACGCCATTCTTATATTACTTTATCAAGAACACAATTGAAGAGCAGTGGAGAAAATCTTACTCCTGTCTTAATTTCAAAGGATTCAGAAATTTCCCCCATGAATTTAACTTTAGCCCTTGTATCTGTTAGTGTCTGTCTAATAAGTGCAAGAGTTTTACGGTCTAAACCTTGTTCTTTCAATATTCATTATTATTATTATTATCATTATTATTATTATATTATTATTATTATTATTATTATTATTATATCTTCTTCTTCTTTCTTTCATGTGATAGATCTAGTGGTCTGTTACGGTCTCAATCCAACGTTTGAAGGGTCTGCCCAAAGATCTCTTGCCTGGTGGCTAGTAATTTAAGATCTGACGTGGTATTCTTGTTCTGCTCATTCTTCTTACGTGAGATTTCCAGTTGTTTCTATTATGTTACCTGATCATAAATTCGTTCCATTCGGTAATATATGTGCGAGTAGGAACCAACAAACGTGCCTTCCTATAGGAAGTTTTTAGAAGCTCGTTTACTTTAAATGAATGGCATTACAACAAAAAATGTTAACTTACTAAGTATACCTGAAGCGAATTCTTGAAATTTCTCGTTTGAGAAAAATAAGTCACGTAATTTGTTAAGAGTTATCTCACAACATGCTCACTCTGAGAATGTGTTAAATTTCCTACGCCGCGCCGGTCCCACTGGATTTTATCACACCTTTCATGTTAATCTGCAGAAATGTGCAGTAGATTCCTGACCAAGTATAAAGATGGCCTTGTAAGGTTCTGGATGTGAGAAAACGGAAATTTCCTGCAATATTAAATTTTATAAACTGGATTGTTCTTCAAAACTAGAGAAATTTATAAAATGTTAAAGCTAGTTGAATATTATAATTAATGAATACTTAAAAATATTGACAAACTAAAATAAGCCAGCACGCTTGTCAAAGACTATTTCAAATAAATTTTAATTTTGTCTAGAAACATGCATATATCTTGTGAGAATATTATGTTTTGTGATAATGAAAACTTGTGTTCATGGAATGATTGATCAGTATTATTAATTGGATGGAAAATTTTCAGAGCGGGATATCAAAGAACAGACAAAAAACATAACACAGAAATAAGACAACAACTCAAAGTAGAGGAATTGAACACAACAGTAGAGAAAATACAGAACAAACTGAAAAGAACACTTGGCAAGGATGACTGAGAATAGAATACCAAAAGCAGCATACAAACTATTCACCACGAGGAAGAAGAAGTTTGGGAAGACCAAGGAAAATATGGAAAGTGCAGCAATTTGGAGCAGAAACAGGCTAGAAAATAAGCCTAAACCGTGAAGAAGAAGGAGAAGGACATTTTTCAGACACGGAATGTATAAAAAATATTGAGTCAAAGATATGTGGAGAAATTTATCTTATACCTTGAATTAAAAGTAAAATAAAATCTCATAACTTATTAGAGACCTCTTGCCAACATGGAGAATTTGTAATATATAATTTAAATGTTCTGTTATGGTATCCGTTGATGATTATTAATTGTCACATCTATTACCAACAGGTAGAATTTCTAACATATAATTTTTAATTTTTTCGATTATGGTATCCGTTGTTGATCGCAAATTGAATTTCGCTAGACCAATGGTTATCCTGCCTAATAAGTATAATATGTATTTAAAACAATAAAAATGTACCTGTGAAGGCAGCGGTCCTCAGCAAATTAAAATTGTTTATAATAATCAGCTGAGGCCTTTGGAACTAGTTTCATTTTCAAAACTGTTCTATTGAGTACTGAATGTGTTTTATAATGTGTTGATTTTATTGGGTGTATTATCGTTCAATATGATATCATTTCTTGTTTCTTTTAATATTTATATTTCCTCTAGAATATTCTTCTTGGGCAGGATAATGTATATTTGTTAAATATCTCTTACGAAGACGGTGTAAGCCTAATAATACTAACAAAAATACTTCAGAAAGAAACTAGATAGCACATCAGATTTGTAGTTAAAGAAGAATAAAATCTTAACACATAAATACTATAAAAGACAACCATTTTCTCGTTACAACATATGGTGAAAGAAGAAGTGGTCCACTGAGGACCCTAGGAGGCCTTTTGGGTAGTGTAGGTTCAACCTCCCATTGTTGTAGACATTCGGCACGAGATGTCAACCCTGCGTGTCGGCCGTTGAGTTGACCCCAGGGTTATGATGCTGCCTAAAGATTTATACTTACTTACTTACTCACTGGCACTATCGAACCCGTAGGTTCATGGCCGCACGGACATAAGCTCTCCATACATCCCTATCCTGAGCTAGATTTATACCAGTTTAAAAAAAATTCAATTCCTTTGGCAATCGAAGCCGCAGTCACCCGACGCTATTGCCTGAATCAGCTAATATCATGTGTCAGATTACAAAAATGTAGTAAAATAGTAAAATAATATTGCTGAGAGTATCTTTAATAGGTTACTTGACGATGTCCAGTTTATAGCCTAACCGATAACAGAATTAGAAGTAATTTTTAAAAAAATGGTTCATTGAAACCTACTTTTTAAGGTACGTAAGGGTCTGTTTCACCAACAGAGGTAACAGTATTACGCCCGTTTTGCCCTGTATAAATGCATAGCTTAAACTGGCGTAATACATTTACATCTGTTGGTGAAACCGACTCTAAATACATCAAACATCTGAACTAATGTCGTAAATAAGTAAAGCTTTGTTCAGTCATCCCATACGTTCATAAATAGATGTATTGGCCTGTCCTATTCCACGACTAGAAAAGTGTTCTTCAATGGGCTGACTTCTAGACATCACCAATTGTTACTGAGAGACGAATAATCTATTGAACCGTCTAATTAGGGGTCTATCGTAAATAAATAATATGTTAGTGTTAGGATTTATTTTTAAATTAAGTGAATACAGGTTGGTTTAAAAATAGATGGTCCAACATGTAGGAATGATAAATAAAAATGAAGATTATCCAAAAAAGGTTTCAGTAAACATGGATCCGAAAATTAACTGGTTATGACATATCATGATATTGTTGATTTGGAGTTCGCTGAATACTACTAATTCCAACAAAAGCAGTGACAATTTTATTTACCTCTTTATTTATATATCAAAGCACAGCAATCTGTAAATAGAAATTATGTATAAATAGACCCTATGATCAATTGTTCATAAATAAAATATTCATGGGATCAGCACTTTACAAGTGCCTGTAAATAGGTTGGTATCCCTCTGTAAAGTTTTGGGATCGACTTCTGGGTTGTTTACGTATGTACAGTAAAATACTTATCACTGACACTTTTTAGAATTAGCACTCAGCGAGCTTCAATAATTAAAAAATGACTAACTCTAACATGTGTTTTCGGACACATGCTTAAAATAATAATTATAGATATAAAAAGACTACCAAAGTAATTCATACGAAATACTGATTCTCTAGCAAGGATTATTAAGACATAAATTCACAATCTTAACATAATAAGACCGAAAGATATATAATCATAACCAAAAATATAACCTAACCACTGGAAAATATTTGCTTCTCTTCAGTTTTACTTATAATCCTATGTTTTGAACGATAACTTTTGAAACACACTAATTATTTAAGTTCTATATCTTCTGTAAGCTGGATTAATATATTTTCTAGAAATTTCCAGTTCAATATTTACTCCGAAAGTCATTGCTTTGAGATGTTCATTCTGAATGATTTGGAAGATAATATTTTGAAATATTAAAACTGAATTTATTATATTTAAATTGCCCTAATTATTATTTTTATTATAGAATAACTTACATTTTTGTATAAATAATAATATTAATAATAATAATATTATTATTATTATTATTATTATTACTATTATTATTACTATTATTACTATTATTATTATTATTATTATTACTATTATTATTACTATTATTACTATTATTATTACTACTATTATTATTATTATATTATTATTATTATTATTATTATTATTATTATTGCTATTATCATATTTAAATATTGAGGATGAAGGAATATTCTTTGAAGTAGTATGATGAACTATATGTAATGAACACTGGACAATCATGTTTAGTAAATTTGCGCCATAACCGAGATTTGAACCCAAGATCTCCAGTTCTAGGCGCTCGCGTTCTACCATTGAGTTAGTTAGGCACACCTCATGGGGAAGCACAAATTCTTGTGTCTTTATTTCTCGAATCCCCTATAAGTAGTGGAACTTGTGTTCACAAGACATAATGGGAGTGCTCCTACTGCGAGAAGCCATTCGCTGAAAAATTAGCTAATTACAAACTTAGGATGGAAACGAAGGTCGGTTAAATTTTGCACACAGTCCTCTTTATGCAGGCTTGCGGTTCTTTTACGAGCCTGGAAATCTTCAAATTCGAGACTTACGGCTTAAAGTCCCTCCCGGAGGACTCTTTTTTTTAAATTTTTCCATCCTAAAAATCCGTCTACCTCGCCCGGGTTTGAACCCGCGATCATCGGGGCTAGAGGCAAGGAGCATAACTAGATCACTGCGACCGACCATATTTGCTTTAGGAACTAAAAAATAGGATATACCATTAAATCAAAGTATTCAGTAATTTTATGTTTGGCTTGGGACCATCTAATGTATTTTTATTATATGATACATGCAAAAAAAAAGTATTACGTATTCATTGAAATTATTGATAGTTTCAGATTACTCTCTTTTAAAATCATTAATTCATACTGTATTACAAATTAATTTTAATACCTTATTTTACTGGTTGAATGAAATACTGTATATCACCTTATGGCCTTAACTCCCAGTTTAAATAAAACTGATATTACTATTTATTATTACATTACCTTAACGTAAAAAAATCTTAAGGCAGACATTCCTTTTTGATCCTACTCATTTAAAACTGCTGATCTGTCCCACTGCCTTCAGGCTTATTAATTTAAAAAATTAACTTCCGTGTTAGGAAATATCTTTTCTATTAAGATATAGAAATATATGTTATAATTATTATTTCTCACTCCATTTTAATGGATTTATATAAAAGTTAAAATTATATTTGTTAATACATTCTAAAATTATATTCCATACCTTTTTCTATTGCCTTTCCGGTTTTAATGGACATTCCAACATTGATGGCACCTCCATCCTCCTCAGGACTAGCAGATACCACAACATCAGCATCAGGAAGGATGTTCCATCTCAAAGATCTTGTTCTAAGAAATCTCCACAATTTGTTTGTGAACAGAGTGGTGAGTTGAGTTTCGTCATCTTCTCCTGGAGATAATCTAGGCAGACTTTCTTGTTCAACTTGAACATCTGCAGATGTTGTTTGTGTTATATGAACCCCTTCAATAACTTCAATGTTAGATTTCTTCAGCAATCTATTCATGTAAGCAACTAATTTCAATAGAAAGCATGACGATATATCTTTCTGGCCGCATTTATTGTTAAGTTTTTGAAGCAGGACAACTTCAGTATCTTGTGATGAAGATATATCATTTGTCTCTTCATTTCTTAGTAACCTTGCATCGCGGTTTGCCTGTTCTGGAGTAGCTAATGGAGTTTCGTCTTTTTGTACATTCACTACCGGAACGTTTTCTTCTGAAACAACCTTTGCTGGTTCTTCCTTTTGAACTGTATCCTGAGGTTTTGTCAGCAATTCTTTAACTTCAGGATCGAGTTTATGTTCTTCTGTATGAATAGATCTTACTGGATCGGTGATCGGAGTCGCCCTCGACAACGCCAAAACACACACAAAAATCAGGAAACTTCTTCTGCCCATGTTTCCTTGAAAAGAACACCAAAGTTAAAAAAAAACGCAGTATTTGTATTGTATTCTTTTCGAGATTTTTTATGACAGCCTGCTAAAACATGTTTGCACAAGTATTAACTAAAGTTGTTTGTTAATTTGTGTGTGTAAGTTTGCGTTTCAACAGGCGTTTATATGTTGTTAGGAGGACCCTCCTTTTAGCAAAGAGGGGTGTAGTGAAGTCGCAAACCGGTACCGCGACTTCTTTAGCGCTCCTGGGGACTCTGGTTGGAGATGTTGCACTAGAAAAACCTTGTCTTGTTTCCAATACGTGAAATTGCTGTTATTGGGAACAAGACATGTTGAAGGAAGTGGTATCCTAGTTCCTACGTTATGTGATGTAATAAGTTTGGTATTTCTTACATTTGTTATATTTTATCGCTTCTTTATTACATGACATTGGAATGTAGAATGTAAGTCTACGTATTCAGGATAATATTTATTCGCTTTCGACTCTCTAAGAATGAATGATAATTCTTCACATTAGTAAACGCTTGAGTGCTACTTGAAATTATATTCAATTATTCAGGCACGAATGAATGAATGAATGAATGAAAGTGAAGTAAATGGCCATAATTTATAAATAGGTTGTTCTATCGTTTATTCACTTACTTTATCGTATTTTCTATATACACCTATTTATTTATATTTTATGGTGGCTCGCATCTCACCGCTGCAGTCCAGGGTTCCCATCTCGGTCACACCATGTGGGTTTCATGGTGAATGAAATGGATCGGACCAGGGTTTTCTCCGGGTTTCTCCCGTTTTTCCCTGCCACATATTCATTCCACAATTTTTCCATACTCGTCTCATTAAATTCTTTACATTTTATTTCCCCCTGAGAAGTTGCGCCAGGCGTGGTAGCCCGGCATACTTGTTATTCATAGATCTTCAATATAAAGGGCTTCATCGAATCTCAACCCTCGACCCTAGTCGGAAACGAGTTGAGTAGAAGATATTTATTTATTTAATTTCAAGGTGTAGATCCTGTCAGAAGTAAAATTGTACTGGACAATAAAATTTTGGAGCAGGTGAATAATTTTACATATCTAGGATGCAATATCTCATATGAAGAAGAAAAGGATGTAAATGCAAAAATATCTAAATTTTTAAGAATTTTAGGGTTAATAAATTCTATCTTCAAGCCACAGTTAGTCCAAAAGCATTCAAGACTGAAAGTGTATAAAACACTGGCTCTTCCAACTCTTTTGTATGGTAGCGAAGTATGGACGTTGAAACAGAAGGATATACAGAGACTTAGATCTGCTGAAATGATTAATTAATTAATTAATTTATTTATTTATTTATTTGTGTTTGATTTATTATGAATGATTCGAAAAAAGTCATAAATACTATTGCCTACTAAAAATAAATTTGACTATCTTTGCATGTAATTTTTTTGCATATCTGTCAACGAATACAAAAATAGCGAATTCTAGCCACTTGAAATTAAGTTTTTTAAAATTCATAGTTCATTAAACATTTTCTCCAAAAAAATGCATTCAAAGTGTTTGAAAGTCTTGATGTGACCATAGCAGTTTCATACGGACTCTACACTACTTTTTTTAATCGCGTAGAGTTCTTATTTAAGTAATATGGGTCCTGATCCCTATTTAAGTAATATGGGTCCATTACAAATCTAAGGTAAACTTCTCATTAAGTACTCGAATACATATGTTGATTTCCTCATTTTTTATTGCTTCCTTTAACTACGCTCATTAAAATGTAAGACCATTAACGCCGCAATTAATGTCTGGGCGTGTAAGGGCTGTTATATTTACTATGGCTTCAATTGCTTTCTGAAGAGGCCAATTCCAGGATTAAAATGCATCGGCTCCGAGCAGGACTTCCTTTTTACTTCATATTTACCGGTATTTATTTTTTATATAGTACTAGTATCGGAAATAAATTTTCTCTTATTTAATGAGTTTTTTTTTTATCGGCGGGATGGAATTTCATACACTTGTTGGTTTGTGGTCTGGTAATAATAGCTTATCTACTGTACTTCATACTCACTGACTGTTACACAGATTACTGTTGCAAAGTGCCTCCATCCAGTCTGTTAATAACGCCTCCTTATTTTATCACGTTAATGTTGTACATTACCGTATTAAACTACCATTTCAGTATTTGGTGTTGAATGCAGTGAGTAAATTAATTAAACGTAATAAATATACAGGGTAAAGAGGGGTTAGAATTCGAGATGGGAACCCAAGACCTCAGATGAAATATATCTGAGTTATCAATTGTTAAAAGTGCTTAAATTTAGTATCTATAACCATTTTAAAATTAAGTAGTTGCATAGAAGTTGAATGACTTCAGACCTTGATTACGGTTGAATGAAACTCGACTCTTAGGATTTAATCAACCAGATTACCAAAACGCAGTTTTTTATAAAATCTTTTAAAATTCGTCCCAAATAATGAATTTGGCGATTTTTTAAAATGTAAAATTTCAAAATACTTATTAGATATTAATAGTTTGTCTCATTCATTCTGTACCTAATTAAGCCATCTCACTGCATGCTTTGTCAATATTTAATTTCAATGCATTATTAGTTCCAAATATAGATAAATATAACAAGTGGTAACTAAGACATTGTTTTGTCTGAGGACTTGCGTTTCTTATCTAATTTTCTGTTTGTCTGCAAATCCTCCACAACCAAAAAAAATCCTTCCGTGTAATTCATTTACACCATGTGTACTCCTCATTTTATTCTGGGTTTCCATTACCTTCTGTGTTACTGTGTAAGTAACTAACTCATAGTTTTTGTTCTTAGACACAAAGCACGAGTCCCAGAGATATAATAATAATAATAATAATAATAATAATAATAATAATAATAATAATAATAATAATAATAATAATAATAATTAATAATAATAGCTATATTTCACCTGGAAGAGTTCAGGCTTTAAGGCCTTATCTACCACTCAACCAGGTTTTAAAAAATACAAAAAAATAGTCTTACATCTAAATTACAATAAACATAAATGATTAGATGTTATGTATACAATACATTTATCATTTATAATATATTTTGATTTACTCTAGATTTAACGAATTAAATATAATATTTACAAGATATAAAAAAACGAAAAAAAGATATTAATTCATAGAATAAATTTAAATAAGTAGAGAAAAATTAATTATTAGACAGCAGGTAACTGTATAACTGACTTAAAAGTGCCAAGTGTGCGCCAACCCCTGATATCTTGAGGAAGGAAATTCCGGGAGCGGGCAGAGGCTACTGTGATGAAAGTGGAATAAGAGGAATTGCTATGAAGAGGGATTGTTATCTTGTGACCTAGTGTCAATATTGTGGTAAGAAGATAACTTCTCAAATCTGGATGCCAGGTGACTAGGAGTGTAGGAATTCAGAAGCTTGAAAAGAAGTGAAAGAGAGTGCAATTTACGTCTGTCAGTAAGACGGAGTCAAGAGAGGTTATTGAAGTGTTCGGAAATATCATAACGGCGGATATTGAAAATGAATCGAGCGCAAGCATTATGCACACGCTGTAGTCTCTGCAACAAGTCATAGTTTAGATCATTATATATATCATCACAATAATCGAAGTGGTGACACAAGGATTTGTTGTTATAAAACTGGGAGAAAATTCTTTAAACGTCTAAGATAATGTAAGATGGAGAAATCTTCTTACATATGTGTTTCACTTGTATTTGCCAGGTTAAATTTGCGTCTAGATGTAGTCCAAGATCTATTACTGAAGAAGAATAAGGGATAATTATAATATTTATAGTAATGTTTGGAAATGTAGATATGTCAAAGGTTATATTCCCAGTGTAGTACCATACTTACTTTTCTGTGAATGAATTGATCTCGTTCTATATGGATCTATATGTTACGTGATTTTTCTACTTTTAAGTATCATCATCATCATCATAGTACATTCACGAATTTAGGCCATTTGTTGACCTGTTTCGGCCTCAAGAGAAACACCATCCAGAAGTCTTTTGAGTGGACGTCCTGGTCTTCTTCTTCCTGCAGGTTGATATCTTAACATTAGTTTGGGTATTCTGTGATCTTCCATTCGATGAACATGTTGTATCCATCTTGACTTATAATCAGAAATTTTGTTTTCTAAAGATTCCATGTGTAATTCTTCTAAGATGTCTTCATTTTTTTTTGTGATCTAGTAGTGTGTATCCTGCAGTCCTCCGAAGATATCTCATTTCAGCAGATCTAAGTCTCTGTATATCCTTCTGTTTCAACGTCCATACTTCGCTACCATACAAAAGAGTTGGAAGAGCCAGTGTTTTATACACTTTCAGTCTTGAATGCTTTTGGACTAACTGTGGCTTGAAGATAGAATTTATTAACCCTAAAATTCTTAAAAATTTGGATATTTTTGCATTTACATCCTTTTCTTCTTCATATGAGATATTGCATCCTAGATATGTAAAATTATTCACCTGCTCCAAAATTGTATTGTCCATTACAATTTTTACTTCTGACAGGATCTACACCTTGAAATGCCATAATTTTTGTTCACTTTTAAGTATCAGAAAGGCAAACAATAGGAAAATAAAATAAATAGATAAGCACAAAGGATAATAGAAAATTTTAAAAGTAATCACAAGTACTTATCCGTTAACAGCACGTATGATAACAAGTAATAGATTAGATTAGATTTATTTAGCCTGATGGAGTTAAGGCCATGTGGCCTTCCCTTCCACTCACCAGGACAAACATATATTACATCAGAATATAACAATTTCAATATATTAAATTCTAAATAAAAATTTGATCAAAAAGATAATATCTATTATATTACGATCTATAATGCAACCAGTCAATGTTAGTTAAAATTAAGACTAAAACTAATAATAAAATGTATACAAGCAAGACATATTAAATTGTCCCTGTCTAATGTATATAAAAATAAAGAAAAATAATGAGATATAGAAAACTAATTTCACGATTTTACAATATTTGAAACAAAACAAATGAAAATATATAAGGCACCCTTAAAAATTGTCCATATATTGGCTAATGAATATGGAAAATAAAAGAGCGAATTTCTTCCGTTGGTATTAGGTCAACCAAAACCAATAGGCTAAATACGAGTGTATCTGAAGGCGCACTTACAATTAGTACAAAGTATTTAACACGTCGTTTGTATATGTAATTATCAGGTTTTTAAAATCACATTCCTTAAAACTGGATTTTCTGATCTTTCACGATTGAAAGATTGTGTTTTAATGGTATTGTGAGTTTGAAAATATAAGTGTACGCTAGACATAACAAGTTTGGTCCCATCATAATAAGATGTTTTATTTATTTGTTTTTTAGTCAAAGTCATTATTCACAGGAAAATATCGGTTACAGGTACAAATGGTTAAATTACAAATCAACGGAGATTATATTATAGGCATAAAAATAGCTGATAATGTTGAAGAGAAACTTTATTAACAGAAAATTATTTATGAAAAATAAGTAGAATATCTTAAAATAAGTAAACTGATTATGGAAATTTTGTGTAAGCAAAGTCAACTTAAAGAAAATCAGACTGTTTTCCAAAAATTTGACTGTCAGTGACAATATTCATTGAAAATAGTAATGAGCACCAGTGCCATTTTATGAACATGATTAATCAGTACAGTAAGGCTATAAGTTCAGAATTTTCAATCTTATGAAAGATTACAAATATACGTATCACAGTTTTATGCATGTAGAAGCCCTCAACCACATTATTTCTATACAACATGGTTTCTGAGTCTAATATTTTTTAAAAATAATTTATTTCAATTTCAGCAAAAAAACTCATTTATAGCCAACAAAATTTGAACTTTTTTATGTTACAAGGGAGAAAATGTGTGTTTCTAACTTACTTTTTTGTGCTGATTTCAAATCTTTTTACGGAACGTTTCCATCACCCAGGGTTTTCGAGTAATCACATGAAAAACATTTTTCGTCTGTACATTACAATTTATTGTATCTTAGCTGAAATTATATTTGCTCACCCAAAATGTATGTAAATTGGATTTTCGGCTGTACTTCGCTTTAGGAATATCCCTCTTCAGTGTCCAGCAGTAGTCTGCTAACATATTTGGACACCATTTACCCTGATAGCGCCTTTCCATTTCCGCGATGTCCTGGTGGAAGCGCTCCCCGTGTTCGTTCGCTCACAGCCCCTAGATTTTCAGGGAAGATATCAAGATGGGAGTGCAGAAAGTGAATTTCGAAGACATATTACATCCCATTATCTTGTAGTTCTCAATCATCTCATTGACAAGTTCTCTGTAGTTATCAGATCTGAAGTTCCCCAGAAAATTTGAGAACAACATTTTTGAAATATTGCCTTGCAGCTGCTTCTTGCATATTTAACTTGTTCTGAAACTGCGTATCTTTCATCAGTTCCTTTATTTGAGGGCCAAAAAATATCCCTTCTTTCAATTTAGCTTCACTGATCCTTGGAAATTTATTTTTTAGGAAGAGAAATGCACTGCCATCACGATCCATTGCTTTCACACAATTTTTAATCAAGCCTAGTTTAATATGTAGTGGAGGCAATAAGATTTTTTTCAGAACGTACAAGTGGTTGGTGAAGAACATTGTCTTGTCCTGGATTAAGTGACTCTCTCTTTGGCCATTTCTTTTTAATATAATGATAACTTCTATCTCTGCTATTCCACTTGCACAAGAAGCAGCAAAATTTAGTATAGCCAAGCTGTAACCCAAGTAAGATGGCTATAACTTTCAAATCCCCACATATCTGCCAAGAAAAATTGTCATACTTTATAGCGGATAGTAAGAGCTTCATATTCTCGTAATTTTCCTTCATACCAACTGCATGGGCTAAAGGAATGGATGGATATATGTTTCCATTATGTAGTAACACTCCTTTCAAACTTGTTTTCGAGGAGTCTGTGAATAAACGCCAATCCTCAGATTTATGCTCAACACCCAGTGACTAGAACAAATTCTCAACATCATTGCAGAAAACTAGGTCCTTCTCTTTAGAAAAGAAATCCTCAAATTCCTTTTGGCGATTGCGAAAAAAAGTTACTTTGGTGTCATCCTGCAGTAGCTTCCAACCTTTCAATCTTGAAGCAAGTAATTCTGCCTTGCTTTTACTTAAACCAAGATCCCGGACCAAATCATTTAAATCCTCCTGTGTTATAAAGTGAGTTTCATTTATAGCATCATCTTCCGCAAAATCTGAATCATTCTGTAAATCCTGAACATCAGAAAGTTCTTCAATCATTGTTATGTGATGTGGTGGAATTGGTATGGGTAAACCTGACCCATGAAGTACCGGTCGAATTGCTGAATCTAACATTGGATATTTAACGGTGTGTCTTGACTTGGAAGTTATTCCAAATATATTTGTCAAGCAGAAGTAGCAGTCTGTCAAATGATCCTTAGGTTCGCGCCATATCATTGGGACTGCGAAAGGCATATGACGGGATCCTTTCAACCAGCCAGTTAATAGTGTTACAAATTTGGTACAACAGATTTCCGGGGCCCATATCTTGTTCTCGTCTATTTTATTGTTAAAATAACAGTTATAAGCTCTTCTTATTAGAGGAGTAAACTTTAGCTTCTGCGCTTTGAAAGTGAGCTCACCACACACGAAACAGAAGTTGTTTCTATCGTTAACACACTTTCGAGACATATTTCTTATACAAATACAATTTTACTGTTCTCTTTACAATACATTACAATACAATACACTACTTAGTCTTTACAATACACTTCTATCACAATTCACTTGACTACGGAAGTGAGCACAGAATTAGCTTTTTTCTTTTAAGAAAGCTTCTATTCAACTGCGAACTTAAAACATACAATCACAGTTTTGTAGGAGAATGCCATTGTTGTAAGTTATGAATTCAAGGCAAAAATCGCAAAACATTATAAGTCCATTGTTGACACAATGAAATTAAATATAAATGTAAAATAATCCTTCTAATCATCATGTTATATACCAAAAATGCTAATAAATAGGAAAAAATTACATTGGTCAACAGTGATTTTGTTACATAAAAGATTTTGGGTGATTCTTATGTATTTTCATCTGCTGATTCCAAAAAATGAAGTCAGAAATTTTCCATTACCCACCATTTTTTTTGTAATTTTGAAAATCACTATTTTCCTATTTATTAGCTGGATAAACATTTGGCCATTTTAATAATTAATTGGTGAATTGGGCGTATTGACTGTATATTTTAATATTTTGTCACCAATAATATCACTTGTGTATTAAATATTTTAAATTTATTGAAAATTGTAGCGGAGGGGTCTAAATTTTCATGCTTGGTAAAGAGCTATTGGACATGGGTTAGTTCGAGGCACATGGGGGAAGAAATTTTCTCATTAAGATACAATCAGTATTGACAGTCCTCACCCAGGATCGTAAGGAATTTGGGTAGGTATAATAAGGAGCGGTTCCAAGTTTAAATAAACCAGCTATACCGGTTGGGTATCTGAACTATGGTCATATGTCATCCCCTTTGCTACCTAGTGATCGTTCACTTCTTTAAGTGGGACATGTGGATGTAAGGCCAATCCCCGGCTGATATGCCAAGAACCATCTAGGCGTGTCGCACATTTTGAGTTTTTGAAAGAAAGTGTAACGTTAGATTTGCATTATATGTCTCAAATATATTTAAAATTTTAGTTACGCCTTGTTCCAAACATTTTACACTAGGCACTTCTAACAAGAGAAAAGAAATATAATTTCAAGTTATTAAACTAACCCTAAGCACTAAAGGGATGTAAAATGGTAAGCTTTCACGGCCAGTGTCTTGATTCCTGTTTGGTTAGTCATCCGGAATAAATGGCCGTGGTTTGGTTTCGTTGAAACTCGACGTTTCGCTACTGCTGCGGTAAACATCTTCAGGAGATTCTGCTTGCTGTCTGTGAACTCCTCAACAGTCGGCTGCAGTGTGTGAGGAAATCACAGAGACCACGCAGAATCTGCTGAAGATGTCTACCGCAGTTGTAGACGAAACGTCGAGTTTCAAGGAAACTGAAACAACGGCCATTTAGCCCGGAAGACGAACCGAACACCAAAGGCATATTTTACAAGTGTTTTATGGCGATATTGCCTTAAATTGGCAATATATCTTATAATATACATTAGATTAATTTAAATGCATTTAAAAAATAGAAAAAAAGGAATGAGCAGAAATTACTTAAATTTCGTGTTGAATATCACACCATACAGGAATAACTTACAGTTACACACAAATTTGTTTTCACTGCGGTCAGACATATTTAAATAAATGGCTCGACAAATATTTATGAGGAAATCTATCGCAGTAGTAGACAAAACGTTGAATTTTAAGAAAACCAGACCACGGCCATTTAGCCCAAAACACAAACCCAACAGGAATCAAGACACCTGCCTTGAAAGGCTACAATTTTACATAAATATATTATTGTTTTGCCGGTTTAAGGATTAACTTAATATAGCTTTTTATAAGAGTATTAATTCGTAGATATTTGTGTAAGACTACTGTTTTAAATATTCCCACGAGTTTCCTTTTCAAGTGCGCATTTCCATTTCTTGTTTAAGAGAAGAATGAAATTTCTATCTCATTAAAATGAAATGCAAAGTAGAGAAAGGAATCTGTTAGTGAAATAGATGACATTCTCTTCGTGGGGGAAAAAAAGTTGACATGTTTGCAAGTGGGTTAAGACACGAATTGATAGAGTTGACATTCACACAAATCCTTTGGAATCACGAACTTTGCTTGGGAAAAACATTTTTTTAAGATTAGCAACAGGTGCCTTACAAATCACGATACTACAAAGTGTACACGCTTAGAATTATTACATTTTATTCGTAAATATGGAATCACTGTTCAGCAACAGATTTTCTTTGAATTATCTGTTCGTGTTAATCCGTATCTACAGCAGATTAGTATACACAAGCAGAGATAAATTTCAGTAAATGTTTTTCCATGTGGTACGCTTAGCGCTAGTCAGTAAAAACACTGGTCAACATTATTTTGTCACTTGAGTACCAATAGTTGTACTTAATTCTGTTTTTTATCGTGTTTTCAAATATGTATTGGGAATTTTTCATCACCCACAGTTTTTTTTTATTTCAGTTTCAATTAATGGATTTAAATAATTATTTTTTAATGAACGTTTTTTCGTCCATTTGTCCATTGTAAAATGAAACCAAATGAGCTAACTCAGGAGATTTCAGCTATGGAAAAGGGATATCAAGGCAAATAGAATCCTAATAAGCTGACCGATTATTGTTGGATCATCAAGAGGGATGCTCCACAGGCGAAATATAGCAGAAAATCGTCATTTCTTACTTTCTAGGTGAGTCCGAATGTTCGAATATTGTGTAGTTACGAATGTAGAAAATATTGAAGTGTTTGAAATTATAAATTCCTGCCTCTCGGAAACCTTGCGTGATGGAGAAAACCCGATATCATATTTGAATTTAGGAGAAAAAATATCATCAGAATCATATATTTTTCTTTCTGAGACAAAACAAATGTTTGTTATTTGTTGCTCAGTGTAACCTGTATAAGGAGGCTATGTATTTAATAGTGGAATGCAGGCTTTCACGGCCGGTAATCATGGTAATAAAAGATTCCGGACTATGTGGCCGTGGTCTATAACTGGCGTTTCTTCCAGACGTTTCTTCCAGACGTTTCTTCCAGACGTTTCTCCCTCAACTGCGGAGGGCATCTTCAGTGGCGAGCGCTTCCAGCTGCTGTTTCCCTGTTGTAGACTCGACTGCGCAGTCGAGTCTACGACAGGGAAACAACAGCTGGAAGCGCTCGCCACTGAAGATGCCCTCCGCAGTTGAGGGAGAAACGTCTGGAAGAAACGCCAGTTATAGACCACGGCCACATAGCCCGGAATCTTTTATTACCAGGCTATGTATTTATTTACCTTACGAAAGGCAAGACACTCGGACTTCTACGTAGTCAATTCAACCGAGATGAACATATTTTACAATAATATAGTGTGTCGATGTTGTAGATAATATATAAACAAGAATTTGTCAAAATAATAAAGGAAGTAACAGGATTTTAGTAGTAAGAGTATTAGTGTAATCTAATATTTATATATATATATATATATATATATATATATATATATATTAATGTTTGTTTCTTTTTACTTTATGCGCAGCCATACCGTTCATTCCGATTATGATGGGGCTTTTTGCAAAATGTTCAGACGATTCCCGGGATGAACGTAGGCTATAAGAGAGTTTTGATACTCAAATCCTACAACCTTAAAAAAATCGCCCTTTGTAGTGGAAAACGTGAAAAAAAGTAGCTCTTTGGACGCTTAAATGGCTTACGCTGCCTAAACCATAACAAATACACACAAAATTAATTACACAGAATTGAATATCTCAAAAAACTCTACAAAAAAGTCCGCCACACCATATGTTTATCTCTTACGGATAACTCACAATAACCATGTTTGTCTTTCATTGATGCCAAGAAAATCGAGAAAAAGTACGTAGATTCCTGTGCAAGCATAGCAGCACATGGCGAGTATTCTTTTACGGATCACTCACAATAACGAATTTTGTCTTTCAGCTCATTTATGCCAAGAAGATCGAGATAAGTAGATTCCCGGGCATCACCGGGTAATCAGCACGGGGAATCTTAAAATAATTACGAAATAAATTTATAATTATTTTTAATTTTACTTATTCAACAAATCATAAGAAGTAGGCCTACATTAATTTTTGTCTTTCAGCTCATTTATGGCAAGAAGATCGAGATGAGTAGACTCCCGGACAACCCCGGATAAACAGCACGGCGTATCTAAAAATAATTACGATATAAATTATTCCTTTCACTTATTTAACTAAACATAAAACACATTAATTTTCATATTTGAGCTCACTTATATCAAGCGGATCGGGATAAGTAGATTGTCGGAAAACGCCGGGTAATCAACACGGGGTATCTAAAAATATAAATTTATAATTATTTTAATTTTACTTATTCAGCTAAACATAAAAGCACATTAATTTATAATTATTTAGGTGTAGCAGTGCACGCCGTGTATTATCTAGTACTCCATAATAAATTAACAAAGCAAAAACGGACTCAATAGGGCCAAGTTCCATCTGCGGATTGAACAAAATATCTGATTGGTGTTTTTTTATTTTATTTTTTTCTATGAGGAAACTTAAAGATCCAAATAGTGCCTTTTGACCATCATTACCATTCATCATAGGCCTATACTTCTAGTTTAGTATAAATATATGAGTGATTGGTGTATCTTGTCTTGAATATTCTTGTTGTCTTAGAGATATTGAACTGATAATTTATCCGAGGAGGATCTCCATGTCCTTGTGTTGTCAAAACAGTATGTATATGGTCACAATTAGCAATCCTCTGCTGATGTCCGGGCCGCGAAGGGCTGATGAAGAGCCTATAAACTGAGATATGTGGCAAAGGCCAAAAATAAAAATAATGCTGAATTTTAGTATTATTTAATGAAAATAGTATTAAATACTAAATGTTCACGGGCCCGGTTTCGATCCTCGGTCTAAACAGTCTTCCTGGGTTGAACTTTTTTTGAGTTTTCCTCATCAGTAAGACACATGTCTGGAAACTTCAAGACTCAAGTGATCCCGAAATATATTCTGACCATCACAATCAATTATATTACATTTGCTTTGCTTAGTATGAATGTTAGTGTTGTCTCTAAGGTGGCTCTGATATTGAGCTGATAACAAATCTTCGGAGACCCTTCAAGTCATTGTGTGGCCAAAAAAAATAAGTGTGCGATCCAGAGTTTTAAAATCTTCTTCCGAATGGTAGTGTCGCATGGGGCACATAGAAGTACCTACAAAGGACAAGATTAAACTAAGGACAAGAGAGGAACGATTGCTAAATGAATATTATCAATTTAGGTACATTTTTGTTATGTAATAATTCTTCATTAAATATGTTTTAGAATGATCTTATCGTTTGACAATCTCTTAAAGTACCTTTTACCGTAAATCTAACTTGACCAATTAAACATATATATATATATATATATATATATATATATATATATATATATATATATATAAGGACAATTCCGTGTTATCACGAGTAATGTATCGCTCCCCATTGAATAGTGGTTACTATAGTCGTCTCTGGTTCCGAATTTCTCGGGTAATCCTGATTTTGCAAGGGAGGAGTAAAAAGTCGTGAATGTGTCTTCCTTTGGAAGGGACGTAAAACTGTGGTTCCTGAGTCATAGATTTACGAAACATAAAAGAATCTCAAACCTGATGTCAACGTATGTGAATAAAACTTGTTTATTCCTCCCCGCTAGCTTTGATTTGCGATGCCAGTGACCTAAATTATTAAAAAAGAATATATAATAATAACGTAAGTAATAAAATTATAATATTTTAATCTAAATAAATGTGAAGATTTGATGGACAAAGAGCAACATTTTTAATAGAGCATTAATTTTTATTCATAAAAACGATCTATCATCTCCTCTCAGGCCTCTTTTCCACGTTTTCTTCATAACTTTCTCTTCTCATATAAGCTGTATTCTTTCTTATTTTTTTCCTCTCATTTCTTCGCAAGTAAAAAATGTATTAATTTTGTTCTCCCTTCACATTGCATATCTGTAAAGCCTTTCCTATTCACTCACTTTCTATCTTATATGTAAAGGGGGGGGGAAGAAATCTGCATTTACACGCATTGCAGGGTAGGTTGTTATGATGTATAGATAAGTGACATATATTTCGCACTTACATCCGGAAACATCGTCTACTTGAAAATTCACATTTTAGAGATTTTTCTGCAGAAATATACGACGCAACATATTCCACATGAGTTCTACAATTCGAAAATATTTCATCATCATCATCATCATCATAGTACATTCACGAATTCAGGCCACTTGTTGACTTGTTTCGGCCTCAAGAAAAACACCATCCAGAAGTCTTTGAGTGGACGTCCTGGTCTTCTTCTCCCTGCAGGTTGATATATTAACATTTGTATGGGTATCCTGTGATCTTCCATTCGATGAAAATGTTGCATCCATCTTGACTTACAATCAGAAATTTTGTTGTCTAAATTTTCCATGTGTAATTCTTCTAAGATGTCTTCATTTTTTTGTGATCTAGTAGTGTGTATCCTGCAGTATTCCGAAGGTATCTCATTTCAGCAGATCTAAGTCTCTGTATATCCTTATATTTCAACGTCCATACTTCGCTACCATACAAAAGAGTTGCAATAGCCAGTGTTTTATACACTTTTAGTCTTGAATGATTTTGGACTAACTGTGGCTTGAAGATAGAATTTATTAACCCTAAAATTCTTAAAAAATAGATATATTTGCATTTACATCCTTTTCTTCTTCATATGAGATATTGCATCCTAGACATGTAAAATTATTCACCTGCTCCAAAATTTTATTGTCAAGTACAATTTTACTTCTGTCAGGATTTACACCTTGAAATGCCGTAATTTTCGTTTTCTCTGTAGATATCTTCAATCCATATTCTTCTGGAAAAGGTTTCAATGATTTATAAATATATTACAGTTTCATTCCAGTATTTATAAGTTACGAATTTTGAGATTGAATATAGTGATGATGAAGCCATTATCAAACTGTACTCTCTTACTGACGTGAACCAATGTAAGCAGTATTTTCCATCGGTATTAGAAGTTTCCTGGCTATAATGCTGTGGTCTACAACTGGTGTTTCTCCCAGACATTTATACCTACACTACGGACGGAATATTCCGTAGCGAGTTCTTCTAGGTAATGTTCCCTGGTCGGAAGCTCGGTTGTGTATGGAACATCACCTAGAAGAACTCTCCACTGAAGTTGACTTCCATAGTCGATGAAGATACCTTCTGGGAGAAAACACCGTTATTTTCCATGGCCTTATAGCCTGGAATCTTCTAATACTATGACTACCGACCGTGAAAGCCTAAATTCTACAAGTATAATCCGTTGGTGATTATATAAGCAATTAAATTGATATGGACATTTATGACGAATGCAAGAAGAAAGGTTACCCAGAAAAACATTACAATGGTGTCCACCCGGAAGAAGAGGAAAGGAAGACTCGAAATTCGTGGATGCAAGAAAGCAAGAAATATGAACTGGAATCAGAACAAGAGGACTGGAGGGCATGGAGTGGATGGATAGAAGCGAGTGGAGAAGGAAAATAAAACTTTAGGTACAGAAATGTGTGTAAACATTAAAAATCTGTACATAAATAAAAATAATCAATCGATACTTAACCTAAGGAATACGCGCATTTTCACCCTTTACTTAAAAATTGGCCTGTATGAAATATTAATATTTTCTCTCTCTGTAAAAACTTTAAAATGACTGAAATTGTTTTATCACGATATTACGTATAGTCAACCTTCTAACATGGATTCCCTCTAAATGACTCCACTATCACTCCCATCGCCCTCTAAATTACTCCACTATCACTCCCATCGCCCTCTAAATGACTCCACTATCACTCCCATCGCCCTCTAAATGACTCCACTATCACTCCAATCGCCCTCTAAATGACTCCACTATCACTCCCATCGCCCTCTAAATGACTCCACTATCACTCCCATCGCCCTCTAAATGACTCCACTATCACTCCCATCGCCCTCTAAATGACTCCACTATCACTCCCATCGCCCTCTAAATTACTCCACTATCACTCCCATCGCCCTCTAAATGACTCCACTATCACTCCCATCGCCCTCTAAATGACTCCACTATCACTCCCATCGCCCTCTAAATGACTCCACTATCACTCCCATCGCCCTCTAAATGACTCCACTATCACTCCCATCGCCCTCTAAATGACTCCACTATCACTCCCATCGCCCTCTAAATGACTCCACTATCACTCCCATCGCCCTCTAAATGACTCCCATCGCCGCTTCCGATTACATCAAACTGATTTATCCTCCGTTAAATAAATGAAGATTACAGATATGCTATATAATTAACAGCATTGACAGGTCTATAGGCCGAATTCCATGAAGCTAGAGAATAATATATGGTTAAATTAGTACATTTTACCACTGTTACAAATTCATACAGGAACTGTAAAATAGTTATGTAATGCAAAGCTAATTGAAATAATAAAATTAAGACACTATATTAATATTTACCAATATTATTTTGGATTTAATACTATTTCAATTCATATTACCGATTGTAGGAAAATATTAGGCATATAGTCAAACAAATTTT
Organism: Diploptera punctata; assembly: GCA_030220185.1. Taxonomy (NCBI): domain Eukaryota; kingdom Metazoa; phylum Arthropoda; class Insecta; order Blattodea; family Blaberidae; genus Diploptera; species Diploptera punctata. The sequence goes on along the minus strand of JASPKZ010009377.1, from coordinate 862,810 downwards.
CAAGTACCGGTATCATGGTTTGCAAATACTACTAGATGCTGAGCTGAACAAGCCGCTATCGGAGACGGAATGAACAAAAACAAACCAGGTGTTGTAGCTAGTACAACTGCAGGGAAGAAATTCGTATACATTAATCCAGAAACGTTGACTTTCAAGGCGTCACATTTCAGTCTTACAGTTTTGAATCGCTTAAGTAGCATGTTTTGAAAATGAGTAGTATTTCAACTCAAAGTATGAGTACAGCGACTGATCGACAAGTAAACGGATTGAGAACGTAAGCAAATCCCATCCCACAACTCTTCAAAAGTGTAAGTACTCTTTGATGACTTTTTGTCTGTTTATTGAGTTCAGGATTCTCCCTACGTAAATGCTAGCAATCCTTTCCAGAATAGGGACCATTAGGGAGGGATTACTGTAGCTGAACTTTATACTGCTATTGTCCAACGCTGTGGTCTCGAGGTAGCGTGCTGCCTTGTCACGCAGCGGGCCCGGGTTCGATTCCCGGTCGGGACAGACTCCTGGATGAGGTTTTTTCGGGATTTTTCCTCACCTGTAAGACAAATGTCAGGAAGCTTAGGGCACAACGGTCCCCGAAAATCATCCGACCATCACCATCATCCTTATCATTAACATCGTCATCCTTAATCTGTGTGGAAAGCAACGGGAAGCTACCACACCTATAATTCCATAGTAAAGCTGCAGAGCATAGCAAGAAAATACTATGTTTACCTTCGGACAGAATTACTGTGGATGGATGGATGAAAACTGCTATTTTCATATTATCTATACATGTATTTTCATGGATGAGTGTAGATATGTAATATAGTGTATGTAATATATATATTCATTGTTTTATACAATTTTATGTAGGTATGTAGCCATGCAGGTATTTGTGTAATTGTTTATTTTTATTCATGGAAAAATAATGCACGTACGATCAAGCAGGCCAGTGCGTAATGTAAATGCAAATGTATTTCCTTTCTTTTAAAAAGGCAATTAATTCCATTCCATATTTTCATATTACTTTTGTTTAGCTTACAAGGCAGCACTGTATAAATCCTAAAGAAATTTTTAAAAAAAACCACTGTATCATAAATGATAGACACTCAATTCATTTTGGAAAATCTAAATTTTGCTTTTCTTCTTCTTCTTCTTCTTCTTCTTCTTCTACTACAAGGTTTAGGCTATGTAGCCTGTTCCGGCGACGTTAAAAGTGGAGTCCATCTTCTGCGTGGTCGGCCAACATCTCTTGTTCCTCTGGGATTATACAGGAAGGTTCTTTTTGGTATTCTTTCGTTGTTCATTCTCATTAAGTGTTCTGTCCATTTCTTATTATTTTCGCTGATTTTATCTTCAATTTTATATATATTTAATTCTTTTCGTTTAGTTTCTATCCGCTCTTGTGCATCCTTTCACATTACGTAAAAACAGCATTTCCGCAGTCTGTATCCTGCTCTTATCCCTTGATTTTATTATCCAATTTTCACTTCCGTACAACAACAAAGGAACAGCCATTGTTTTATATAATTTAAGTTTCGTATCTTTCCTTGTTTTCCGACCTAAGGTTCTTTTTATGCTTCTTCGTACCTTAAATAAATTCATTTCGTGATAGAGTCGCTGCCATGTAGGCCTATGCAGCGGACTAGGTTCGATCCACTAAAAATATGTTTTTAATTATTATGCATTAGTCCACCGCTGTGGTCTCGGGATAGCGTGCTGCCTTGTCACGCAGCAGGCCCGGGTTCGATCCCCGGTCGGAACAGTTTTTCTGAGTTAGGTTTTTATCGGGGTTTTTCCTCATCTGAAAGACAAATGTCAGGAAAACTTTAGGGCCCAAACGATCCCCGAAATCATATGGCCATCGCAATCATCATTCATATTCATCTTAGGCTAAGTTTAGGATTAGGGACTCTCCTGGCGCACCATTATCATCATCATCATCCATCATATCATCGGGGCAACGTAACCCCGCCTTCCAGGCGCCCCAACCTCAGAAGTGGGTTACAAGTACGCCATGCCAGGAGAGAAACCAGGAATGTCGAAAGACAAATCTGGGGCATTTGAAAAAAAATAAAATATTGTGCATTATTATTAACTATTTTGGCAGGACAAGTACCTCGTGGCCAGAAACACGTTTCCTGAGTGATGTTTCTTTTCTGATCTTTTCCCTTACTTGTAAGTCTGAATGATACTGGAATATCATCTGACAATCATAATCATCATTATAATATACACCTTTGCATGGAAACTTCTTGTAGGAAAGCCAGAAGGAAAACGCCCAGTTGGTAGACCAAGAATGAGGTGGGAGAACAACATTAACTATGATTTGAGGGAAGTAGATTATACAGGGAATGATTGGAAAGCATTAGCTCAGGATAGGAATGTATGGAGAGCTTATGTCCGTGCGGCCATGAACCTACGGGTTCGATAGTGCCAGCGAGTAAGTAAGTAAGTAAGTAAATATACACCTATTTGGTGTGAATGTGTGAGTGAATGGTGCTTTCGCCTTACGTTATTTGTTGTTTCGGAGGTGAGACGATTGAGCTGATCACTCAGTCTTTGTGTGGTCAAAAGAGTGTGTGTGATCCAAAGTTTAAAATATCGCTATCCCGGTAGGTCATGCCATTGTTAAGATCCGGGTGGCATAGTGCATGTACACATAGATCTACCTATAAGGTGAGAGGCTAAACTACAATGGAGAACAACAAGGAGAAGAGAATGATGATGATAACTAATACAAAAGTTAAAAATCTATAATTCAGTTTGATCTCACAAAAGTTCCCCAAAATTGATAACACATTTTTCTGTTCATAGCAGCACGGACATCCGTAACCTAAGCTAATGTTTTCCAATCGTCTAATCTAATATATAAAAATGAATGTTTGTTTGTTCGTACTTTATGCGCCCATACCGTTGATACAATTGTGATGGGGTTTTTGAAAAATGTTCAGGAGATTCCCGGAATGAACATAGGCTATAAGAGAGTTGTGATACTCAACTCCTACACCCTTAAAAATCGGCCTTTGTATTGGAAAATGTGAAAAAAAAGTGGCTCTTTCGACGCTTAAATGGCTTACGCAACCTAAACCATAACAAATACACAAAATTAATGTACACAGAGTTGAATATCTCAAAAAGCTCTACAAAAAAGTCCGCGACAGCATATGTTTATCTCTTACGGATAACTCACAATAACCATTTTTGTCTTTCATTGATGCCAAGAAGATCGAGACAAGTACGTAGATTTCTGTGCAAGCATAGCAGCACATGGCGAGTATTCTTTTACGGATAACTCACAATAACGAATTTTGTCTTTTAGCTCATTTATGCCAAGAAGATCGAGATAAGTAGATTCCCAGGCAACACCGGTTAATCAGCACGCAGAATATTAAAATAATTACGGTATACATTTATAATTATTTTTTTCATTTTACTTATTCAACTAATCATAACAAGTAGACCTACATTCATTTTAGTCTTTCAGCTCATTTATGCCAAGAAGATCGGGATGATTAGAATCCCGGAAAACGCCGGGTAAACAGAACGGGGTATCTAAAATAATTACTATATAAATTATTTCTCTCACTTATTTAACTAAACATAAAACACATTAATTTTCGTATTTCAGCTCATTTATGTCAAGAAGATCGGGATAAGTAGATTCCCGGGCAACGCCGGGCAATCAGCACGGGGTATCTAAAAAATATAAATTTATAATTATGTTTCCTCTTACTTATTCAACTAAACATAGAAGCACATTAATTTTCATTTATTTAGGCGTAGCAGCGTACGCTACATATTAGCTAATTCATTACATAATTTGCCTCCCACAAATCATGATTAATGCTAATATACCTTTCATTGTTGGCCTACCTGCTAGGCGCTTTCCGGTTGGTTTTCTTACAGGAAGCTTCGGTGTCCCTATTTCATTCCCCCTGAACTGCCCATCACAAAATACGAGACTGAACTTTTGGCATTATTCCTGGTTTCCCTTGAAGATCGTGAAGCTCACTGTTCAATAGTCTTCTCCACTCACCTCTCTGTTCGTTAAACTTTGATCCATACTTTTTCGTAAGAACTTTGTTCTGAGTAACTCATAATTTTATTCCTCCCTTAAAGTAGTAGTCCATGTTTTGTTTCCATAAAATATAACTGGGAGTAAGATTTTAAAGTAAAAAAAAAGTTGAAATATTTTAAGTAAAATTTTAACATACTTTAATTAATAACCAATTTTAAATTAATAATAACAGTTTTATAAATTTTGAGTTTAATTTTTTTAGAGAGAAGTTGGAATGACAAGAGTCTCTGTAATAGATATTGGTTTGAGTTTCGAGATTTGAGCCTATAATCAATTTCTTTCTGCAACTCATTCCTAATTATAATTATTGTTTCTAGGTATTTCTATTCAAAAACTTCTTTTAAATGTTCTTCATTTGTTATTAACTGTCAATTTCCATTAGTGTAATGTATAATGTATTTCTACGTGTGGTCATACACTCTCTTTAGTTTTATTGGAGTATTACGTTCTACAAATAATCCTAAATCGTCCTTATTATTAAACTAACTAACTAACTAACTGGCACTATCGTACCCGTAGGTTCATCAAATCGAAAGCATTTATTGTCTACACTATTACGATTAGAATTTATTGTACTTTCACTTTATCTTATATATACTTTTATATAATTTCTTTTAATTATGAATTATATTTTAGAATAGTTTAACATAAGCTCTCCATACATCCCTATCCTGAGCTAATGTCTTTCTGTACAATCTACTTCGCTCAAATCATAGTTAATGTTAATCTCCCACCTCATTCTTGGTCTACCAACTGGGTGATTTCCCTCCGGTTTTTCTACAAGAAGCTTCCTAGCACGTCTTTCACTCCCCATTCATGCCACATGTCGTGCCCATCGCAGTCTACGAGACTTAACTGTTCTTATTATATCTGGCTTCCTATAAAGACCTTGTAGTTCACTGTCATTGAGTCTTCGCCTGTCTGTTCATCTCTCTTTGGTCGAAAAATTTTCCTAAGAACTTTATTCTCAAATACTCGTAATCTGATCATCCCTATTATTATTATTATTATTATTATTATTATTATTATTATTATTATTATTATTATTATTATTATTATTATTATTTTATTCTCATTAATATCATTGTAATTACCATAATTATTATCATAAGTAATGCCACGAGTGATTTCCAAATTATCGATAAATTCACGACTCACGAAGTGAGGAGTGGAATTTATCTAGAGAATTTGGAAATCAAGAGTGGCATTTGTTAGGACTATTTAACGAATAAAATTAAGCTGTTTACTCACAAATCATTATTTAACTATAGTTATTTTAAAATATTTATATATTTAATGTAAACGGCGATGTTTACAAATGAGAAACGATAGGTACGCTTCTACTGCTTCTTTTGTTTATCACTGCAACCAGATCATACTATTTATTGCCAAAGGAACGCAATATTGTAAGGAGGAGCTTACTTTAATATGGTAATTATAACACTGATAAATATTTGGTGAAACACGACTCTGATTGGTTGTAAAACAGAAATCATTGAAACGTGATTGGTCATTGACTCCCATTTGGGGCATGAGTTAAATAGTCATTATAATTATTTCTTCAAAATTTTCCTCGTTTTTTAAGTGTAAATTCCAGTTTAACGGTATAACTATTTTTATTGATATTTCATTGTAAAGGAATTTATTTACGCGTAATCTAAGTTCTTAAACAGTAGGTGTGTTTAGCAAACATTATTATGTTAACGCACCTGTATATCTTACCGTATAATGTATCATGTAATTATAGACGATGTTAGCTGTGTTGTGCAGAGATGCAAGTGGAGCACACTGGGACTCAAAATACAGGTTTGTTTAGTCAAGCTTCGAAAAAAAAACTCGTGTACCATCTACTTGTTGTCTTGTTAGATAAATTAAACAGGAGTAAAGATGATAATCAATTCACTTCTTGATAATATAACATGTTCGCACCTTTCATGAGAAACATGGTTGTCTTAGTCACTTTTAGGTCTGCATTCAAGAGCATGATATTAATGAAACAGTGCTTAAATAATTAATTATATACTGAACTAAATGTATAATTATTTTATTACTTTACCCAATTACTATGAAATTATATATGTATCGCCGTACATCATATTTATAACAGAAGACTTTCTAGTCTTGAAATTCTGCTCTATGTAAATTCCGAAACCATTTAGTTGTAGGCCTTCCTCATTCTCTAAAGATGTAATGGCATGCTCTAGTACAAAATGAAATAGTAGAGGAGATAGTGCATCTCCTTGCTTCAATCCATTGTGGATTTCAAAAGTATCCAAAAACTGTTTGCCTACACGCACCCTACTCTTTGTGCCATTTAGACACGTTCGTATAGGTCTAACTTTTTAGGAATTCCGAACTCCAGCAGGATACTATATAACTTCTCCCTCTTAATTGAATCGTATGCCTTTTGAAGTCTACATATAGTTGATGTACAGTAGCATTATATTTCCATTTATTTTCTAAAATCTGTCTTAAGCTAAAAATCTGATCTGTTGTAGACCTGTTTTTTTCTTAATCCACATTGATGATCTCCTAGAATGTCATCAATATAAGGAGTAAGTTTGCTTACTAATATATTTCTTAGAATTTTGTACGAAGTTGAAAGTAATGAGATGCCCCTGCAGTTGTTGCAATCAATTTTATCTCCTTTCTTATAAATTGGTACGATATTCGATTCTTTGCATTAATCTGGAAGAGCTTCTTTTTCCCAAATCATATTTAGAAACTGGCGTATCTTGTCCATCCATTTTTCTGCCTCTTATTTTATCAGTTCTGCTGGTAGCTCATCTGGACCTGATGCTTTATACAGCATATGTCTAAATTTGAAATAAAATAATAAATATTTAGAAAAAAATAAATGATAACAATGGAAGAATCTATTGGCAATAATACTGGTTTATTTTTAGAGGAGAAAATTCTAAACAATTTTGATATAGGAAACCCATATCCGAAAATGCTTCATAATGATGATAAACATTCCATTTGCAGTTAGAAACTATTATTTTGTTGAATATACTACTTGAAAGGCATAACAATAAAATCAAAATACTATTACATATTATAAGAATTGTTAAAAATGTACTTCAGCAGCCTCAATACATTCACTGCATGTCGCATTGGCCAAAATTCTATAAGACAATATCTTCCCCAAATGGCCAGCGTTACAGACGCATGCGACTTTGTTTTCAGGCCTGCCTATCAAACGAGATGTTTCCGGACATGGATTACTATATGAAAGTTGTTCATAATTCTATAACTTAAGATAGAAAGGTAGAAAGTTCCAAAATGAAGCAGAGGATATAAAATAAGTAAATGTTGCTATAAGAATACAGGAACTGTATGGTGTGTGTTTCTGTACCGTACATCTGCACTTGGGGCAAGGGTGTTTCCTTGAAGGAGTTATTTAACCAAGCTAATCATTTACGCTTATTTCCCTACATCTCTCAGCGAGTGATAAGTGGTTAACTCATCGCCTTAAAGAGAAGCCTAGTGAGCAACTAAACCATTACTTGGATGAGAAAGGCCGATTATTTTTTTTCTGAGAAGGCTTGAGTTATTTTAAGAGCCGAATTTTTTCAAGAAGGCCTTACAACGTTAACTCTGTCAGTTTAAATACATTATTATTACTATTATTATGATTCTTATTATTATCATTATTATTATCACTATTGTTATTAATATTATCATCAACAATCACGGATTAAGCCCATGTGGCTCGTTCCGATCTCATAGATTCTCATTCAAAAGTTGGATCCATCTCTTCTTCGGTCTACCAATATTCCTGCGTCCTTTTGGTTTGTATTTAAGTATAATTTTGGGAATGCGGTCATCTTCCAGTCTTTGAAAATGTTCTTTCCATTTTTTCTAGATTATTTTATTCTATCTAATAAGAGTTTAAAGATATTTAGCTCATTTCTAATATCTTCACTTCTTCTCTTATCTAGAAGCTTGCAACCAGCCACACTTCTCAGAAATCTCATTTCAGCTGCTTCTATGATCTTCTCTTCTCTTTTAGTTAAAACCCAAAATTCACTACCATACAATAGTAAGGGGACTGCCACTACTTTATATTATTATTATTATTATTATTATTATTATTATTATTATTATTATTATTATTATTATTATTATTATTATTTTATATGCATATAGTTATCCAGGTTGAGAAAACCAGCTATAATGGTTTGGGATCCGACATTATGACCATATATTATTACCCCTATACCAGTTGGAAAATGATCCATCTCTGTAAATAACAAACATGGATGTGAGGCCAACAGCTAAGGGTTTTTTTAGGTCTGTTGTGCCATTTAGAGAGTTATATTATTTTTGTTTATTGTATTACCCATCGTTACTTTATGAAATCAATTAAACGAAATCTACTCTAGGGTGATATGTAGTATTATGGTAATCCTGGTTAGATGCACATCAAGTATCCATACCACCATTTATTTTGGCTGGTCCCAAGGTCTGAAGGAGAGGTTACAATCCTCCCTTCGGCCCTGTTCTGTCCTAAGATGACACACGGCCTCGGAGTCACAAGAAAGTACATGAGTGTGTCTCATTGGATCAACATAACATATTTTAAACACCTGTGATTTAGTAAATCAAACTATTTTTTTACTTAACATGAGATGAGGCGAAATGTGATATGAAACGAATTAATGGAGATGAAATAACATAATGGGAGAGGGGAAAGAAGTTTGGAATGTTGGTGGGAAGAAATTCGGAAAACGGGGAAAACCCACAGAAAAATCCCCTCCGAAACCTAACGTCACATTCGGGGCAGCCGCGCGCTAGCCTCTCGTCCATTGAGTTGGCCGTTGAGTTAGTTATAGAGTTATATCTTAGTTCTACATGAAATTTCACTGAATTAATATTTTATGTTAGTGATTAAGGCAAAAATGAGTCCTGGCAATGATTTGTTTTTACTTAATGCCATATATATGTAATTTCGATGTTTCTAGTATTATCTCCTGGCATTGGCGTAATTATAACCCACTTCTGAGGTTGGGGCACCTGGAAGCCGGGGTTTTGTTGCCTCGATGATATGACGGGTAATGATGATGATAGTGTTGCGCCAGGAGAGTCCTTAATCCTAAACTTAATCTAAGGCAAATATGAATGATGATCATATGATGTTGCTGACATTAAAGTTTGCTGACATTTATCTTAAAGGTGAGGAAAAAGCCCGAAGAAAACTTCACCCAGGAAAACGTTGTCGGCAGCGCCATTATAAAAGCTAATCTTTGTACATTTAACTTTCGGGAAAAATTGATTCGCGCAGCTACTCGATTTTTGACAGCTAGACTCTAAGATTCATTGGCAAGTCGCGATTGCAATATCGAAAAATTTCACCTAAACTAATTATTTATAAACTGAAACGAAATGGTTTTCGTAAGGGAAGATCCTGTGCCGATGGTTATTTCATCTTAAAACTTCTTATCGAAAAGCACAAAGAATTCAATAAAGAACTACATATAGCGTTTATAGATTTTATTAAAGAATTTGATCGAGTTGACAGACAAAAACTTTTAGATATCTTAACTGATGATGGAACACCAAATCAACTGATCCAAACAATTTTTAATCTGTATAAAAATAACATCATAGCAGTACAAATAGGAACAGAATTGTCAGATTGGAAACAAATAAATTGCGGAGTCAGACAAGGATGCCCTCTATCACCACTTCTATTTAATGTATACATTAATGCTATCATCAGACACTGGAGATTGACAGTTCATGGTAATATTCCTCTCTCAAGACACACAATTTTAGACACACTCTTATATGCAGATGATCAGATTCTTTTCGGCAATAATGAAGATGAATTACAATATTCCACTCATCATCTTAATATAATAGCCCAACGATTTAACATGGAAATATCAACAACAAAATCTAAAGTTATGGCCTTTCAAGGGAAATTCCCAGTAAGAAGTAAAATTTGTATTCAGAATTCAATATTAGAGCAAGTAAATTCATTTAAATACTTAGGATATAATCTAACTTACAATGAGGAATGTGATATATCCTTTAAAATACAAAACTATAATAAAGCTTTAAGAATTATCAACCAAGTTTTTAAACCATCAAAAGTGCAGAGACACACAAGAATGAAAATCTATAAAGTTCTCGCTAGACCCATAATCTGTTATGGCAGTGAAGCTTGGACCATCAGAACTCAGGATGACCGTCATATTACAGCCACGGAGATGAAATTTCTGCGACGAACTGCAGGTTATAGCCTTCTAGACCACCAAAGAAATTCAACAATAGCCAGAGAGTTAAACATCGTACCTATATCTGAATACCTCCAAGAATATAGAAACAATTGGCTAGCCCATATTCAGCGCATGGATCGTCACAGAATACCAAAACAAATTCTTCACTACATTCCTCGAGGCAGAAGATCTGTGGGTCGACCTTTTCGGAGATGGCGGGAGACCGTAACAGGCCACTGGGCCTAATACTTGAAAGGCAGATGATGATGATTTTCTTCCAAGCTTTTCCTGCAGCGTGTATAAAAACTTGTCCCGAACGTGGATCGAATTTGGGCCCCCTGCGTGACAAGGCAGCACGCTATCTCGAGACCATAGCGGTGGACCCTAGATCTGAAATTCCAACCAATATTTTTCTTGACGACGCAGGGAAACTAAGAAAAGCACTCAGATTGATTGGGATTTGATCTTGGAATCACCTGAATACGAGAATCAAATCGCGCCTAGGTCAACTCGATAGTTAGTGATGGGAATTTGGCTGTTAAAATAAATTGGGTGTTTGTCTAACGGAAGTTGACTCTGGGTGTGGAACTAGAACGAATATGTTACAGTAGGACATAAGAAAGTAGGATGAACTCGGTTTCACATTAAAATTGTCTTGGAATAATTTTTCCGTAGACAAGATTCAGGAACAACTTGTTACGAAATTATATGTAGGACCTATCATATTCAATGTATATTACGTACCGGTAGCGGTATTTAATATTAGCAGTTAGATGTTGTATCATAATTTTATGTGACATAATTTCTTATTCATTGAATCATTCATTGAAGTAATGGTCTCGTCCCACTGGCCAAATCGTTAATTAACCAATACATGTTACACATATTGGAATGGATTACGTGAAAGTTTGCCAGACTAAAATTATCAACTGATTGATTTAGCGAGACAGTAAACAATCCTATAAATTTTCAAATATTCAGAGCTATAACATTAAATTTTTATTTGTTTACAGGCAATAGAATAGATTTATTTAGCCTGGTGGAGTTATGGCCGTGTAGCCTTATCTTCTATTCTCCAGGGCAAACATATGTTACATTTAAAAACAAAAAAAAATACAATAACAGTACGTACTAAACAATTAATTATCTGGTTGAACTGAACAATAATGAAAATAATGTCTAATAATAAAATACATTTAAACACAATTAAAATAAACTAATGGAATAATGTATACTCAAAGGAATAACAGTTACAATCTACTATACATAAAAAGAATATATATATATATATATATATGCATTGCTCAATGTTAAACATTTAATTATAACATATATATATATACATTAGCGAATAGCCAGCGTGCGCTGCTACGCCTAAATAAATGAAAATTAATGTGCTTTTATGTTTAGTTGAATAAGTAAAAGGAAAAAAAATAATTATAAATATATATTGTAATTATTTTAAGATTCCCTATGCTGATTACCTGGTGTTGCCCGGGAATCTACTTATCTCGATATTCTTGGCATAAATGAGCTAAAAGACAAAATTCGTTATTGTGAGTTTTATCCGTAAAAGAATGCCCATGTGCTGCTATGCTTGTACATGAATCTACGTACATGTCTCGATCTTCTTGGCATTAATGAAAGCCAAAAATGGTTATTATGAATTATCCATATGCTGTCGCGGACTTTTTTGTAGAGCTTTTTGAGATATTCAAATCTGTGTACATTAATTTTGTGTAGGCCTATTTGTTATGGTTTAGGCAGCGTAAGCCATTTAAGCGTCCAAAGACCTACTTTTGTCACGTTTTCCACTACAAAGGGCGATTTTTAAGGTTGTAGGAGGTTGAGTATCACAACTCTCTTATAGCCTATGTTCATCCCGGGAATCTCCTGAACATTTTGCAAAAAGGCCCATCACAATCAGATCAACGGTATGGCCGCGCATAATGTACGAACCAACAAACAAACAAACACACCAACAAACATTCATTTTTATATATTAGATTATGTATACAAATAAAGTAATAAACTCTATTGAATTAATATTATATCGCTTATATTTATAAGACATTAGGTAAATATATTGACAAACCTTAATACTATTTTTATTAAATAATGAGAAAGAGAAAAGAACAAATTATTAATAGTTGAAAAAGTAATGTTAGTGACATATTTGCGTTAATAATTTTATTTTCAATTTGTTTCTGAAAGATGGTAAAGTTTTTCTACATTCAATAAAAATATACTTGTTCTTTATTTAATTATTTTTGTCACTTTAATAAAAGTTGCTATATTTTGCATATAAAACAAATAATTATTGTTTATAAATAACTCATAAAACACTATTGAACCCGGAGGTTCATGGCCGCTCGAAAGTAAGCTCTCCATACATCCCTATCCTGAGCTAATGCTTTCCCAATCATCCCATGTATAATTTACATCTCTCAAACTATGGCTAATATTATTCTCCCATTTCATTATTGGTTCTACCTACTGGATGCTGTCCTCTGGTTTTCATACAAGGAGTCTTATGCCCCCAACTGTTGTATATTCTACATCTTATTTTTTCATATTTTACAAATTATTTAACGTGTGTGTTTGTGTGTTTTCCTATACCACTCACTGTACTTTCCTTGCTTCGGCTTCTGCGCTAGACGTATATATGGCATTGTGGTTTATTTTCAATTTAGGCACCACGTCGGCAGATCACTTTACATAGATGATGTAGGTCTATTGTTGATTATGTACGAGAGTAGTCTAGGATGAGTGTATGTTTGGAATTTTGCGTGTAGTGTGTGTTGTAATCTGTATGTGTCTATATACGCTGGTTGAGTGCGAGACACGGTATTTGGTTTCAATTCCTCCAAAAAATAAAATATTATTTTATTATATTATTTATATTATCATCATCATCATCTTCCTTCATGGATTAGGTCTTTATCTGTTCCGATCTCACATCTATTCAGCTCAGCGCTTTCTTGGTCTTCTTTTCTCCCTCATAATCTGACACGATTATTATTATTATTATTATTATTATTATTATTATTATTATTATTATTATTATTATTATTATTATTATTATTATGGGAGGCACGGTGTAAGGTTAATAGTTAAGGCCTCTAGCCGAATGGCCGAAAGTCTGTATCCCAATGAGGTTGAGGTTTTTAAACTGGCCTAAATCTCCTAGAGGTACCATGGCTCAGGATCGACTCAGCCCCTAACCAGCTCCTGCCGATTGTGCACAAACGTGGGAGTATTATTAACCTCCTATTTCTCCAAGGGCATCCTAGGGTCTCTAGTGGGATCACTTTACACTATTATTATTATTATTATTATTATCATCATCATCATCATCAATAATTACTGTTTTTAGGGTATATTAGTATAATAGTAATGACTATTTAACTCATGCCCCAAATGGGAGTCAATGACTAATCGCGTTTTAATGAATTTTGATTTACAACAAATCACAGTCCTGTTTCACCTGGAATTTATCAAATAAGTTTATCATATGAAAGAAAACTCCTCATTTTTAACATTCTGAATAGGCCAAAGCATTATCTTGCAGTAACTGTCTCCGCAGGAAATACGGCTACCAGATTGTATATATATAGCACACGAATGTAAACAGAAACTGCTTGCGGGATATAATATATAAAAACATTCGTAGCAATTGATTGTACCACAATAAAAAGAAACCGCAGTTTACACCTTCTTAAACGTATTATTTCCCAGGAATTTACATTCCATAAAAATATAATTTAATCATAGGCCATCAGAAATTAATTAATAACCTGTAATGTTGGTTTTAACAGTTTGATGTGCTTAATTTTTTTCTCCACTACGGTGCATTCTTACAATATTGCGATCCTTCGGCAATAAATATTATTATCTGGTTGCAGTGATGAACAAATGAGACATAAAAAACGTTTCTCATTTGTTTTCAAACATCGCCGATTACATTAAATATATAAATATTTTAAAATAACTATATTTAAATAATTTGTGAATAAAAACTTAATTTTATTTGTTAAATAGTCCTAACAAATGCCACTCTTGATTTCCAAATTCTCAAGATAAATAATTTATTGGAAATCACTCGTGGCATTACTTACGATAATTGTCATAAGGTGTATTAACTAAAGATTTTGTTTCTATGGTTATTCGTCTTTTATTTAATGGCATTCTTTAGCTGGTGGCTCCTGTCCTTCACTTGGATCTCTAATGCACATCTGGGTCACTTCATTTGGGGATCAAGGTGGAGGGAATCGGAGCCCAGGGAGATTTTCTTGGTGTTTATCTCGTATTCCCATGACTTCTTCTTCTTCTTCGCGGTTTAGACTTATTTACTAGCTTGTTCCGGCTCCAAATTGCTGCTGTTTCCATCTTTTCTTTAGTCTTCCCAAACTTCTTCTTCCTCGTGGTGAATAGTTGTATGCTGCTTTTGGTATTCTATTCTCAGTCATCCTTGCTAAGTGTTCTTTCCAGTTTGTTCTGCATTTCACTTTTGTTGTGTTTAATTCCTCTACTTTCAGTTGTTGTCTTATTTCTGTGTTATTTTTTTGTCTGTTCTTTGATATCCTTGCTATTGGTCTGAGCAATCTCATTTCAGCAGTTTGTATTCTGGAAGATTGTTGTGTTGTCACTGTCCATGTTTCGGATCCATAAGTAATAATAGATACTGCCATTGACTTCTATAATTTCATTATAGAGTCTTTCGTGACTTTATTTTTCAAAGTTCTTTTTAGTGTTCTTGTTACATAATTAAAGTTATTTAGTTTGTTATTTATATCTGTTCCGCTGTGTATGATATTTCGCAACCCAGGAAGTTATATCTTACCACTTGTTCTATTGGTTTATTTTCTAATATTATCTTTGTCCGAACTAGATGAGCGCCCTTGAAGGCCATTGTTTTTTATTTTTGTGATCATATTTCCATGTTGTATTTTTTTATATTTCATTTAGTTTTTATAGCATTCTATGTAGTTCGTCCTCTGTTTTTGCTACTAAAATCTGGTCATCTGCAAAGGCTACTGTTTCTATTACTATATTTATTCCCTTGACAAAAACTTAATTCTACCAGTTCTGTATACTCTTGCCACAATTCCATTCCATTTCGTTTGATCTGCATCTTTAATGGTGTAGCAAGTTTGCTTCAGTTGGCATCCTTGTATAAGACATATATTCTATAATAAGGATTTAATCTCCTCTCATCTCTCCATCCAGCATTACGCGTGACAAGATGAATTACGCTATTTAAAAGCTCAGGTCATTTACGTCGTAATTCAAATCGGGCATGAAAGAGCTGCCTAAATTTTATTCAGAGTTCTTTCTCAAGCTTGAATTTCTTTTACGTGCTATAAATCAACGACACTGGAACCACGACTTAATTCACTTCCGAAGAAAATCATTCTCTTGATTTTTACGCCCATAAAATTCTACCAACTCCGACCGGTTTTGTACTGTTCATGTTTTTTTCTTGGGAAATGCATTGAGATCTTTTGAATTATACTGTGACATGGTGATTATGATTAAATGTATGCTTGTAATGAAATTATAAAACAGAATATATATATGCTATAATTAAATTTTTCACATTGAGCAATGCAACTTTAATATGACATGATAAAAATAAATGCCTGGACGGGATTTGAACCCGGACCTCTGTATTGGTACTCCAGCGTGCTATCCATTACACCACCGGACAAATCTAATTCAAACATTTATTTTTCTTATATATATATATATATATATATATATATATATATATTCTCCATTTTACGAGAAGTAGCGAGAACTTGGTCTTCACTACTTCAAAGGCCCGGGTTCAAATCCCTCCAGGCATTTATTTTTATCATGTCATATATATATATATATATATATATATATATATAACTTTTGAGATGCTTGAACTTTATAGGAACTTTGGTAGTAATGGTAGTAGTAGTAGTAGTAGTAGTCATAGCAGTAGTAGTAAGTGTAGTAAAAGTAGTAGAGTAGTAGCAGAAGTAGTGCTAATAAAATAATCGTAATACTAGACGCATTTTAAAAACCCGATTTATTTCCGTCGCAATTTAAATCTGGGCGCGAAAGACGCAGTTCTAACTCGCACACTTTCGAATCAAAAGCGATCATGGTAACTACCAGTTCACTGCTTGGATCACCAACATTTTATGTTAAGTCAGATTCTGGATATTTGGACATTGTAGGGCCAACATGCACACTCAGTTGAATAACACTAAGATATTGGGGCTGAAAGTAAACTTCAATAAAACTGAATATATGTTCACACATAGAAACACATTATGTAATGGAAATGGACAGTTAATGACAAATGAAGAAAATTTTTAAGAAGTGGCTGAATTAAAATATCTAGGAACAATAATCACAAAGAGGAATGAGATTCACAAAGAAATTAAACATAAGAATGAGATTCGCTAAAAAAAAAATCTTGAAATGCATTATAGGAACTCTTGTCCCAACTTATCTAAAAGAATGTTAAACTGAAAATATATAAAACTGTTACTCTCGCAGTTATATTATATGGATTCGAAACATGGACTCTTACTTTAAAGGAAGAGTTAAGATTTCGAGTATTTGAGAATAAAGTTCTTAGAACAAATTTTGGACCAAAGAGTGATGAACAGTCAGGCAAATGGAGAAAACTACATAACAGTAAGCTACATGATTGTTAAGGGAAACCAGATATAATGAGAACAGTTAAATCTCGTAGATTGCGATGTGCAGGACATGTGGCACGAATGGTGAATGAAAGAGAACGTGGAAACTTCTTGAAGGAAAGCCGCAGGGGAATTTACCAAGAATAAATTGAAATAACAACTTTAACGAATAAATTGAAATAACAACTTTAACCATGATTTGAGGGAAGTAGATTATACAGGGGATGATTGGAAAACATTAGCATAGGATAAGGATATGTACAGAGTTTCTGTGTGGCCATGAGCCTACGGTTTCGCTAGGGCCAGTGAGTTAGTTTAGTTAGTTTAAGGGTTCTTAAATAACAAAACAACAGATTGTTTGTGTTAAAAGTAAATGATATCTTAATATTGTTCCTCTATAAAATCAAAAAGAATAATACAATTATTCACAAATTCAATTGTAGTGATGATCTTGATGAAGATTTTCGGGCTGTAGGCCGTGGTGGTGAGGCTTGTAGTTCCCCGACGTTTCGCCAGAGACTGCGCCTGGCATCCTCAAGGGTTGTCTTGAGGATGCCAGACGCAGTCTTTGGTGAAACGTCGGGGAACTACAAGCCTCACCACCACGGCCTACAGCCCGAAAATCTTAATCAAGATCATCAGAACAACTCCGGCCGTGAAAGTCTACGTGATTACATTAATTGTAGTGTTTAATTGTCAAGAATTTGTAGAATTGTATGGAAATAATTAATTTGAACGGTTTAGTAGTATTTAGTTAGTAAATTACTATAATTTGTTTGAAATCGCTATGTACGTGTTACAGGTTTTATAATATATATTACTGTATAAATTACTTTATTACTTAGTAATTTGCGGAGAATTTCCACGACTGTCTGGAACAGTAATTTACACAGTGAAGGCAGTTCTAAATACCACGCCATATTAATAAGATTAGATCATTATCTGTATTCATATTCTAACTATAATGTTTTCTTCTTTCTTCCTCTATAATAGCTTACTTCATTAACATTCCTTAGAAATGCATCACTTATTATGCATGTTTATTATTCCTTGAATAATTTAACATTTTCCAATACTGTTATTCTAACACACTTCCAATAATGGATCATATTATAATATTATAATGATATTGTGAAAAGAAAAAATTAATGTCTGAAGCAGGAATCGAACCATGGACTTCTCGTCGACGAAACGAGAATCATAGATTTGTATATGCGGAAAGAATTGTTAATGTTTG
Source organism: Diploptera punctata (assembly GCA_030220185.1). Taxonomy (NCBI): domain Eukaryota; kingdom Metazoa; phylum Arthropoda; class Insecta; order Blattodea; family Blaberidae; genus Diploptera; species Diploptera punctata. Next base: position 844,585 of record JASPKZ010009377.1, on the reverse strand, counting down.
TACCATGTCTCGAATGGTGTAGTGGTCTTGCATACTCGTACGGAATACGAGACGTCTACGGTTTGATTCCTGGTTCAGACATTAATTTTTATTTTCGCAATATCATTATAATATCCTTGAATAAGTTAATGTATCTCATCCGCAATTTATGTTTTCTTTTTCGCTTTCAATTTGCCAGTAATTATATGGTTTTATACATGCAATCTTGTAATATTCTTGTAAATATTGAACAGTACTACGGGATATAATTAAAGAAGCAATTTTTTCTTGAAAGATGCGCATACTTTACACCTACAATGGCATAACAGCCTTAGCCTCTCCTTCGTTAGGAGTTACTAGACCAGTTAATTTAGTTATGCTTGTTTTCCTAGAAAAAAGGATATTACGAGTATTTGAGAATAACGCTCTTAGGGAAATATTTGGACCAAAGAGAGATGAACAGACAGTTGAATGGAGAAGACTACATGACAATGAACTGTATGGTCTTTATAGGAAACCAGATATAATAAGAAAGGTTAAGTCTCGTAGACTGCGAGGGGCAGGACATGTGACACGAATTGGGTATAAAAGATGTACATGGAAGCTTCTTGTGAGAAAACCAGAAGGAAAACGTCCAGTTGGTAGAAAAAAAAGAATGGGGTGGGAGAATAACATTAACTATGATTTGAGGGAAATAGATTGTACAGGGAATTGTTGGAAACATTAGCTCAGGATAGGGATGTGTGGAGAGCTTGTGTCCGCGCGGCCATGAACCTACGGGTTCAATAGTGCCAGTGAGTTAGTTATTTTCTTATAGATGCTGTAAATGGTATGCGGCCAACTGAGACATATACTAGGCAACTAAGGTATTACTAGCATGAATAAAGTCAGTAAATTTTGCACAGAGGCTTTTTTATTCCTGCTTATGGTTCTTTTAGGAGCCTGAAAATCTTCAGACTCGGGATCCACTGCTTCAAGTCCCTCCTAGAGGACTTGTCCCTTGGATTTTTTATTCTTAAAAATTATCGATCCCGGGTTTGAACCCAGACCCTAGGGACCAGAGGTAGGGAAGTTACTCACTAGACCACAGAGTCCAAATAGTAATCTAAAAACGATAAGATGTAAGTTTAGGGAAAAAGTTTGTAGGAACTTTCTTACTTGTTTTATTGCTTACTATCTCCTTTATAATTACTATCAGAACCTTCGTTTTTTCGTGAATTCCACGCTAACTGACTTAAATTGCAACAAATTAAAAAAAAATCAATTTTATTTTATCTTTTAGCCTTCAGATTGTAGGACGCTTCTCTTTTCTCTTCAAAACGTGTATATATATATATATTTGAAATTTGTGCACAACATTTTAAATCATCCTGTATATATATATATATATATATATATATATATAAGAGTCCACCGTTATGGTTTCGAGGTAGCGTGCTGCCTTGTCACGCAGCGGGCCCGGGTTGGATCGCCGGTGGTGGCAGTTTTTCTGGGTGAGGTTTTTATCGGGGTTTTTTTTCCTCAACTGTAAGACAAATTTCAGGAAAACGTTAAGGCCCAAACGGTTCCCGAAATCAGATGGCCATCATCATGATAATCATCATCCTTACTATCATCATCATCATCATCATCATCCTTCACCGGTGTGGAAAGCAACGGGAAGCTACCACACCTACAATTCCCTAGTAAAGCTGCAAGCATGAAAATTCCTTCGGGCAGAATTACTTTTCAAAAGGTTGTGCACAAATTTCAGGAGCTTAACAGGGGTCGAAATGCAACAACTTTTGATTAGTAACTTATGGTCTGAAAAGTAAACCTGGGTCAGTACAAACCCTGGAATATCTAGATGGACAAGAAATGATTTTGTGCACACACTTAATCGAATGTAAATTTATTCACCAATTTGGTTTTACACCACATTGAATACAAACATGTTCTTCCACTTGAGCAAGAACTTCCTCTTCCATAACGACTGTTCGAATTGTACGTGGCCTTCCTACATGATGCCATCCCGAGTCGGTGATGAACATTTTGAATCGTTCGAGGATGTGGTTGACATCTGTTCGAATATTGTGCGCTATGCAGGCTTTGAGCTTCGCGTGCGTTACTATTTCCTTTACCATACATTAAATGCATATCTCGAAGTTCTGACAACGTGTATTCCATTTCACACAAAATCACAAATATTCAAAGTAATGCTGTAGTTGTCCTCTACAATACACTGCAGATACCGTACTGAAATGAAAACAACCTACAGAGCGCACGAATGACTATCAGATGTGAACAGAAGAGTGCACAAGTACTGTACTGCACTAAACGATATGACAACAAACGGAGCGTCTTCATAAATTCATAAAGTAGTGTATCGAACCCAATTGCCTCTCTGAAAAGTAAGCTTAGACCCGCATTGAAGTTCCCGATTTTCCCAGGTTTGTTCTGACCCAGGATTACTTTCCAGACCATAAGTTACTAATCAAAAGTTGTTGTATTTCGACCCCTATACAAGTTCCTCAAATTTGTGCGCAACCTTTTGAATCACCCTGTATATAGCTTTCAATCTCTTTTGGTTCTTAACATTTATGGTTTTATATCGATAACTAACATAACTGTAGAATTATACCATGTTTTACAGAAAGTAAGAGTAAAATAATAATATCTGTTAAGTTTTCGTTTTTGTTTAACAAGCAATTGTTAATGTAGTGTATATAGGAGTTATAAAATATATGTTTCTGAGTTTTATGTTCTAATAAATTTTAGTCAATAATTACTTAAATGAAGGTAACTGAGGTAATAACTAATGCTTCTCCGTAGTATAGGCGTTTTAATAGAAATTAAAAACAATGCTCGTTCCGTATGCTTTTGTTCATATTGTAGAATATTTTTAGTCCAAGATCCGGCTGCAAGATATCTACGTTCATCGAGTGTATGAACAAAATCAATTTTTCATAAAATTGTGAATTACTGAATACATTTTTTCCAAGTTGCCTATTAAATTTCGGCCGCCAGTATGTTTAATTAAAATATTATTTATTTATTTATTTATTCGAAATAATTTGATTCACTTGTTATTAAAACAAATTATAATCCAGTTCGCAGAAATCGATGTATAGAGCTTGAAAAGTTTTGTTTGCCATTGCACACTTCGCCGTTAACCTCGTCGCGGCTACAGCAGGCTGTGATACCAATCAGTAATAAATTGGTGGTAAGTAAGTATTTAATGTTTTATATTGTTCCCTCGCAGCGGTAAGTAAAAGCACTGCCCTTTATGTATACTACGTACAATGATATATCAAAAATATATCCGAAAGGTAGTGTTAATATACATTATGCGAAACAAATCACAGTATTTTAAATGAACTGAAGTTTATTTGAAACAATATAAAACAATAAATACGTACTTACCGCCATTTTATTACTGATTGGTGTCACAGCCTGCTGTAGTTGCGAGGAACTTTATGATCAAGTGTGCAATGGCAAACAAAACTTTTCAAGCTCTATACATCGATTTCTGCGAACTGGATTATAATTTATTTTAATAACAAGTGAATCAAATTACTTCGAATAAATAAAATAATATTTTAATTAAACATACTGGCGGCCGAATTTTAATAGACAAGTCGGAAAAAATGTATTTTAGTAATTCACAATTTTATGAAAAATTGATTTTGTTCATATACTCGATGAACGTAGTAATCTTGCAGCCGGATCTCGGACCATTTGGAATGTAGGCATTTGAAACATTTTTCATAGTCAATATACCACTTTGGAAAACAGAGAAGAAACTTTTATTTTCACGTGTTATGTAAAATTTTAGATGGGATTCACCTTTCAGAGCACCATGAATCAGTAGCATAAAACTATTTTTTGTCATTTATAGTAGATAAATATTAGGTTTCTGCAGATGTAGCAATTAAATATTAATTACTATTTACTATTTATCTTACTCCATCTCCGCATTTATTACTCTTTTTCTTCAGACTTGATAAACACATTCACACAGCCGGAGTCTTCTACAAAATTATGTTTACTAAATTGACGATTCGTCCATTTACTCTACATGCATGTAAAATATATTTTATCTTAAGAGAGAAAAAAAATTATGGGTATTTGAAAGTAAAGTATTTCGAAAAATGTGTCAAAGGTGAATTCCACGTACAATTTGACATAATACATGAAAATGAAAGTTCCTTCCTTTCTTTGTAAAGTGGTCTACGGACTATTAAAATATTTTCAATGCCTACATCGCAAAATACTCTAGAATATGAACAAACTCATACACAACGATGAATTGTTATTTATTTTTTATTAAAGCTCTTACACCACACAGAAGCGATAGTTATAACTTCAGTTCTCTTCACTTTGTTTTGGCTAATTATTGACTAAAGTTTATTACAGCTTAAAACTCAAAACATTTATTCTTTGTAACTTCTCACTCAAAATTACTTGTTGGGATAAAATTGAAAAACTTCAGAGAGTTTATTATATTTTACTCTCACACTCTATATATCATATCATTCTAGAGTTACGTCAGTTATCAATATAAAAACGTACATTTTAAGTAAATTAATAAAGGAAAAACTACATATTTCGCTTAAAGTTATATATATATGTATATATATGGGGCACGCCGTAGCGTAGTGGTTAAGGCACTGCGCTACAAAGTCGGAAGGACGAGGGTTCGGGTCCCGGTGGGGGTCAGGATTTTTAAACTGACCCAAACCTTCTGGCGGCACTATAGCCCTGGGGTCAACTCAGTTTTCTAACGGAAATGAGTACCAGACGCGTGTTCGGCCGTCACGCAGGGCTGACAACCCAGCTGATATCAAGGGTCGATTGTCCAGAAAATTTGGGAACCTTAAACTCCTACTACCCCAAGGGCCTCCTGAGGCCTGTAGTGGGATCACTTTGCTATATATATATATATATATACACACACCCACACATTATATTATATATACACACACACCTATATATATAATATATATATATATATATATATTAAAGAGAAAAAGTAATGTCCTACTTACTGTTACTTAATTTTGTTTCAATTGTTACGTCAGTTACCATGAAATTCACACAAAAGAGACGAAGAGACAGGTGAATGAAAAAAAGAAACATAATAATGAGAGATACATGACATATATAGTACATCTGATGTAATAACAGTCTTAAGTCTTGTAAACTGATTGGTCGGACATGTTGCACAAATAGAGGAATGAGAGAGGGACATGCAAATTTCTTATAAGAAAACCAGAGGTAAAATGTCAAATAGTTAGGTCAAAAATGAGGTGGAACAATAACATTATCCATGATTTTAAATACTTGAATTATCTAAGGACTGTTCGGAAAATATTAATTCGAAATAGGCATATTTGGAGACCTTATGTCTGCACGGCCTTGAACTTCCAGGTTCTATAATGCTAGTTAGTTATTTAATTAGTCACTCCTCCCAAATTTTAAATAATTTTCAACAGCTGCATATGTCAGTGTTCTGTATATTACTTTTAAAAAATGGAATGTAAAACATGTCGCGATGAACTTCGATCATTAGTAGATACAAAGAGATCCGTTTAAGGAACATTGAAATAAAAGTTGCATTTGTTAATGTATACATAAGTGGAACAGTTCTTAGGTTAGCCCAAAAAGTAAAGGAATCGATATGCGCATTTTACATTTTTTCCAGCAGATGTTTCTTTCTTGTGTCTTTTTACTTTAATATTTCAACTATCACAAATAGCTTCAAAACGCATTGCGACTCGGCGGGAAATGGTATAATAATCGATCTCCATCTCTGGGTTCTGAGTTAGCGTCTCGATCACTCCATATGGGTTCTTGAGTGGATCGGAGTCAGAGCCGATTATTTTCGGAGTTTTTCTTGTTTTCTATTATTATTATTATTATTATTATTATTATTATTATTATTATTATTATTATTATTATTATTATTATTATTATTATTATTATTATTATTTTAACCGGCCGAAAGTATCTGTTCTCGTAATGTCAATTTCGTTCCATTGCGTTTTGATTCGTCCATGTAATGATCCGACACGGCTGATCATCGTTTTGTTTTTCACAACCATTTAAAAATAAGATCTTCCGCCTATTTCATCCCTTGATCTGACATTTCGCCAGACACTGAAAGAGGATTTACTTTTGCCATTGTAAAATTTTCACGTTCTATTGGTACGAAATTAATTTACGTACAATTAATATTATTTATTTCATTCTAATTTGATGATTTATTTATTTTACCTGATGGAATTAAGATCGTAAGGTCTCTTCCATTTCACTAGGGTTTAGGCAGCGTATGCCATTTAAGCGTCCAAAGAGCTGCTTTTTTCACGTTTTCTTCTACAAAGGGCGATTTTTAAGGGTGTAGGAGTTGAGTATCACAACTCTCTTATAACATATGTTCATCCCGGGAATCTCCTGAATATTTTGCAAAAAAAAATCACAATCGGATCAACGGTATGACCGCGCATAAAGTACGAATAAACAAACAATCAAACATTAATTTTTATATATTAAATAGCAGGATATATTCTGCTGGATAAGAAAAGGAATGAAGATATAAGATAGGAACTAAATATTTTCAAACTTATAGACCGAATAATAAATATAGGAACGACTGGAAAGAACATATTGTTAGAATGCCGGAAGGAAGATTTCCAAAATTATAGCTAAATTATAAACCGCACGGAAGGAGAAATGTTGGACGCGCACACAGAAGATGGTCTGAACAATTTTAACAATTCTAGCTTTCATAAAACCGGAACGAGCCAACAGGCTTAATCCTTGGATGATGATGGTTATTATTATTATTATTATTATTATTATTATTATTATTATTATTATTATTATTATCATTATTTCATTATTATTTTTTCTTATTTTTATTAGTCTATATTTAATATCATTATTACCTCCACCATTTACTATTCATAGATTATCAGGTGGTGATTGCTCAGAATTCCAATGATGCATCTTTCATGTTAAAGAAATTAGATATAGAATACAAAAATGGGGATTACAGATATACTATAATAAAAGAGACTATATTCTATTGGATACAACAGATGAGTTGAAATGTAATTCAGGAAGAATAAGTAATGTTAAAAATATTAAATAGGCCTATTTAGAATCTATTTTAGATAAAAACAAGAATTCAACTACAGAAATTGAAATAAAAATAACTGATGAAAGAAGAACCATTGGTATGTTGAGCTCAGTGCTTTAGAATAGAAATATGTACAGTACGAAGAAAATTATTGTTCAAGTTCTGTTACGAAGCATTTTATTATATGGGTCCGAAACCTAGACAGTAAGATAGAAAACAAGCCAACAAACTATTAGCAGTAGAAATAGATTTTTAGAGACGATCGACAAGAATTTCATGAAGGGATAAGGTCAGAAAATGCACAATAAGAGAAATTATGAAAGTTGAAAAAAATAGAAGAAATACTTTGAAATGGTATGGACACCTCATAAGAATGAAAGAAGATAGAATATCAAAGATCCTTGGTTGGAAAGCTAATAGAAGAAGTGGAAGAGAAAATTGGATAGATGGAGTGAAGAGAAGTGTGGAAGCTAGAGATTTGAGGGAAGAAGATGCTTTAGACAGGAACCTCTGGGGACAAATCACTTTGGGTTGATGGAGAAGCACTGTATTGTAGAAAATTTCTAAAATTTATTATTATTATTATTATTATTGATATTACTATTGTTATTATTATTATTATTATTATTATTATTATTATTATTATTATTATTATTATTATTATTATTATTATTATTATTATTATTATTATTATTATTATTATTATTATTATTATTATTATTATTATTATTATTGTTGTTGTTATTGTTGTCACGCAGCGGGCCCGGGTTCGATCCCCGGTCGGGGCAGTTTTTCTGGGTGAGGTTTTCATCGGGGTTTTTCCTCACCGTAAGACAAATGTCAGGAAAACTTTAAAGGCCCAAACGGTCCCCGAAATCATATGGCCATCATCATCATCATCATCACCATCCTTATCATCATCATCATCCTTCACCGGTGTGGAAAGCAACGGGAAGCTACCACACCTACATTTCCCTAGTAAAGCTGCAAGCATAGCATGAAAATGCTATGATTGCAGTGAAGGACCTGCCTTCGGGCAGAAATACTATGGATGGATTATTATTATTATTATTATTATTATTATTATTATTATTATTATTATTATTATTATTATTATTATTATTATTAATATTATTATTATTACTATCTAGATATTCGGGATGCTCTTGTTAGAAATCTTGTGAATTACAAGTTTCTAATTTCATTGCTAGAGTCCATTTAATAATATAATAGAAATTAAAATCAGTGAACTTAAAATTTTACTCACTACACTGGATACAAATAATATATCGGATATTAAATAACCTGCAAACAATAGTAATAGCAATCATTTATTTAAACTAGCAAATCTAAGGGCATACATTCTTATTTTCCACTCAACCAGTTAAAATTATTAGACACAGAAAATTAATTAAAATAAATCTTTTTTTTTTCATGGCGCAGCAGACCTAGAAGGGCTTTTACCTACCAGCCGACTGCTGGCCTGTGTTCACCACAGAGGTAAATGATAATTAGCCAATGGAAGGCTGATATGTGGTCAGCTTGTAGGGTCCCCCAGCCGTTAATCTGGTTTTCTTAACCTGAAGCTGCTACTTATTGTAGCTACCCAAATTCCTCACGATTCTGGGTGGGCACCGGTCCTATACTGACCGAAATTCCATTAGAAAATGTCTTCCCTCATGGAGACCCGAACCAGCGCAAGTCCCATAGGTCTGCGCCAAGGCATCTTGCCTTAACCACTCGGATATATTGTATCAATATAATTTATCTTTATATTTGTTGGCCCTGGTGGACTGGTGGTTATTATGATAGCCTTTGTTTCCGAGGTATGTGAATTCAAAACCGATTGGGGTGTACAATCATGAGAATTATACGAGAAAGAATATTTATTACCAATCGACAACTTTCATTTCCAAAAATTGTAAAATACACGTGCAGTGTAAGTCATTTAACATTTCCCATCATCATCATCAACAACAATTACGGATTATGCCCATGTGGCTTATTCCGGTCTCATAGATTCTCATTCAAAAAGTTGAATCCATCTATTTTTCGGTCTACCAATATTCCTGTCTCCTCTTGGTTTGTAATTAAGTATAATTTTTGCAGTCTGATCATCTTTCATTCTTTGAACATGTTCTTTCCAGTTTTTTCTAGATTCTTTTATTTTATCTAAAAGTTTTAAAATATTTAGCTCATTTCTAATATCTTCACTTCTTCGTTTATCAAGAAGTTTGCAGCCAGCCACACTTCTCAGAAATCTCATTTCAGCTGCTTCCAAGATCTTCTCTTCTCTTTTAGTTAAAACCCAGAATTCACTACCATGCAATAGTAATGGGACTGCCACTGCTTTATAAATTTTTTAGTTTTGTTTTTTTAACACTTTCCAATATTGTTATTTTAACACAGTTACAATAATGGATCATATTATTATATTATAATGATATTGTCGGACGAAACGAGAATTATTGATTTGTATATGTAGAAAGAATTGTAAATGTTTGTACCATGTCTCGAATAGTGTAGTGGTCTTGCACGCTTGTACGGAATACAAGAGGTCCACGATTCGATTCCTGGTTCAGACATTAATTTTTCTTTTCACAATATTATAATATAATAGTGTAAGTCAGTTAACCGAATATGCAAATATATTATTTTCTGTAGCTTACAACATATATACAAAAAACAACTACCGAAATTGTTCAAAGTGACCCATTGTTGCTTAAGCAGTAGTCCTCTTCTTCCGTATGCAGTATTGGTGGGTGATGATGCCCGTTCTGCGACTACAAAAACTGATCTTTCCATCGGTTGAAGGGTCTTCCGAGGTCTCTTTACCTTTAGGGTTGAGGTGGTAAATCATCTTTGGTAAACGGGAATTTGACATTCTCTGGACGTGTTGGAACCATTTAATCTGATAATTTTGTATATGTTCAACCATTTCTCTAACTATTCCACTGCATCCTTATCTCATCACTCTTCATTCTATCCCTTAAAGTTACTCCAGTTAGTGATCGGAGGAATCTCATTTGTGAACTATTAATGCGGGATTTATCTTTTGCTCAAGTGTCCAGAATTCACTTCCGTATAGTAGAGCAGGTTTGGCTATGGCATTATGATATCTCAATTGGATTTCTTTCCTCATTTGTTTTCCAAAATTTCTCCTAATTACACCATTTAGTCTGTCATATTTTTCTAAATTTGTTTCCACATTTTTTTGATTATGAAACTGTGATATATTATTACCTAAATAATTAAAGTATGTTACTTGTTCTATTGGTTTATTATTTATTATTATTTTTACTCTCGAAAGTCCCTTTCCAGCGATTGCCATGGATTTGGTTTTATTACTCGAAAGACTATAAGAAATAAGCTTAAGCAGTAGTGTTTGATATTATATTCTGAAGGTCACATATTCAAACCCCAGTTTCAACCAATCTGATTTGTTTCCTTGCAACCATTTGCAGTGGTTAACTGACTTACGCCTCATTCTGTACAGTGATTGATAATAATTAAATAAAGATAAATGTACTTCGCTTCTTTCGTAAGTGAAGGTCATGTGTTTCATATTGGATTTCTGGCCAGTAAAATAATCTCAACTTGCAACATTAGGCAAAATTTGTCGTCCCTTTCATATCCAGATTTGAATTGCCAGGCTAATGATCTGCGTTTCCAAACATCATTAAATAAATTACCAATTTCTTACATCTTAGCCAAAAACAAATACATATAATATCAACATTTCCGGTCTGGATTCCCGACCGTGAAATCATTGCAATAAGACATTACTGTTACATTGTAGGACTTCCGGTAGTAAATTGATAATTTGAAGTCATACAGTGTGTTGTGTATGAATTTGGTAATAAAGTATTGATGTAATATGTGAAGATCCGTATTTCCGTCTGCCATTAACCCAGTTGGATTACGCACGTCCGATTACTGAAAGTAGTTTTGTTCTCGATCTCCTCCTCTTATTATAGATCACCCGGATGAGAGGAGGTCCGGTTCTTGTCCTCACATGTCATCTTCTCGGAACATACTTTGTAATACTTGTTTCATTTACGAGTCATACTTCTTACCACAACAACAGCGTATGACTTGTTTACCATAATTTATCCTTATATTTCTATTCTCGTCCCGCGCCGTAGCCGAGCGGTTAAGGTAGGAAGCCTTGGTGCAGAGTGCAGAGCTACGGGACTTGCGCTGGTTCGAGTCTCCATGGGGGAAGAAATTTTCTCATGGTATTTTCGGCCAGTATGGGACCGGTGCCCACCCAGCATCGTGAGGCAATTGGGTAGCTACAATAAGTAGCGGCTCCAGGTTGAGGAACCAGCTATAACGGCTGGGGGACTCGACATGCTAACCACATGTCACCCCTACACTGGCTGTTGATCATCTACCTCTATGATTGACACATGTGGATGTGAAGGGCCAGCAGCCGGCTGGTAAAAGGGCAACCGCTGAAAAGTGGAAAGACCCTCAATCGGAATATTTCTATTCTCGATTTCAACGCAAATCTTCCCTTAAATATGAAAATTTTCGTAAGTAATGCCACGAGTGATTTCCAAATTATCAGGAATTGGAAATCAAGAGTGGCATTTGTTATGACTATTTAACGAATAAAATTAAGCTTTATTCACAAATCATTATTTAAATATAGTTATTTTAAAATATTTATATATTTAATGTAAACGGCAATATTTGAAAACAAATGAGAAATGTTTGGTTATGCTTCTTTTGTTCGTCCACTGTAACTTGATCATATTATTTATTGCCAAATAGGATCGCAATATTGTAAGAATGCACCCTAGTGGAGAAAAAAGTAAACACAAAAAACTGTATATTATAACCAACATTTAGGTTATTAATTATTTTTTTAAATTAACAACTCCGTAAAATCATTATTTAAAAACAAAATTATTCAACACACAATTATAAAATGTGTAGTTCGAAGGAATCTGATCATAATTTGCTATATACAACGTTTCGAGGGTCAGTCACTGCAAAATAATGCTCTGACCTGTTCAGAACATTAAAAAGGAGGAGCTTTCTTTATTATGATAAACAGAAGTAGATAATTATCGAGGTGAAATACGACTGTGATTGATTGTAAAACAAAATTCATTGAAACGTGATTGGCCATTGATTCCCATTTGGGGCATGAGTTAAATAGTCACTGTTTTTAGATTTCACGATAGTTGTAGTTTTGTATCACAAAGAGCAACATTTGTAATTAGAGTATAAATGTTAGTATTTTACTTAACGACGCTCTTTAACATCTCAGATTATAACGTCGCCATTCAAATGTGAATATGAAATCAATTAAAATTTTTGCTCAGAAATATTTTTTTTCAGGATGCAGGTTCTTTTTCGTTACTTGGAGAAGACTATATAACAGTGAGCTACATGAACATATAATAATAATAATAATAATAATAATAATAATAATAATAATAATAATACTTTATTTATTCTGGCAGAGTTAAGGCCCTAAGGCCCTCTCTTCCACTCAACCAGTACAAATACAAATAAATATTTGACAAATAAAGATATACACTATACTAATTATAAACAGTTAAAGATACAATAAATGTAGCAATGTAAATTTCATGTACAAACAGCATTTATAGGGTAACAACAATAATGATACGATGATAATAATAATAATAATAATAATAATAATAATAATAATAATAATAATAATAATAATAATAAATAATAATAATAATAATAAATATGATAAATTATACGAGAAACACCAATTAATATATATACCTTACACTGGGTAATAATGAAGTCGAGGTTAGAGCAAATATAAATTTAGATTTCTTTTAAAAGATGCCAACGTCCGGCAACCCCTTATTTCTTGTGGTAGGGAATTCCAGTTGCGAGAAGTGAAGATGGTATATGACATGGAGTGATGTGATGTCCTATGTTGCTATAAACCAGATATAACAAGAACAGTTAATTCTCGTAGAGATGCGAAGGGCAGAACATATGGCACGATTGGGGAATGAGAGAGGTGCATGGAAGCTTCTTGTAGGAAAATCAGAGGGAAAACGCCTAGTTGGTAGATTATGAATTGCATTAACGGTGATTTGAGATAATTAGATTATACAGGGGATGATTGGAAAACATTAGCTCAGGATATGGATGTATGGAGAGCGTATGTCCGCGTGGCTATGAATTTATGAACAAGATAGTGCCCGTGAGATATTTAGTCTGGCCATTTTCCTAACTTTGTAGACGACGAGATTTTTTTAAGCTTTTCTATTTATGGACATAATAGTATTTTCCATGTCAATTTGCGGTTCTTTATAAGTTTCTATCATCCCAGGTTTTTTTTTGTTTGTGGTATGCATTTACTTTGTCCACCTATTGTAGATTCCCAATTTGTTCAGTTATTCTATTCTCATTCATTCTCTTTATGTGGTTAAACTTTCTGAGTTAAAATTCGTAATGTATGTTATTTTGCGGAGGTTGAACATTGTTTTTTTTTTAGAGTTTAGTTTGCTTGCAGTAAATCTACGACAAGGGAACCATGGAATTATTTCTTTTCCGAAAGAAGCCACACCCTAAAAAAAAACATCGATCCCGACCTGGGTTTGAATCCACGTACTTCAAGATTGGAGCATGGTGAACACTAGAACACCAGGACCATGTTTGTGTTCCCATTCTTTACTGAATTTTCTACAAATTTTGAACACTAATACAGAGACAGATATCTTAAGATTAATTAAATGCATTTCAGGACATTTCAGATATATTTCAGATTTTGCAATTGTAATTCAGAAAACAGAAGTGGCGCGTGGCTTGTAAAAAGTACCTATAAGGTGAGAGGTTAAACTGATATAAAGAAGAAGAAGATAAAGCAATGTTTTGCACTTTGCTACGTCAGTGAGGCATGGACTTTGAGGAAAGGAGAAGAGAGCAGGATAACTTCTAGTGAAACGAGATTCATGCGATATACAGCAGGATATACCAAATGGGATCACAAACGCAATGATGATATCTCGAAGGAACTATGTTTAGAACTGGTCATTGAATTCATATATAGATACCAAAACAACTGGATGAGTAATTTGCGAAGAATAAGTTCAGATAAGTTCCCAAGGTCATGCTTCATTATTGTTCAACAGGGAAGAGATCTCTGGGCCATCCAAGGAAACGCTGGATACAAAATTCATCAGTGAGATCGTAACAGGCCTATAGATCTAAGGCTTGGTTGGATGAAGATGAAGAAATATACAAATTGGTATATTCTATAAAAAATATCAAAGTGGAACTACAGTTGGACTTCTGGATGAGTCATAACATTCCTCAGTTTTTTTTCCATCATAATCGTACAGTATGTTATTTTAGACGTAAAATAAAATACACAGATCAGAATAGAGGTGAATAAATTCTACCTTGCCGGAAGGTGTTTTGATGTCCTGCAGTGGGTCATGTTTGCTTTTAAAAATACTCATTAGCATACCATATATTGATGAAATAAACCGTTTATAGCCTATAGCTGAAGGTCGAGATATTGGTAATAATTCATTTCTTACAGTAGAAATTACAAACCATGCTATACAGTATTACCGTACTTTTTTTTCAGTTGTATAAAACTCTTCGTAAGTATTTTCCCAAGAAATAACATGTTCTAGTCTTAAGTGGTATGGACAGTTTTATCTTGTAGGAGATAAGACCAGTCCCTTCTGCTCCGTGACACTTCTTTTATATACAACATCTTCCACAATGTTAGATAGAGGGTCATTTCACCGTTAATGAATGCCGTATTTTACCTACACTTTTGCAGCTTCATTGCTTTTAAATCAATCTTCTTCTTCTTCTTCTTCATAATTTGTAGGAGTTCCATCCTGTTTACTTCCAAAATCACTCCTCGGAGGAAGACGTATTGCTTATGCATTCACTGTCTATCCATCTCTTGGCTGGTCTTACTCATGTTCTTCTCCCGTCCCTTGATCTATCTTCATTAGCTCTTTTTTGCAAGTCGGTTGTCTTCCATTCTTTATATATGACCCTCCCAATATTTTCGTCTATCTATAATAAATTTGGTTTAAATCAATATACGAATAAATTATAACATTTCAAAATATCTTCTCATTTTCATCTAAGAGGAGAAGAAAAAAAAACAGTGGCGCGACAGTCCTAGAATGTCCTTGACCTACCACCCGGCTGCTCACATCCACATGTGTTAATCACAGACGTAGACGATCATCCAGCCAATGTAGGGATGACATGTCCAGCCATTACAGCTAGTTTTCTCAGTCTGGAGCATCTACTTACTATACCTTATGATTCTGATGAGCACCGGTCCCATGCCGTCCGAAATTCCACGAGAAAATGTCTTCCCTCGTCGAGACTCGAATCAGCCCAAGTACCATTTCCCGCGCCGTAACCGAGCGGTTTAAGGCACAGTGCCTTGGTGCATGGGGAAGACAATTTGTATGAAATTTCGGCCAGCATGGGATCGGTGCCCACCCAGCATCTGGATGAATTTCGGTAGTTACAAAAAGTAGCGGTTTTGGTTGAGAATACGATCTATAACGGCTGAGGACCCGGCATGCTGGTCTCATGTAATCCCTATACTGACTGGATGATCGTCTGCCTCTGTAATTAACACATGTGGATGTGGGGCTAGCAGCCGTCTAGTACACCATAGGCCTTCAAATCCTGTCGTGCCGTGTAGTTATAATTTTTAAGTGGAGCAGCAATATTCAGAAATCCAGATTTTGTTATATTCTCTGTTATATATTATAAATTATGTTACAATTTCGTAACGAATATAATATCAGTCGGACATCAAAATGATGTTCGTTACGACAATTTATTATTTTTTTTATTATACAGTACAAAACAAGACATTTCTTCTCCTTTTTTTTACACTAAGACATAAAACAAGGAAGGATACAAGATTGAAGTTCTGCAAAACAATGGCGGTACCGGTACTTTTATACGGCAGTGAATCCTGGACTGTAAATAATAAGAGTTCGAGTAGAATACAAAGTGCAGAAATTACCATTTGAAGAAGGGCCAAAGGATAAACAAAATTGGATCACGTAAGAAATGAAGAAGTAAGAAGTGATTTAGAAATATATTCTATAAATGATAGACTTCAACAACACCGCGTCGGCTGGGAAGAGCATGTTCAGAGAATGGAATAATCAAGATTGCCCAAGATAATAATAATAATAATAATAATAATAATAATAATAATAATACTTTATTTATTCTGGCAGAGTTAAGGCCATAAGGCCCTCTCTTCCACTCAACCAGCACAAATACAAATAAATATTCGACAAATATAGATATACACTATACTAATTATTAACAGTTAAAGATACAATAAATGTAACAATGTAAATGTCATGTACAAACAACATTTTATAGGGTAATAACAATAATGATACGATAATAATAATAATAATAATATAAATATGATAGATTTTCTAGCGTGTTTCCAGCCGCCAAGATAGCATATCATTATAAACCAAAAGGATTAAGGGATGTAAGAAGACATAGGAAGAGATGGAAGGAATCATTGTGAATTTCAGAACAGGCGAATCGCCTAAACCTTGATGTGAAAAAGAAGAAGAAGAAATTTCCGATTCTTCTATTATCGAATATTTTATTCCGATTCCGATTGAGGGTCTTTCCACTTTTCAGCGGTTGCCCTTTTACCAGCCGGCTGCTGGCCCTTCACATCCACATGTGTCAATCACAGAGGTAGATGATCAACAGCCGTTATCGCTGGTATCGAATATTTTATAAGAATGTAAAATACAGAAATTATACATGGGTCCGGATAACCCTAGTATGGAATTTACCATCATGCTTATAATACAATAGTATAAAATATCTAGCAATATCTTCCTACGTTTGATTTTCTTAATTTACATTTTTTAGTGGTTCTATAATTACACTGGACAACATGATATTTGTCTCATGAGAACCAATAGTTGTACTTAATGCAGTTTTTTTATCGTGTTTTCAAATATGTATTCGGAATTTCTCCATCACCCACAGTTTTTTATTTCAATTTCAATTAATGGATTTAAATAATTATTTTTAATAAACGTTTTTTCGTCTATTTGTCCATTGTAAAATAAAATGGGGAACACTTTCATCAGGAGATTTCAGCTATGGAAAAGAGATACCAAGGCAAATGGAATCCGATTATTGTTGGACCATCAAGAGGGATGCTCCACAGACGAAACATAGCAGAAACCCATCGTTTCTTACTTTCTATGAGAGTCCGAATGTTCGAATATTGTGTAGTTACGAATGTAGAAATTATTAAAGTTTTTGAAATTATAAATTCCTGTCTCTCGGAATCCTTGCGTGATGGAGAAAACTGATATCATATTTGAATTCAAGAGAAAAAGTACTATCAGAATCACATTTTTTTCTGAGACAAAAAAAAAGTTTCTTTTTTGTTGCTCAGTGTTACTAACCAACCCTTTTTTTGGGACAATACTTTGAATTCTGCATTCATTAAAACATCCCAACGGTTCCTATTCTCATCTAACTAAATCCAAATCATTATAGCGGTATCAGTTCTCTAAGATCCATCCGAATATTATCCTACTACCTACATCTAGACCGTCCGCGGCGGTCCCGCCTCACTGCATTCCGCTTTAGTCAAGCAGGGAGTCCATCTGCTTCGCACAGGATTGATGGATTCTGGCTTCGATTTATGTGCCTTGTAGTTAAAAATGGCAGATCATTTTTGGACACGCTCTTGGTACATCACAACACTCTCTGAGAGAAATTTCAAGGTAATTTTCGGCATGCAATGATTGACAGTTCTCTTGTTAAAAACAATAAAACTTCTTGAGAATGTAAAACAGAAACTCGTGATTTTTCATCGGAAACATTATTGTTCTTCAGATCTAAACTAATTATTCTGCGATTCAGATTATTCTTCTTTCTACTTTAAGACAGTTAAGACTAATAATAATTTTACTTTATGATTTAGTTTCTGGCCTATATTTACATTAAGCTCTTAGTGAAAACATGGAACTGCAGTCGACTGATATTTTATGAGTACAAATAGACTATTATCTTTATACCTATGAGTATATAGAGTACAATAAGCACAGAGGGAATCTTGTTAATCCATTCATCCACGCTATTAATTAGATGACGAGGCTTGTGGATACCTTACGAGAGTCATATATGATATATGTAGGTCTATGCCTTTTTTGTGTCACTTGCTTGCTTTGAACTAAATTACGTAGACTTATATCCGATAACGTCCACCGCTGTGATCTCGAGGTAGCGTGCTGCCTTGTCACGCAACGGGCCCGGTTTCGATCCCCGGTCGGGACAGTTTTTCTGGGTGAGGTTTTTATCGGGGTTTTTCCTCACCTGTAAGACAAATGTCAGGAAAACTTTAAGCCCAAACGGTCCCCGAAATCATATGGTCATCATCATCATCATCATCCTTATCATTATCATCAACACCATCATTATTCTTCACTGGTGTGGAAAGCAACGGGAAGCTATTACACCTACAATTCTCTAGTAAAGCTGCAAAGCATAGCATGAAAATGCTATGATTACTGTGAAAGACCTGCCCTCGGGCAGAATTACTATGGATGGATATCCGATGAGTGGGTACACTACCCTATCTACAGAAACGGTCCTCCCTATCTTTACTGTGGTCAGAAGCATACAGTGATGCCAGATTCAATGATGTTTTAATCTGAATGCACAACTGGTTTTAAATTTTTGATCCTTAGATGCCGCAAAAGACAAGACATTGAATTCAATCTAGGCCTATCTACAATGGCGAAACAGCCCAATATTGGGCCTTAGCCTCTCCTTTGTTAGGAGTCCAAGTTAATTTAGAGATATATAGTAAGCAAACAAAGTTTTACTATGACTATTTAACTCATGTCTCAAATGGGAGTCAATGACCAATCACATTTCAATGAATAATGATTTACAACCAATCACTGTCGTTTTTCACCTTGATTTTATCAATTTAATTTTATCATATGAAAACAAGCTCCTCCTTTTTAACGTTCTTAATAGGCCAGAGCATTACTTTACAGTGACTGGCTCTCTAAGAAATACGTTAAATATTACAATTTATATATTAAGATGTAAGTATCCCAGAATACAAGTGGCTCCCAGATTGTATATATAGTGCATGAATGTAACCAGATACTGCTTGTGAGATATAATAATAAAACATTTGTAGTAATTTATTATACCACCAAAAAAAAAGTAACCACTGTTTGCACTTTCTTAAACATATTATTTCCCAGGTATTTACGCCCCAGAAAAATATAATTGACATATTTACATCATAGGACATCAGAAATTAATTAATAACCTATAATGTTGGTTATAAATAGTTTGATGTGTTTCATTTTTTTCTCCAGTAGGGTGCATTCTTACAATATTGCGATCCTTTGGCATTAAATAATATGATCTGGTTGCAGTGTTGATCAAATGAAACATAATAAACGTTTTTCATTTGTTTTCAAACATCGCCGTTTACATTAAATATATAAATATTTTAAAATAACTATATTTAAGTAATGATTTGTGAGTAAACAGCTTAATTTTATTCGTTAAATAGTCCTAACAAATGCCACTCTTGAATTCCAAATTCTCTAGATAAATCACTCGTGGCATTACTTATGATAAAAGAAGTCTGTAAATTTTGCTTAGAGGCCTCTTTATTCAGGCTTAAGGATATTTTACGAGATTGAAAATCTTCAGACTCGAGACACTTCCGGAGGACTTGCTCCTTGGATTTTTCCATCCTAAAAAATCCATCGACCCCGGTCGGGTTTGAACCCGCATCCCTCGGGACCAGGGGCAAGGAGTACAACCAGTAATCCACCGCTACCGATTGTTGAACCGAATAGTAACACAAATTCAATCCCTTAAATTTATATTACTTACTAATTTCGTCATGCATATGATTTTGACGTGTTACTAAAAAGCCTTGATATTTTAAAGTTTTAACTTTTTCATAAAATTATTGTTTATTGTTGTCCGTTATATTTTATTTAGGGTAGCCTACATGTTTCTTGCCTATTTGCCTTATTCCTTGTCATTTTGTTAACTTTATCCACAGTAAAAGTGTTGTTATTCGTATACATTTCTCTCGGTCGTCTTCATTCTCATCTTCCTGGCAGAGTCCATTCCAATATTAGCGATGGCAGTCTCTCTCTTCAGACGTTCTTCTTGTGAAATCATATTACTCTTATATTTGTATAAGAGTACGGAATTTGAAACTGAATTTTTGAGAATCTTCTTTTAACTGATTATTATATTACATTATTATTATTATTATTATTATTATTATTATTATTATTATTATTATTATTATTATTAGTATTATTATTATTATTATTATTATTATTATTAACTAACTCACTGGCACTATCGAACCCGTAGGTTCATGGCCGCGCGGACATAAACTCTCCATACATCCCTATCCTGAGTCATGTTTTCAATCATCCCTTGTATAATGTACTTCCCTCAAATCATAGTTAATGTTATTCTCCCACCTCATTCTAGGTCTACCTACTGGGCGTTTTCCCTCTGGTTTTCCTACAAGATGCTTCGATGCACGTATTTCATTCCTCATTCGTGCCACATGTCCTGCTCATCGCAGTCTACGAGACTTAACTGTTCTAATTATATCTGGCTTCCTATAAAGACCATGTAATTCACTGTTATGCAATTTTCTTCATTCACCTGTCTGTTCATCTCTCTTTGGTCCAAAAATTTTCGTAAGAACTTCATTCTCAAATACTCGTAATCTCCTTTCCGCCCTTAAAATATTATTATTATTATTATTATTATTATTATTATTATTATTATTATTATTATTATTATTAAGATTATGATCATTATCATTATCAACATCATCATCACTAATGACTGTAAAAGAGAGCAGTTTATCCTCTTCCATTGAGTCATCGTGTTTACATGCAAAATTGCGTTTTACTTTCTAGTCAAGAAGAATAATTATATTTTTGTTGTAAACTTCACCCTTTCTCTATCTCTTGCACTTTCTTTCTTTCTCTGCATAATATATCCACGCTTTATTTCGATTGAAAGTGTGTTACTTCCTTTGCATGTAGCAAATATATTGAGTCCACTTACAAGCTAAATACCGCCTCGATACACTCTGGCTAGCGGGCGCGGCTTCCTCTACTGGGATACCAAGTTCGAATCCTGGCGATAAGATGGGTATTGGTGGTAGGCCTTACCAGGATTCTTCGGATTTTTCTCGAGGTTCACCCTTTCCCGTATTTCATCCCACCAACACTCTCTATTATCCATTCCCTCCCCTTCATGTCATTTAATATCTCATTCATTCATTCATTCATTGATTCATTCATTCATAACGTTAAACAGCTGTATAATTAAAATTTAACTTTAAATTTAAAATTTACCTTAATAAACTATTACGCATTTAATAATAATTAAATACCAACTAAAAATATTTACTCACATTTTTTGTATAACCGCGACTGCTGGCACAGGGAAAATAATTTGGTTGGCAACCCACATGTGTAGAAAATATGTGGTTGCGGGGTATAGTGGGGCCCAACAGGGTATTGGCTAATGGCTCCGAACCTGAGCAAGGGCAGAATGGGCCAACGGGAGGGTTGCACTAAGTCCCCTCCTCGCGGTCATATAGATCCAACCCAAAAAATAGGGGTATAGGTTATAGGAGAAGAACCTTGTGTTCGACCCGGATGACGACCTAAAACTCGTGTAACACTGTAGAACAGACTTTCATTTCGTTCATCCAGAATATACTGGAATATTGTTCTAGATCATTGAGGTCGCCGTGCTCAGGGCCGCCTGTCCCCCAAGTCTCAACTAGATCTGCAAGGGAAATATGGAGAATTAAGATTAAATAAATAAGTTGTGGACTATTTATACTTCGAGCTATTTAAATTGTATCAGCAATACAAATTTCATTGCATTAATTTGGTTCAACAACTCCCAATAACAAATAATATACAGAGTAAAGGAAAAAAATAAACTCCAAATGTAGAAATATAAGGTATATTCCATATTGATCCTAGGTAACTAAATCCCCATTACAGATTTTGAGGACGTGTAGTTGGGACCAAGACGTTATGTTTAACATAGGAACTCGTGTCCGGAAAGTACCTTTTCCTGCTCCACACATGCAACATGCAAAATACCACAACATGCGTTCAACTCTACCGCATACTCGGCGCCAAAAACCCTGCACGTTTTTCCATCTTGACCCCGTTCGACTATGGGGTCACATTAAATCCTGTGGGATCCGAGGAAGACCTACTGGCGTGGATTATGGTTGCGGCGGATGTTCCAGAACCAAAGGTTGGTGATCGTGTGTACCAGAACATGGTACGGAGATACCGAATCTGTGTTGACATAGGTGGTCTTTATATCGAGCCCTTCTTGTGGACCCAGACGACAAGCAGCAGGCGTCAGAGACAGCAACGTGTATTTTGGTGCGTATAGCGAGAAAACGATACGTTTCCGGACATGTGTTCCTATGCTAAACGTAGTCGTCTTGGTCCCCACTACACGTCCTCGAAGCCTGTGATGAAAATTTAGTTACAACCTTTATATAAATTTAAGTTCAAATTTAAATGTTAAACAATATATTTTGGAATACGAAAAATATAGACATGTTTAATTGTTCTCGATATTAAATACACGAAGCGATTAAACAAGAAGTCAGTATTTATGAACACACAAATTAATAAAATCAAACTAACAATAAATATTATAAATAATTCCAATACTATCTGTAAATAGTTTACATGACCAGATTCTAACTCTGGGGCACTTATCTGCCAAAATAGTTAATAATATTCAATAATTAAAAATTATTTTTTATGTACCATGCTCGTCTCTGGTTCCAAGGCTCCGAGGTCCATCGAATTTCCGGACGTAAAAATCATGAACACAGATTTCCAAATTGAACTAGAGCAGGTCCCGTGTCGTAGATATATAGCACGTAAAGGAAACTAAAAAAAAACTCCAAGCGCGACAGGCCTAGAAGGCCCTTGGCCAAAGAGCTACCGTAAAAGCAGACTACAGATTCGACTTGTTTCGAAATTCGCTTAGTTTAACGCAGTTTATACCTTCTTTCTAACATAAGCTGAGAAGACCTTGAACCGAATTTGGCAGTTCCACGAATTTCCTGCTTGAAGAAAGTATTTAATTGTCGATATATTAGTAAAAGTTAATTGATGATTTTGGTGGGATTAAAGTATGTTGAAGACAGGTGTAGGCATACATTTAAGAGACAAATTGGAACGTAGATGTAGGTAGTCGAGTTGACAGAAACCAGCTGAATAAAAGGTAAGAGTATGCAGCGGAAAAGTTGGAGATACACTAACCTAGTGACCCTGATATCGGGATCTGGTACAAACGACAACACTAATTATTAACTTCTCTGTCAATTCACTTGTTACTAGATCGTTTAATCTCACATTTAACACATCAAAATGTGCGGGCAGTATATAAAGACTCAGTATTTTTGCGCATTGGGAACAAAATGAACCTTGTCTTGCTAACTAGAAGTACTAGAATTGGATAACCACGAGACTTCAACTAGGGGCATTCACTAGCATTTCAGCCATATTACTTGCTCTTAGTCACCTGATAATTGTCTTTTTCAGGTTACTATTTCAATGTTTTAGATATATCCGTTTTCTTGGTCTTCTTCCTTGCACGATACAACTAAAGTAATGCCTTCTCAGGGGACACAACCTGAAAAGCAAACAGTATTATATATGGGAAAATTATTCAACAAATAAAAAACGAGTTTAAATATTTAGGATAGGCTATAATATAGGATACAGGAAAACTAAAGACGTTCAATTGAAATTAAATCGATTTAGACAATTATGAGGAACAATACAGAGAATATTGAAATATCCATCCATAGTAATTTTGCCCGAAGGCAGGTCCTTCACTGCAATCATAGCATTTTCATGCTATGCTTGCAGCTTTACTAGGGAATTGTGTAGGTGTGATAGCTTCCCGTTGTTTTCCACGCCGGTGAAGGATGATGGTGATGATGATAATGATAACGATGATGATGATCATGAAGATGATGGCCATATGATTTCGGGGACCGTTTGGGCTTTAAACTTTTCCTGACATTTGTCTTACAGATGAGGAAAAACCCCGATAAAAACCTCACCCAGAAAAACTGCCCCGGCCGGGGATCGAACCCGCGCCCGCTGCGTGACAAGGCAGCACGCTAACTCGAGGCAACAGCGGTGGACACTATTGAAATATAAAGTTCAAAAATAAACATTGCCGAAGTTCTATAAAGTAATTGAATTGCCACTACTTCTATGTAGCAGTGAGAACTGGACATTAACTGCAGACTAGTTAAAACAAAGTATTCAGAAATGAGATTTCTTCGATTTGTGGCAGGCAGTACGTTATTAGGTAATGGGAAGCATAGACATAAGGAATGAACTAAATAAACAACCAATTACGGCAATGGTCGAAAAATATAGGGCTGATTGGAGAGAACATGTTCAATGCTTTTCACCAACTAGAATAACGAAATCCGTCTTGAACAATAATCCTGTAGGAAAATAAGTGTTTGCCGACCTATGAAAAAATGGTGTAACCAGTTTCAAGCTGGAACAGGCAAAAATGCCTAAACCTTGATATCGATAATAATGATAATTCTCTTAACCGTGAAAATTCAGTTAGTATTTTTTTTCTTTACCCTAGTTTAACTTTTCCCATGGTAGGTACTTTACGGGTTCCCATCTCTCGGGGCTGAGAGGAACAAGACCTATCAGAGAAGATTTTAAACTCTGGATCATTTTTTGAGTTCACAAGACATGGAGGCCCTCCTCGGGTAAACTATCAGCTCAATGCCAGTGCCACTTTCGAGACAACATGAATATTTAAAACACGACACATCATTAATTCATACCTACATTCAAACGAAAAAAAAAGGTAAGTATGAAATGGAGGATCATGGTGCTCAAGTACTATGTATCTTAAGATTTTCGACATTTTTTTTATAGGTAAGGGAACCCCCCCCCCAAAAAAAAGGCATCCAGGAAACTTGCTCCAATCCGGGTCCTCTGCTTCTGAGGAATGATATTACCCGCTTTGGCCTTGTGACTATTTATATATAATTAAGATTACGTAAATTGGTGATCTTCAGAACATAAATGACATATCCAACAATATAAACACAAAATCTACTAACTACCTCACTGGCATTATCGAACCAGAAGGTCCATGGCTGCGCTGACATAAGTTCTATCCTGAGCTAATGTTTTCCAAATATTCCTTGTATAATCTACTTCCCTCAAATCATGGTTAAAGTTATTTTCTCCCGCCGTTTCTTGATCTACCAACTGAGCGCTTTGACCCAGGTTTTCCTACATAAACATCCTTGCCCCTCTTTCATTCCCTATTCGTGCCACATGTCCTGTTCATCGCAGTCTACATGACTTAACACTTCTTATTATATCTGGTTTTCTATAAAGATCATGTAGCTCTCTGTTAAGTAGTCTTGCCAGTTGCCTGTCTGTTCATCTCTGTTTGGTCCAAAAACTTTCCTAAGAAGTTTCTTCACAAACACTCGTAATCTTTTCTCCTCCCTTAAATGAATAGGCCTTATTTCACATCCATATAATATAACTGGAAGAATAACAGTTATACATATTTTTAGTTTAAGGTTCCTTGAGAGAAGTTAGGACAAAAGTCCGTGTATTAGATAGTAGCATGGATTTCCAGAATTGAGCCTATATTTAATTTCTTTATTCATCTCATTCTTGTTTAAAATTGCTCCTAGGTATCTGAATTCTGACACTTCTTCAAAATTTCCTCATTTGTCATTAGCTGTCCATTTGCATTATACAATGTATTTCTGTGTGTGACCACGTATATTTAGTTTTAATGATGTTTACTTCCAGCCCCTATGTGATGAATTGTTACTAGACTATAGATATTAAAGCGTCTATAAATAATAATGAAATAAAAGGTTAAAATAAAAGTAAATAAACATGTAAATTCTGTTGAAATATAACACATTAGGTTTATTTATAAGATCTACTTTGGCATATATTTTTTTTACAACTGTAGCACTGTCATATGACCTCCTTAAATAACCTATAGCGTGTCTCCTCTTTTACGCTGACCACATGTTTAAAATTAAATTATTTCTGTTTACATTATTGTAATGATATGACCATTATGCATGTATTAGGTTGATGGATAGAACTTAGTTTGAAAGGAACACAATAGGAACATAAGGAATATAAAATAAAGTGCCAACTCATGACAGAAAGAACTGCAGTAACTAAGAACCTTGTTAATATTTCATTCATTACAAAGTACATCTCTTGTTGCTTAATAATAGATAATCCAATTTTAATACCATTAAACACGAATAAAGAGCTTATATCAGCATGGAAATTTAGTCAATTCACTGACAAAAATTATAGCAGTACAAAAGAACTCAATTAGCTCTACACTGAGTTTCTACTCATCTATAACACCGCTTTTACACTCAGAGATAGACATTAAAATGTTTTAAAATATAAACAAAAACTATA
The DNA here is from genome assembly GCA_030220185.1 of Diploptera punctata. NCBI lineage: Eukaryota > Metazoa > Arthropoda > Insecta > Blattodea > Blaberidae > Diploptera > Diploptera punctata. The sequence goes on along the minus strand of JASPKZ010009377.1, from coordinate 817,900 downwards.
TATTTTTTCACGTCTGGTAAAAGCATTACTCTTATGGACTAATTCTTGTCCTTTTATGTGAGATTAATTTTTTAATTTATTCATTTTAAATATTTTTTCTTCTTTTTTATTAGGACTTTCTCTACAATACAGCAGTTTTCCTATAACCCAATGTAAATTTTACTCCTCCATAAATCCCTGTTCTCTGCATCACTCTCTGTTAATCCTCTCGACACCATACTCCTATGCACTCCTTCAGTTCATTGTTCTTTTTGTCTCCCCTTTGTTCTGTTGCCCTTAGATTCTAAATTTAAAAGCATCTTAGGTATCCCGTCATCTGACATCCTTTCTTCACATTGTTTTAGCATCATTATCATCCAGGGATTAAGCCCGTTAGCTCTTTCCGGTTTTCTGAAAGCTA